>BJBW01003551.1:20929-66069 GCA_004320125.1 Scolopax mira
AATGGTTTGAGTTGGAAGGGACCTTAGAGATCATCGAGTTCCAACCCCGCCCTGCCATGGGCAGGGACACCTCCCATTAGACCAGGTTGCTCAAAGCAGTTTAAACAGTTCCTTCCTACATCATAAATCTGCAAATAAAGATGGTCTTACCTGCCTTGTTTTGGAAACTGAAAGCCTAGTGACAGCTTCAAAAGTGAGTTTCCCTACTATAAGGCAACATGTTGGCAAGTTGGGTTTAAAATAATCACCCAAACTCTTACAGCAGCATTTTTTCACCTAAACTCAAACAGAAAGAAGGAAACGTTTCTTCAGAGAATCTTCAGAGAACTTTCTAATCTACCTCTCCTCTTTTTAGCAGAGTAAGGAGTCATAAGGTATGTTTCCATTTTGGATCCAATTCTTTGCTTTGTAGAAAAAAAAATTAAGAAACCATACATGTGTATATGCATACATATGTCTGTGCATGCAATTTCATATACAGATATGTACAGATATACATAGCAACTTATCTTTCAAGCTTCAGAGCTGATCTGGAAATGGGAACAAATGCTGCATGCTGCTGAGCAGAAAGTGCAGAAAAGCGGTAGGTCACGGAAAATGATGACTCTCCAGTATCTTGCACCAGTACTTAGAAACAGCCTAGATACGACTTTAAACAGGGACAAGAGATTTTGCTATGCATGAAGGAGATTTTTTTTTTTTTGAGTACTAGCATTTTAGTTGTTATTTTATTAATAGCTTAAATGTTAACAGTATAAATATTTTTCTCTGGAGTATGTTCCTCACAAATAAGGGTAATCCTTTATTTGATGTTACAGGTTTGCTTATCTTTTTACATTTTCTATTGTCATAGTTTTCTGCAGTGTCCACAGCAGGACTGGTAATTGTTTTTTCTGTTGATTCCAGCTGGGGTGCATTTTTACAGTAGCATCATCTGTTTATGTTTAATGTAATTCTTGCACATAAACAATCCATTTTGCGGGTAGTAGGGTGAAGTTAGAGTGGTTATTGCTTGTACGAAGTATACACAAATAGATATTGTATCAGATGTTCTTTGTCCTTTATTTGGATGGAAAGACACCATGTCGAGAGGGATTCTGATCTGAAGGTAGTGAGAATATAGTACTGATATTATTCAATAAGGGTGTGCTGTGAGTTGAATGTAAAACTCTAGAGCAAGTTTTTTCATGCCAGATTATTTTACTTGCCCCTTTTCCATTTATATTTCTTGATTTTGGCTGGTTTACTGACTCTCTATGCTTAGAGAGGCCTGGGCTGACTGTGAGACTGTTCCAATTGGTTTTGGTTGACATACAGTCCTTCTGGGAATGGTCCTTAGCACTCATCTAAGGCCTATCTGACTGGATTCAGCCAGGTTTGATAAACGAGGAAGCAAGTTTAGGTCCATTTTAAAATAACAAGTATACTCCAGTGTTCTGACTCTGTTGATAACTTGAGGTCAGGCTGAAGGACCGTTTCATTTTAGGCTTGCCTGTTATCTGTGTGGGTAGCGTACTATCTGTTGACTCCACTAAGCTCTGTGCTTATCAGCTTTTGAAAACTTAACATGTCGCTAGTATTACATTGTTCTTCTGTGGAAGAAGGAGGACAAGAATTTTCATTTCTGTCCTCCACAGAATACAGGGCTATATTTCTTTCTTTTTACAGAATACCTGAAGCCTGCAAAATGTGGGCATCAGGAATGCAGGGCATGTTGCCTTAGCTTTACAGTGAAAAGAAGAACTGTCAAACCACATAAACCAGTGTAGGCTGTGTACTGCAAAAGTGTGCTGGTAGGCATCTCTGCATTCTTGGGTATTGTGGGCTGCATGGTCCAACCTGGAGCTTCTCCACTCTAAGATTATGTCACATCAGAGAGCGAATTGCTAAACAGAGGAGGAATGCAGGCATCGGAGTGAAAAGATGTGATGTTTAAAACCTTTCTTATATTTGAACAATATAGAAAGCAGCCTTACAAATTCTAAGCCTGGAACCACTTTTTATGAGGAAAGAGTTATAAGACATTATCCCAAACTGAGCAGCCAATGGCATGTAAACAATGCCACTATCTAATGAATGAAATTAATTAGATGTGAAATTCACAGTAACAAATCCCAAGTATCCAAAGCAGAAGAGACACTCAAAAGTAGAAAAGAAACTCAAATATGAAACTGTAAAATTATTAGCCAGAGGGTGCTACTGTGTAGTTTCATGAAGCCTCAGTTCCAGAATAGAAACAAAACTGTATTCATGAACCTTAAAAAGAGCTTTAGGATGATCATGGAGCAATATATTTTTCAGTCTGGATTCTATTCTATGCAAATGGTTTGAAATGATAACAAAAAAGAGGAGAATTCATTGCAATTTAGGAGGATCAAGATACTGTACTGCTCCTATATTAAATCAAATTTTAACATATACATATTACTAAAGACAGCTAAAAAAACCCTTAACTTTCATAGGATAAAACGACTTATGTCTTTTTCTTAGGCTCCTATCTTCACAGGATAAAAAGATATCTTCTTGTGTGCTAACAACCGATTAGGAGTCATTATAAAGCTGGAAATGTACAGTCAGATTTCACAAAAGGATGTTCCCTAAGGGCTGCCCCACCTGTCTGTCTCTGACATTTCAATCCACACTTTAAAGTGAGTAAGATCTTTGAAGGAGGTTGAAAGTGAGCCATGTATCGTGAGCCCAGGCACTCGCTGGCTCTCCAGGCCCCTGCTCTGCGGGCAAGGGGAAGAAGAGCAAAAGAGGATTGAAGAAACACGTGAGTCACAATAAAAGCAGGGGTATCACTTATCAGCTACTGTAGAGGGCAGAATGGGCTTGAGTTTAAACATAAGTCACATGTTTAGTGACTGGCTGGAGTATTGGGAAACCAAAACATAAAAACACACAGGGAGAAAAACACCTCCCATATTCGCAGGGTCGGTTTCATTCCACCCTGTCAGTGCCACAGGTTGTACATTCAGTCCCTTCAGCCAGGCTGTGAGTGGCACAGGGTGTTTATCATCAGGATGTGGTCCTTTCCCTCTGCTGCTTTTCTCCTCTGCACCATTCTTGTGGGTCCTCTGGAAGCTGCCGTCCCCATGAGGGGAACTGCTGCTCCACCACGGAACACCTCCTCCTCCTCTAACCATAGTGCCTCTGTTACCCGCTCCTACTTTGCTTCCTCCTCCTATCTTTCTCCAGCATGTTTTGTCCTTCCTTTTCCACAGAGACAGCACCACTTTGTCCACAGACATCAGCTGTCCCCCGCAATGGGTGAGTTGAAGCCAGCTGGAACCATCTGTGTCTGGCTCTGGCAACCCTGTCCGCTCCTCACAGAGGCCACCCAGCAGCCACCCGCTGCCCACACCTCGCCATGGGCACCCAGGGCAGGGACTGAGCTGGCTGCTGCTTCAAACTATCCAGAATAGGCAAACCAGAATTCTCTACAAATAGCTGCAGATGCTGGCTGACTACAGAATAGCATGGCACAGGAAAAGCAGGGTTGATAAATGCACAATGATGAATGTCAGGAAAAGCACTCTGGGTGCTGGTTTGACAGTGAAGAACTCCACACTAAAGGGCATTTTTGCCATCCAGGAATGAGCTCAGTGTTCAACCCAAAACCCTAGGAAGTGTTAGGGAAAAACAAAGAATAAACCAGAAAATATCAATACTGTACTGTCACACCTTGAACACCATACACAGGGAGGCCTTGTAATCCTATTTCAAAATACTGAAGTACAAGAATACAGGGAGAGGTAACAAGAATGACTGAAGATATGGCATGATTTCTACAGGAAAAGAAACTAATTAGGCTAGGGCTCTTCAACCTAGAAAAGCAAAGACAAAAGCAAGAGATGACAGATCTCTGCGAAATCAGCCACGGTAAGGAGAAGGTGACTGTTCATTACTCCTCTTAGCACAAAAAGCTGGCAGGCATCCACTGAAATTAGCAGGCAGCATTTTTTTTCTGGGCTTTTTTAAAGGGGAAATGCTTTTTCACAGTGTCCTTAATATTAAACTATGGAATTAATTTCCACAGAAGGTTGTAGAGGCCAGAAGTGTAAAAGATTAGACAAATTAATGGAAGATAAGTCCATGGGGACTATTAAATGCAATCACCTGACTCAAGATGTCATGAAACCACTGTTCCTGGGAAGGCATGCAAGCAGATGCATCACTCTCAAATTGGCCTCAGAGAGCAGGCTTTGCAAGACACTGCTGAAGGCATGTTAGTGGCTGATGGTTTGAACCAATACAACAGTCCTTAAAAGGACTCAAAAGGTAGGGAGCCTGACCTGGCTTAATTACATTGATGTATATGTGTGCTAAAGAAAATGGTATTTTAGTTTTACCTTCTTTTCCCTATCTGTCTCTTGTTCATAAATTTACAGAATCACCTTGGTTGGAAGGGACCTTTTAAGATATCTAGTCCAACCAATGGAAAAAAAACCCCAACCAAACAAAAAACCAAAACAAAATCCCCCCAAAAACACAACCAAAACCCCGTATCACACACAAAACACCAACCCAACACTAATCCATATTCCTGAGCACCATGTCAACTCGTCTCTTGAATACCTCCAGGGATGGTGCCTCAACCACCTCCCTGGGCAGCCCTTTCCAATGCTAGTAGTGGGAATGACATTGGTACTGTGACTGAACTATGTATTGCAATTGCTATATTTCGCTAAATATAAACTTACCTTTGTATTGTGATTTCAGCATATTTTGTGTCACTTTGCTAAATCAGAAACAACATGTAACATCAACAATCCTTAAATAAGTACATTTTTAAATTGAAAGTAAATGTAAATTTAAGATACCCCTCCACACATGGAATATCTAAAAGAACTTGGTCAGAGAGTATGGGATTCTGACACTACTGTAAATCAGCACATTTCTTTGAAGTCACACAATTAATGAAAATGTAGTAAGGAGCCAGCCATACCTGAGGAATATTTCAAAACTTTTTTTTTGCTTCTCTGCAAATGATCTGTCATGGCACTTTTTAGTTCCAGCTTGGATGTGTTTGCAGATACAGTATTGACTGCAATGGTAGGCTTCAGTTTATTTTTCAGTATACAGTCTGATGGTTGATGAATGTATATTGTATAAACAAGATAGCAAAAAAGGAATTTAAAACTTTCCTGCACATTCATTTTATCATTTAGGCACAAATGAAGCTCAGATCACCCCTTCTACTTTGGACTTCCCTTTCCTTCTTTTTGATTTAATACATTTTATCTCTCTAGATATCACTCAGCATAATGAGTTTTTTAATCATCTCCATTCACATAGCTGCACTCCAGACACTCATACCTTATTCTTAATAAATCCCAAATATACCCACCCATTTTTTTATGAGTAATGAACTGCTGAGCTCTCTGACAATCTTAGCATGTGTTGAAATCACATTCTTTCTATCATGTAGTATTTTTCTCAGATGGTGTCTTCTGAATTTCCAACTTTCATTTCCACAAGTTAATGTTGAACCAGTAATTAAATTGAGAATGTATACCTTTAATTTTAGTTTTTGGTTGACTAAACAAGTTTATGAAACCACATAAGTTGAAAACACCTGCCATTTTCTTATGTTATTTACTTTCACATAGCCCAACTAGTGTGCAGTTACTGCTGAACATGTGAACTGACTCAGCTGTTGTATTCATTTGGCTGCTAATACACTGTTTCTGTTGAAATATGCTAGGGTTATCATTATTAAATATACCATTTCAGCGCAATGACCAATCTGCTTAAATTTTGGTAGCGGGAACACATAGAGTTATGACAACAATGAAATGCAAATTTTGATTTACAATTCAACGTCACATTCTCTCAACTCTAATGATTGGTAGAGATACTAACTTCATCATGAAAGAAAGTGTGGGTGTTCATGTAATAGAACAAAAGCTGTAGTCCTTTTAAAGTACATAAAATACACATTCTTTCCAGTCATTTGTTGTTTGTCTTGTAGAATCACAGAATCACCTAGATTGGAAGGGACCTTTTAAGATCATCTAGTCCAACCAATGAAAAACAAAAAAAAGATAAAACCACAACCCACAAATGAACAGAAAAAAAAACCAAAACAAACACCACACCACACCCAAAACACCAACCCAACACTAATCCATATCCCTGAGCACCATGTCAACTCGTCTCTTGAATACCTTCAGGGATGGTGCCTCAACCACCTCCCTGGGCAGCCCTTTCCAATGCCTGACAACTCTTTCAGAAAAGAACTATTTCTTAATATCTAACCTGAACCTCCCCTGGTTCAACTTGAAGCCATTAGCCCTTGTCCTATCCTCTGTGACTGGGGAGAAGAGACCGACCCCCACCTCTCTACAGCCTCCTTTCAGGGAGTCTCAGAGAGGAATAAGGTCTCCCCACAGCCTCCTCTTCCCCAGACTGAACAAGCCCAGCTCCCTCAGCCTCTCCTCATAAGGCTTGTGCTCCAGAGCCCTCACCAGCTTCATTGCCCTTTTCTGGACCTGCTCCAGCACCTCAATGTCTTTCCTGTGGGAGAGGGCCCAAAACTGGACACAGTCAGACAACTGACAACTGTCAGACTTTCAGTTCATGGCAGACACAAATAGTAAGAATAAAAGTGTCATGTTGAGGTTATCACTGTGTTTTTGTTAAACTGATTCCTTACCTCTTCATTAACTTTAACTATGCAAGCTGTATAGCTAAGTTACTTAAATATACAGCAACGTGCAGCAATATACAGCAACGCGCACATACACTTTTTCTGTTTGGATTACAATACCATTCCCTCCATCTCTACAACAAATTGAAAATTGTTTATTGAAACTGGTCTTCGGATGATATTTTTCTATGTTAATAGAGCATGCAAAGCCAGTATGTGCTTTCTGCTAAAATTACTTATCCTGTTTCGTCCTGGAACAAACTAGAAACATCCACCCAACCTTGTAGGGGCAGTGTTTTTCTAAGGCAAGTCCTGACATCAGATGCACCGCTGTTGCAGCTCTGCCATCCTGGTTGTGGCAATTTACATCACATTTTCCCATTAAATTTACCATGGTTGTGCTCTTCGGTCTTGGCATTGATGCCTGACATTTTTAATAGATGAAATTGTTGGTTTGAGCTTGAAAGGCTTTTTTAAAGTTGATAATTGATATCATAATTACAGCTGTTCATTTCATACCATCACCAATTTTATGGCTTAGGCCCAGTTTAAAACCATTAAGCTTCTAGACTATAAGTAATTTTTCTGCATTGGAAATTACAATTAATACTGATTTCTTTGAGAAAAGGCCATCTTACCTTCGTATCTCCATTATGATTTTATTCTTTTACTTTATTTTTCATCTCCTATTTCTCCACATTCATTTACTCCAAAAATGTTGACATTATAGGGTTTCATATTTTCTCTCTGCCTGCATGTTTTCTGTTCCTGCAGATGCTGGTTTTGTGTTCCAGAAATGTATTTGTAGAGTCTCCTTCTTCTTTAGTAACTGATTCCTCAAAGACCTTTTGTTTTTAAGGCTCATCAGCAAATTCAGTGCCAATCCTTTTTTTTTATTATATTTCTGTAGTTTAATTTTTCTTAAGACAGGCTTTTGCACTTTCATTCAATCTCCTACCTGGGGAATCTGTGAAATGATATGTTTTTCTCTCTTCTGTCCTCACCATCTTGTCATTTGCGTGCATTTCCCAGCCTTTATTTTTGAAAGGTTTATTTTGATTATTTGGAAATATAATTTGTATGATTTCTGAACAGCTTTTTGTTTGTTTGTGGATTGGTTATTTTTTTTCCTAAACAGTAAGTAATATTCTAGCTTAAGACAATGTAATGTTATCAATCAAAAATTTTTTGATACCTGAAAGGATTTTCAGTTACTTGGATTCCCTTATGAAAACTATTTGCTACTGGAAAAATATTAGCTCTCTCTCTCAAAAAAACCCAAAACACTTCATGTTTGGCCAAACACTGGAGAAAATTCCATGTGAAAATTACTGTTCCATTTCAAGTACCTGTGAATTATTTTTATATACATTAATATGTATTTTTTATGTATATTGAAGTACCCCTTTCACGGAATAACAGAAACAGACTTTCAGTCTATATCACATTCACTAAGGAAGACAGAGTATATTATAATGCAGAAGGGACTATTCAGGTCAGCAAATTTTGACTATGTGGGACAATAATGCACTGATCAGTGACAAATAAAGAGTCCCAAGACTCTTTATTTATTTTAGAAACTACAGTAACATTTCTAACTGAAATTTTCTAAATTTTACTGAACATTTTATTTCTAGAGAAGAAAAAAAAAAGTAGAAACTGCATAGAATATAACTTTTCCCCAAAAATATTTTTATTATCTCCAGCAGTTATCACTTATCTGGCCCTGAGATCCACACATGAATATCTTCAATGTTCAATATGCACGTCATGCTCCTGCAGTAGTAACTTTCAATGGAAGTATAAGGGAGAGCATTAACTGGAATGTATTAAGTTTATGACATGTTGTTATATGAAAGTAAAGCAATTAAATTGTGTCATGACTGCATCTTCTCAAATTGCAACTCTCAAACAGATGCTTTACTGCACTTGATCTTTTTATACTTCATTGTCACGGAAGTAAGTGCGGTTTTTAAAATGAGAACTGTATAACATATATAAAAAGGGTTATTATGAAGTATAAAATATCACTTTATAGATGGTTAGCTTGGTAAGTAATAATGATGAGTTTCATTTTTTTCTGGTGTGTTCATTAGAGGCAACACTGTCACCCAACCTCAGATCCCTCTGTAAATGTAAAAAACCTCGAAGTCTGCTGTCTGCTTATTTCAAAGGAAGCTAGCTACATGCAGCAGCATACCAAAGATATTTTTGGTTTATTTTTAATGGGTTTTCATACAATCCAGTGCCAAAGTTTTTTGTGTGGTAACTGTGTTTCCATTTTCTAACAGTATGCTGTTGGATAGGCCAAATGGTACTGGAGGCAAAAGAGTGAGATTCCTGACTGGAATAGGAAAAGGAGATACAGGAGACTTCTTTGGATAAATTAAATGTATTCAGATTGGCTGGGCTTGGAATTTAAGGATCTAACTCCATCTCGTATTCAGTGCAGGACATTTAGAAAAAAACTCTGTAATGGTAAAAATGGTAATTTACCAAAAAAAGATAGGCTCCAGAAGCTGACTCAATTTAACTGTAAGTTTGTCCCATATATTATATGTTTTCTTCTGGTTCTGAGACTGTGTGTTTAAAATTGCTCCCCTAATACTTCAATAATGTCGTAATTCCAGAAATAAATTCAGAAAAGCCAGAATTACTTTCACATGAATGAAAGGCAAAATAGCAATCTTATTTCATCTTTAGCAGGTCTGCCCTTTGAGAGCTGATTATTATAACAGCTAGGAATAATTGAGACACTGACAAATTCTAAAATGATTGGTCTGTTTTACACATGTACCAGAAAAATGATAGTATTTTAACTTTACTGCAAGAAGAAACTTCCTTTTTTTCTTTTACTGAAAATAGACTTTTGAAATGCTAACTTCATTTCTGATTCTTGGCTAAGGTTTAAAATAAGTCTTTCCATTTGTCAATATGTGTACACATTAATGTTTCTAGATTTACACTAAGGGAAGAAACGATTTACAGCATTTTTAGCACAGGAAAGAAGAAGCTTACAAGTCGCACCTGATTAGAGATAATATTTATTCAAAAAATAGATATTGCACGTAACTTGGTATTTATGTGTAATTTATGTGTAAAATGAAGTTTATTAGTGAACTCTAGCATATGTACTTAACTTATTTTTATTTTTCTTCTTTCTTTTTTCTTTTTTTTTTTTCTCTTCTGTTTTCTGTTCAAACATCAAAGATTAAATACAAAGATAAATACTGATATGACCTACCAGAAGTATCATCAGTCCAGTGACTCTGTGATTCCAAAAATACAATGGAATTTCTTTTTTGCAGTTATTAGACAGCTGAAGCTGATAACTGAAGTCTAATTTACTTTTCTCCTTTGCCTATTTTACCACTTCAAAAAGTAAGAACATCTGCAGACAACACATAATATTTTAGTGTCAGTTTAGAACTTATTGACATGGTAGTTCCTCATTATAATCCTAAAAATTAATAATATATCTAAAGAAGACATATTGAAAATAGGGCGGGATGGTATTAAAGAATTCAGCAGTTCAATAAGTACATTTTAATTTTTTTTTTCTGGTCTTGATTGAAAAAAAGCAAACTTATTCAGAAAATTGTTATAATGTGACTAATTCTCTGAATTAGGTCTACATAGGAAAAAAACAGAAAAATATTGTGCAAGTAATCAGTTCTAACACACTAAAACCAAAACACATTATACAAATTAATGAGAAGCCAAAACACTTTAGAATTTAGAGATACAAAAAAAAAGATGCATTTGGTCGGTATACAAAAGGATTTAGTTATTTTTGGCAGAACAGTTCAAACATTTAAATGTTCAAATGTTATGTTTACTCCCTACCTACATATGTAGTAGACACCTCTACACTTGAAAATTCACCCAGTTTTATATTTTTTGAGTTCTTACTCAGAGTCTAGGCATATTTAATGGTCAGGGTGTAGTTTATTCACATACTAGGAAGCGGGTTATTTCTCTTCATTTTTAGGGTATAACATATCAGAGACACCCTTTCTTGGAACTCTTTCAAATGAAAGGCAGTATTGCATTTAAAAAGCATCCTACTGTACTAATATCAATGTACTCAATCTACTTTTATATTTTTTGCATTTTGAATCTATAGTTAGATGATGAGATTGCCATAAAGATAATATTTTTTATTGCATTTCCTCATTAGCAGAAGTTTTGCTGAAAATTAAGATGTAACAACATAGCTATAGAGCATTATTCACCCATCAGTCTTTAATCCAGGCCCCAAAATCCAAAGCATGGCACAGCAAGTTACCCAGGGATGACGGGGATGTGCTTAGGATTGTGTTAAGAAAAAATCCAAGTGAGGTATGAACTGGTTCCTTTCTTTGCAGACCATGTGGGCACAGACTGAGCCAGCTTCTGTAATGTTGTCTGTGTGCTGCTCTGCTTTGGTGCTTTGACTTCTTGATGGATGATTTAACAGCTTGTTAAAACTTCTATGTAATATAGAACGTTGTTTACATATCTGCATGGTGAGAGTGAATCTTGTCCTGTTTAAGTCCTTTCAAAGTGCAGCCTTTGAAAGTAACACGATGACTGTAGTTCCTGTTTATTTCAGTGTATGCACTGGATGTACTCTTTTTTTTTTTTTTTAAAACACAGAACCTGATTATGTTTTTTAATGCTCCAAACACCTCCTTTACTTGGCACTTCTCCTTAATCTGTATTTATCTCTATAAATATTAGGCTACATATGTACCCTGTTAGTAATTTTAGATCGTGAATAGAACTATGCCATTTTAAAAACATCACCATCTGTTCTTAAATGTACCAAAAATTAGAATGAATCTGAAAAAAACATAGAAACATACAAATAATATTTGTAAGAACTAAACAGCATCCTTAACAGGGCCTTTTAATCTAAAATTTTTCCAAACTTTTGGAGATTAAAAAAAAAAAAAAAAAGCTTTATCCAGAATACAAACAAATTATTATGAATGTAATTCCTAAAGAAATACAGGGGAAATGCAGTCCACTACATACCACAGCACAATGCTTGGGTCTGTTGTCCTTTAAGCACACTCTATTTTGTAAGTATAGCCAAAGGTTCTGAGGACATCCCCTACTGAAGATGAAATATGTCTTATTTCCCCTGCTGCCTGAAAAGAGTGGTAGAGTCTTCTCTGAAGAAGTATCTCATGCACCTCTTCAAGATGCAAAAGAAGACAGCAGCTGTCACACTGTTCATAGGCCAATTATAAAACATCAGGAAAGAATATCCTTGATATCAACACATGAATCATTCCATATAGCTTGCACTGGTCAGCATATAAAATCTAACTGTAGTGTCTGATCAATGATTACATGCTGTTAATCGGATGCCTACAGATAAGTAAATGCATCCACAAAGCAAGTTATCTGGAAATAGTTTCTAAAAAGTCTTATTAATAGACATTGAATGTATCCAGGGAAGTGTCAGTATATTTCCCTCCCCACCCCTCAAGCCTCTTGCCATTGTAGGTTGAAAAAGCTTGAGATGCTTTCCAGAGAATCCTAAAACACAACGTGAGAAAATGGAGGCAACCAGGGTAATATTCCAGCCATGTCACCTTTTAGAGAGCCAGTTAATGCCCAGACAATAATGTTACAACAAAATTAAATCTGCTCTTTAGTATATATATATATGTATATAAAACTTACTTAGCAGAAGAATAGATCCAATTTTTCAGGTGGGCCAAAGATAACTTAGCACATTAAAAATAATTTACTACAAGGTATTTCCTAAACCAGAAGTTCTTTCCAAATGGTGCTCTATCTTTTGTGTGCCAAACTAATTTAGGTCTACCAAGAGTAAGCATTATTGGAATGGACTCTGTTTTATCAAACTATTATTTTGCCTGTTGTTAAAAGATTTTGAACTCCTAAGTGATAAAATACTTCAAGTTACTTCCAAAAAGTAAAATGCAGCCAGGAAAATGAAAACTCCAAGTGAATCCAAAACTTCTCAAAATGGGCTCATCTGGACGATCTTAGGATAAAACACATGCTTTAAATGAAGGAGAATGGGACATTTTTTTCTTAATATTTTGCAACATTTGCTTCTTTTGACTGGGCAGTCCCTGCTGGGTAGCCTTTCTTCAAATAGCTTATCGCTGTCTTTATTTGAAACCTATCTCTTGTTATTTAGTCTGCTGTAGTAAAGAGCTAATTCTAGGATGTATCTCTGTGTATCTATGAGTACTGACAAATAATGATTCTGCATAACTACCAACCTTAAACTCTTTGCTTTTTTTCATCAGCATTTTTTTTAAATAGCACATGTTTTTAATGTTGCTGCTATTGATTGTGTGATTTATTGCCTCTTGTACTGCATGCCTGGGCATTTTGCTTTGAGACCTGTCCCATTTATTGCACAGACAGCATGTTTCAGTCAGTGATTTACCCTTCTATGTTGCTTTTTCTGTTATATTTGTGTTTAATTACATTGAGTTTCCTTCATCTGCTGCTTTGTGAGCATGTGTGAAGCATAGATTTCACTGGCCCCGGAGATATTTGCTGGGATTTGCAGAGCAAGTCTCTTTCCTCACTGACTTTGTATATTGCATTTTATGTCATGCAGAATGTGGCCACTGACTAAATTCTGACTGGGATATTCAAATACAAATGACCTGGCTATATTGCAGGCTTGTAGAAAGATGTGTCTGCAGTTTTACAGGGCATCTTGCAGTTTCCCCCAGAACCAGTGCTTTAGGTTTGGATCAAAGAATTCTTTAAATTTTGAATAACTTAGAATAGCTTTTCTTTTCCCTGGTCTTGTAATACTTCTTAGGTTCCTGAATCTTTAAATGTGTAGGATTTCACACATCCAATTTCTTTACACTGTGATTTGCTTTAAGAAGAAAACAAAAACTTTGCAGAGGCTCAGACTGACAGATGTGGGAGGGACTGTGGAGGCTTTACTTCACTTTTGCTAAGTGTTTGTTTTCTTTCTCAAACCATGTAATAAAAATGTGACACACACAAGTAAAGGAAAGAGGAAAAATTCTAATTTGCTGGGCTTTGCCAAATGCCTTGTGGCATAAGGTGTTACCTCTGTTACTGAAAACTGATGAATTAAACATCTGTTCCTACAGATCTCCTTAGTTGCAGGGTCCAGATATTTAGTGAGAAAGGCATCCAAAAGACATACAAAAGGTTGCCTTGTTTGGGTACTGAAGGACATCACTGGGAATTGAAGCAAGTTTAAAAGAAAAAGGGAGATGAACTTTCTTTTCCACTTTCCATTTCTTTTTAGAAGGAAGAAAAAGCCCAGATACTCACTTTGGCTGCCACTGTGAAACCTCTCCTCCTGTTTCAACCTCGTTTAAAACAGCTGAGAAGATCAACTGCCTAAAGGTAGGTATAGCTTCATTCAGGAACACTGCTTTTACGTTGTTTCACTTCTCAGATACAGAGACTCTAAGGTAGAACATCATGAACGCACAAGACAAGTTACAGAGAGGCTGCCAGATTTCTCTCGCTGCATGAGAAAAGGCAGAGCAGCCTTGGACTGACTGTCCAGAGATGACCATTCCTTCAGAACATGGAGAAATGCAGTGGCTAGCAGGAGAGAGCAGGTCAGTGTTCCAGCAGAGCAACAGATGTGGTAATTATAAGGGGCTGACTGAAGCGGAGGCTTCAGTGAATGTTCACTCAGGTCCTGAGGCAGAAATCAAAGGTCTGCTTTACTTGACACGAAAAGGGAACATACTAAAGTAATAGCTTTTAACTGAGAAGTAGAAAACAACTGAAACAACAAAGGAGCGGCTTACAGTCTTACTTGATTAAAATGAGTCCTTCTTGAGAGAGATGATAGTAATCAGAATATGGAGAAACCCATTAAAATGGACAGCTACAAACCTGCTAAAACTTATTGGACCAAGAAGAAACTTGGAGATAAGAATGAAGAGTGCTTTGATACAAAGATTGCAAGTTCAAATTGTCTTAAACAATAACATTCTCATCAGGAAATGTAAAGAATCAAGGAGATAAAGATATACAGGCTGTGATAGCCAGCAAACCAGGGCATTATCTGCCACATGGAAAAAAAAAGATGCGAGAAATGCAGCAGAGTTTGCATGGCAGATTAGCACCTCTAGAGCATGCGCAATGTGAGTATAGAGAAGGACTGCTGCGCAGCAAGCTGAAAAGTAGTATTTTCACTTCTACTTTCATGTCCTCAGTGAAATATAAGGGTGAGCTACACTTCAATACAGTACACTATTGTTAAACAGTATAATTCAGCATGGTTATAAAAGTTTCATCTTATGAAACTTCTACTTTCACTCAAGTGGTAAAAGATCAAATTAATTTTGCAGGAGTTTGATGACATTCCCCAACATTTAGGAACCCATCAGTAAGGCAAAATCTAAAGCTGAAACTGAGAAACTGACACACAATTCAATTTGTTAGAAAAACTTCCTATGCTGTAGAGCAGACAAAGGAAAACAAACTAGCAATGCAGCGGGTAATTGTCTAGATTTGAGGAGTCAGGACAAAGGAAAAAAAAAAACATTCTGTACACAAACCCAAAGAATTGGTAGTCTGCCAGAAAAGATGTATCTACTGAGGACAAAAACCCCACCATTTGTGTGGTGTAGGATCTGTCAGTGGAGAAAGAGTTCTGTGAACACACAACAATGTTTCATCTGGAGAGAGTACATTTCCTCAAATTGCTTTTTGGCTTGCCCTATAGAAAGAATTTCACAAGGGAATACAACAGAATAGCACAGCTGGGATAAAAGGTAACCTAGGAAAGAACAAAAAAATTTTTGCAGCAAGCCCAAGCTCTGTCAGCACCAACTTGCTTGCTGCCTCAGACTGTAAAAGTTCACTGCAAATAAGCATGTTTTTCTTGAAAATCATCAGCCTGAATTCCAAAATCATTGCCTTAAGAAGGTTGTCTGTGAGATGTACAGCTCAAATCTTGATAATCTGAGTCCTAGATGCGACACCCATCCAGTATTAAGTTGTCCAGACAAAGATCCCGAGAAAGATGCTGCTAAAGTCCATTTGTAATGGTGTGGTCAAAACAGGCTAACGCATCACAGATGCTCATGAAAGCTGTCAGTAGATTCATACTGATATACTCCCATATTATACTATAAAATAGCAAGTTGTCTATTTTTGGGAAGCAAGTCCCACCTGGAACTCATCATAAATATTATACTGTTATTGTCAAAAGGGCTTCCTAAGCCCTTCCTCACCCTGAAAATAGACAATATTCCTGTGCTCTGTACAAGAGCTTGAGCTAGTAGGACCTGGCTCCAAAATAATTTCCAGTTAATGCCAGGGGAGGACTGACACAGTATACTGCAACTCTCTTCTGTCTTCCTTCCCTCTGCTTGGAATTTTTTTCTTTTGAGGCAAGGACATGGAGAGGAAGCACAGACCTCAATGTGGTACACTGTGCTTTGTGCTGTGCAAATTCTCCACCGAGCACACACAACCAGACTACAGGACTTTGCAGCTGCTGAGCAAAAGCATGTCAAACGACCAGTTTCTGGGCACAAATCTATGTTAAGCATATACTTTTGTACAGCCTAGGATATGTTTTCCCACTCTTCAGTCAGCCAAAATATACATGTGAAAATAAGTTCTCAAAGTTCTGCCCAGATAGGTGGTGATTTCCTGTTGAAGCACTTCAGGCTCATATTCGTTCCTTCCTCTGTAATTAGAGAATATTTACATCTTATGACTTATAGCACTGCACATATGTGCATATATATATATATTTTCCGTTCCTCACACATTATTTTATTACAGTCAGGGGTGAATCAGTGATTTCAAAACCAAACATTCCTTTCACTTTAATGTTAAAGTTCACAGTCTGTGATAAGCTTGGTAAATAAGATTTAATTTCCACATTTCTCTGAACTATAAAAATAGTTATTGTGCTGGTTTTTTTTCCATCAAATATAGCTATTTTTAATTTTGTGACATAATTTCCTTTAAAGAGCACTAAACCATAAAGTATTCTAAGCAAAAATAAAAATTTCTCTGCCTTTTAATTAGTGCAAATTGTATTTTTAAAAGTCGAAAGAAAGTCTCTGAAGTTGATATAGTGCCTTATATCTTCTCAGATGAAAAAGTCTTAACACTAAAAAGCTTCCAAAGGACTTCTATAACTATGAACTATAAAGGACTTCTATATACTGTGTTCAATTTTGGAGTCCTCAACACAGGAAGGACACGGACCTGTTGGAACAGGTCCAGTGAAGGGTCACAAGGATGATCAGAGGGCTGGAGCACCTCCCCTATGAGGACAGGTGGAGAGAGCTGGGGTTGTTCAGCCTGGAGAAGAGAAGGCTCCAGGGAGACCTTATAACAGCCTTTCAATATCTGAAGGGAGCCTACAGGAAGTGTAGTGACAGGAAAAGGGGCAATGGGTTTAAATTGGAGGAGGGGAGATTTAGATTAGATACTAGAAAGAAATTCTTCCCTCTGAGGGCCCCGGGAATTTGTGGATGCCCCATCCCTGGAAGTGTTCAAGGCCAGGCTGGATGGGGCTTTGAGCAACTTGCTGTAGTGGGAGGTGTCCCTGCCCATGGCAGGGGGGTTGGAACTTGATGATCTTTAAGGTCCCTTCCAACCTAAACCATTCTATGATTCTATGATTCTATGAATTGTGACTGGTTAGGATTTTGTGTGCTTTTCCTGAGTCATCAAAATATGGCAAAAACTTATTTCCCTCTATACTGTCTTTGAGCAGACTACAAGTAATAAGATTAGATTATTAATGCAATTTCTATGAATACATTTGTACCTTTTGTAATTTATTAAAATTTTTAGCCTAAAAGATAATATTTGATTAATACACTAAATAAAATTAGGGAGTATCTTGGTATGTTCTTGTTGCATTTAGTGGCTTCCTATTTTGAGTATAGGACTGGAAGTCAGAAGAGCTGAAGTAATTTCTTAATCCCATTGAAGTCAACTAAAATGTTACCATGTGCTTCAGCAGAGTCAGAAACTCAACCTTGGATCTCTTTCACATGTCTGCCCTCTGACCTGGGTGACTTATGGAAAATCCCATTTCCTTGTGGGTTTTTCTTACCTTGGTTGGTGCCAGAATCTCCTCTGTGGACTGTAATTTCTGAGATGGGCTTTCCCATGGGAATTTAAATACTGAGGACCCTGATCATCTGTGACTGGAATTGTAGTTCGCAAAGAAATAAAACAGAAAAAGAGACAGAGAAAAAAAATAATCTTACTGCACGTTTAGAGAATGACTTGCCCTGAATAGGCCACTACTTAAAGATCTTACTTGGGAAGTGGTAGATGGGGATTTTGACCTGTCTTAAACTCTACAGAATGGTGTAAGCCTCCTTCTCTCACTCATATTGTAAAACCGTCATTGGGAGCTGCCATTAAAAATGAACTTGATCATAGCAACGTAAGATGAGGGTACACAAGCTTCACAAGGAAGCTACCACAGCAGAGGGTGCACTGTTAAATTACAGTGTCTGTTGGTTGTTAAATAGTAACAGTTTGAATACATGCTTTTGTCTGCAGCAATTATGAGCCCATGTTGATAGAGCTTAGCTGTCAACAAAAAGGGCTTGCTTGTTCATCTGCCCAAACCAGGTCTATAAATTGCTGCTGAAGACAACCAAAAACCTTCTCTGACAGGGATTTGAGCCCAAATCTTTTATATGCCAGGTGAGTGCAGAACAGAATAAATTACTGGGAGGTCTCACCTCTCCCACTGACCAAAAATTCGTTTTTGGATATGGAGAATATTTTCTTTTATTGAAATTTGTAAAGATGCCATGAAAGTGCTGTTGAATTACAGTTTTCCAATTAGGAAAAAAAAAAAAAAAAAAAAAGGGAAAAAAATTGTAGTCTTGATCTCAGAAAATGCCTCAAAGTGTGGCTATGAAAGAGATAAGTAAGAAAATACTGCTAAAAGATATGGGAAGCTTTATTTTGTGATTTCATCGAACACAATTGCTTTCATTGAAAGCAATAAAAGTCAGGCCATTTTGTAGTATCTATCCATACACAGCTGAACCACCATTAAATTAAGCAAAATTAAAAATAGCAATAATAAAAATGGGAATTAGTTCCCAAAGAGTGAAGGGCTCCTGCTGTGGTTTGAATTCAGACAAAAAGCTTCCTTCTCTACCTCCAAATCTCTATACCCTAGGTGGATATCCTGCTGGGAACTATTAGTGAAATGATGATTCTCACTGGGATACCATTCATAGTTATTAAAATATAGTAGAACCTCACAAATCCACCATATAGCTTCTCAGAAAATCTCTTTCCAGTTCTCAAACATGGAAAATTCATGCAATAATCTCTCATATTATATTTTCACTACAATGTGTTTAGGAAACACATTACTCTGCATTCAGTAATGAGTTATGAAGTGTTATAAATATATGGAACTATAATATAGCCTTTCAAATAAAGGAAAAAGTCATTTAACGCTGTATTTCCCTTGCTTTTATAACTGTGATTTCTCACCCCAAAACAAAAAAAGGAAAAGAAATCAATATGCAACTTCTACATTAATAGATGTTTAGCAAATATCATTATGTGTCTTTCAGACACTTCCTTAAACTTCATTTCTGCAGCAACTACTGAAGAGTCTAACAGCAGGTGTGCTGACAACATGTCTTAATTACAGTTAATCATGCTGTTCCCTGTCTCGTGATTGCCTACTGCCCCTTAGCAGAAAGCAGGACTTTATGTTTCACGTAGATCAAACCAACATTGATTCTGAATTAGTATCTTGGTGCTGTATTTTGTTCATTGGTTTGGGCTCCGTGGAAACTTAAATTCACCTTGCTATGATCCCAGTTTTGATCCCAGGCTTGAATACAGGCTCAGCCACATTTAAGCAGGGGAGACAATGGTTTTGTTCTCACAAGAAGGACAATTCAAGACAAAAGGCAGATACAACTGTATCATTTCTTACTTCAGCTTCCTCAGTAGGCCTGCGTTAGTCATGCTGCTCCATTCAAGTAGTGTCTTTTGTATTCTCTGGACTCTCAACCTTTTCTTCCGTTTCTTTTATTGAACCAGATATAGATGTTTCCCTCTCTACCATTTCCCAACCCCTTAATTGCCATCCTTCTTCTAGATCTGCTTCCTCTTCTTACTTTCTCTTCTGTTAGTTTTCCAGTGTTCTCTCATCCGTATCTCTGTTTCCTCATTTTTTCTGTTCATTCCACACACTTGCAGAGCACATACTTTGGCCTGTTTAGGAGGCCAAAGACTGCCCCAGAGTCCCTTGGGAAGCAGTCCTGAAGGGCAAGGGAGTCCGGGAAGGTTAGACATTGTTCAAGAATAAAGTCTTAAAGGCACAGGAGCAGGCCACCTCCATGTGCCAAAAGACAAGCCAGTAGGGAAGAATACCAGCCTGGAGGAACAGAGAGTTTTGCCTGGACCTCAGGGGGAAAAAAAAGAGTTTACAAGCTTTGGAAGAAGGAGCATGCAACTCAGGAGGACTACAAAGACATTGTGAGGTTATGCAGGCAGATAATTAGAAGGGCTAACGCCCAACTAGAATTTAATCTGGCTGCTGCCATAAAATACAATAAAAATGTTTCTATAAATACATCAACAACAAAAGGAGGGATATAGGAGCATCTTCACCTTTTATTGAATGGAAAGGAAACACTGTAACAAAGGCTGAGGAAAAGGATGAGGTACTTAATTCCGTCTTTGTCTCAGTCTTTAATGGTAAAACCAGTTGTTCTCAGGGTATGAAGGCTCTAGAGAGGGATCCGGACAGACCGGATCAATGGTCCAAGGCCAACTCCATGAGGTTCAATAAGGCAAGTGCTGTCTTCTGCACTTGGGTCACAACAACCCCAGGCAGTGCTACAGGTTTGGGGAAGAGTGGCTGGAGAGCTGGCAGAAAAAAATGCTGTACCATGTCTTCTAGAGAAAAAGATGTTCTCCTTCTATCACACCCACAAAGAAATGGATGAGAAATCCAGGTAAGCTTATTGCAGCTCGCTCCACATTACTGATCTGCAAGGTGTTTGCAAATTCTAAGTCATCATTGCATGTTGTCTCAAAACAAATGGGAAGTTGAATCTGAATACAGATGCTGACCTGCTTTTTGGGTCTCTGAACATCAAGAGAAATTTAAGCACCACCAACCCAATCCTTGAGAAATACACAGTGGAATAACTATACAAAAATGCAGTTCACTGTATGATCTTTAATTCTATTGCCTGTAGAAAAGCTATAGCATTATAAAGCTGATGATTTGAAATGCTGCTATTTGCAATGTCAGAATTGCTAACAACACAGGACTACACTTCTACTACAATAGCAAGTAGATTATATTTCAAAGATGAAGATATTCTAATAAAAGTTTGTATGGATGATGACAGAGGCATAGAAGAGATCAAAATTTTGGCTGCAAGAGTAATTCTGTGAAGTATTAATGTTCTATGCACATTAACATTAACCAAACAATGGGGATGTCTGGTGTCTTTGCTTGAACCACCAATGAAAATATCGAACGATATTGATGCCTGTATGAAAAACAGATCCGTGGTCCTTAAAAATTTCTAAAAGAACAATTTATTGTTTTAACGGATGGTTCATTTTTTTTTTTTACAACACAATTTGAATAGTTACTACTATTAAACACGCTGCATAGGACCAAATCAGAGTTCGAAGTGTTAAGCAATTGCAAGAGTGAAGGATCAGCCACTCCTATTCCTGAAACAGAAGCATGTACAAATACATGACTTTTCCACAATATTGAGTATTCTGTTAAAAGTTAATATACAGGAATCAGAAAGCTCTACTAGCTGTAAATTGAGCAGATCTACATTAGAATGACATGTTAAAAAAATAGTTAGATGGAGCCTGAGAAAGTTACCTCATCCATCCTTCCCCCTTGAGTTAAAAATCCAGAGATTTGTATTAACTTGGTCCAAAAGACATGGAATAATGCAAATGCAACATCTTCCCCAAGCAATCTCTTCTAGTGTTTCTCTAAACTCAGTGATAACAAGGACAGAATTAAGTCAGGAGATATTTCTAGGCACCCACACATAACATGAAATAATCAATCCGAAAAGGACTTTATATGGTAATATGTTTTAACAAATGTAAATGTTTCAAGTTTCCAGCTACTTTCTTCAGTGTGAAACGCAGCCTTTCAAGAACTCTTTGCCGTAGGAACTAATTAGCACTCTGAAATGTGAAATATTTAAATGCATGATTATTTGTATTATTCACATTTTTGCTCCTCCAGTAGTCTTCATGAAAGAAATTTTACTGTCATCACCAGCTGCCATGAAATAGGATTTACTGAACGTATTTCTGGGTTCACAGAGCTAAACCATTCCTTTAATTCATATAAAATAAACCATACTTTTTGGTATAAACTCTATTCAATATTTAAATATCATTAGATTGTATGAGAAAGAGGAAATAATTTCAAGGGAGAATTTAGACAGCTTGTTAGAGTTATGAAGTGCTGTTGATGATACATTAAAGAAAGGTAATTAAAGGAATTGGTGAAGTACTACATAAGAATGTTTAAATTCTCTATACAGTAAACTCATTTTGTGCTGTAATAAACTTTGTCATCGCAAATGAAATGTATCACCTGGCTTAATTATGTAATATATATGCTATATACCTATATACTATATGTGTCTATCTCTTACTAGAGTAAATCGGAGAGCGAGAGAACAAGAGCATATTCGGAGGGAAACCTGGTCAGAGCAGCTGTGGGAGGGGTCTTCCTCACTGTAGCTACAGCTGTAAGGTTATTTCTGAAGTCGAAATCAGGGTTATTTGGGAGAGCACTGGGCAAGTTGGGAACTTGCCCTGAATCAACTTTTAAGCAACTCCTGTGACTCTGGGACGCTCCTACATATATAACCTCAGAATTTAGACGAAAGGTGAAGATGATAAATCACTGCAGGATTGGATTGATGGAGACAACAGGTGGGAGAGGTGCCAACACCAGAAATCTTCAAGAACAGGTTAGATGATATGGGTCAGATGCGTGCCTTGAGACGGGCAATGTCCTGGGTTACCTCTCAGGATTCTATAGGCCGTTTCTGATGCAGTTGTGTGTTTTCATGGCAGCAGAATGACATGCAGGCATGGAAACAGCCTGAATTTTCAGGAAAATGACCACAGATTAACAATGTGTGCTTTTGGAAAAGTGTTTTTCTCCATATTTTACTCGAGTAAACTGGCAGTTTTACATATTAACAACTGAATAAAAGTTCTGGAGTCTTGATAGTTTAGAGCTTGCAGTTTTAATATTAGATAGGTTCCTCAAAAGTGCTGAGAGTATCATAGACCATGTGCCGGTACTCCTGATGGCATTTCAAACTGCACAGACGTAAAAAAAATCAGAAAGTCTCCACTTGCCTGAATGAGGCTGCTGTGGCTACCTGTGCATAAAGCCAGCTTGAAGTCAACTTTTTTGGCCTCTCTGGGTGGTGGAGGTCAGCTTCAGGCAGACTGGTGTGGAGCAGACTGAGCAGAGAGAGAAATGCACTGCTGGGTAAGGCACCTCATGATACCCATCTCCATCAATCCTCAAAGTCTCTTGGATACAAGCGGGAATTCCTTGTGTGGGATGAGGATTAGTCCATATGAAGCAGCAGGGGAGCTGGGTTTTAAGCTTCAGGGGGAAGAAAGCACAGCAGAAGATGAGACAGAAGAAGATGAAGGCACACTAGTTCTGAATGGACACAAGGCCTGGCATGAAACCAAGAGCTGCTGTGCCCCACTGATCCTGTAAACTGCCGCTGGTATTTGTGGGTGGACCTATCAATGAAGATGGGTGAATTTGGGGATCCTCTGTATACAGTTTCAATATCAATATTGTTGATGAGCCCATCTAACTATAAAAATAATCTAATGTACAAAAATAATATAATGTCTAAAAGGGAGTATTCCAGATGTTCAATTTCAGATTGACAAGACTGATGGAATCATAACTTTTAAGCTGCATAAGTGAGTCAGATTTTACAATGGTATTAAAGAGAGGCTTGTATTGAATCCACTTTTTTTTCTCGAAGAGGCTGTCTGACGTGAACTATACCAAGTGACATTTGAAGTTCATGCTCACAGATAGAATGGGATTTTCTCCTTTTGCTGCTGATGCTATTTAGAGGTCACTTTCTGAGACTAGGTTATCAGAGCTTCAGCAGAGAAGAGCACAGAAAACAGCTTGATCTGCCTTGTGTGGAAGGAATTTGTAAAGTCTCCCTTCCATTCCACTGAGGCTGAATTAAATCTTTCCTATTAAACAAAATTGATTTTTAGAATTTAACAACTATTAGCAGCCCTGACAATCTCAAGGATTTCTCTAACCTTTCTTCACTTTTAATGCCTGTGAGGGAATAGTCTCTTGGGAAAGAAAAATCCATGTTTATCTCCAAATTTGCTTGAATCTTGCTGTGAAATGTCTGTTACCAAACGGTTCTGGAGACACCGTATCAGATCAAATAGACCCAGGAAAGGTTCTGTCAAGCCATGAGCTCCCACTCTTAACCTAAGTTAAGAGGCGAGAAGTCACACTAGATTTGTCACAAACCCTTCCTTGATCCCCGTGGGAGAAGAGTGATGTTGGTGTTAAAGCCTGCTCCCTAAATGCAAACTTAAGTGCTGTGGGCAGATCCTTGTCACACAGAATAAGGATACTCCAGGACAACCCAGACGTCAAAATAATACGGAGAAAAGAGAATACAGAAGCTGATTTATTTTTTCATGTTGCATTATGCATTTCAAAGGGTTGGGTTGTTTTTTTCCCTTTGGTATTTTTGTTTGTTTTCTTGTTTGTTTTTGGCTTGTTTGTTTTGGTGTGGGTTTTGTTTCGTGCATTTCCTAGCAAAAGAAAGTAACGGCCATGTTAGGACTTCGTAAATGAAAAGCACCTCAGGGCTGGGCGGTGGATTGGTCCAGGCTCCAGGTCTCCCCCCCTCCAGCTGGAGTGAGTACGGTTTCTCTTCCTCTGCCCCCCCCCCCTTCCTCCCCCCCGCCCACCTCACTCCCACCCGCATTCTCCTGCTGGTGTCGGGGCCGGGGTGGGGGGGGCGCCCGAAACGGTGCTGCGAGGCTGTGAAAAACCCCAAAAACCCTAAAAACCCCTCCAGTGCCCTTTTCAAGCGCCAACCGTTCCATCGTGGGGGACGGGGGGGGGACGGGGGGGACGGGGGGGGAAGAGGTGGAGGGGGGGAAGAGAGAGAGGAAGGGCCAAAAAAAAAAATAAAATTAAGAAAACTCCTTATCTTTCTCGGAAAAGGAAGCGCGTCGTTTCTAAAACAAAGCGGTACTGCGCCGGCAGTCCTCGGCTCAAAACTTTCTGACGGGGTTACGACGCCTTTCGGGGGAGACAGGCGCCCCCTTCCCCACCCACAGGCAGCGGGAGCCGCAGCAGTGGGCGGGAGGGGGGGGTCCACACTGGGCTGGGTGCCTGCTGCCCCACTGCTTCCATCCCCCCCAAAATCCCCCACCCCCCCATTCCAGCCCCGCCGCCCCGCACCGGGACGGCCCCGCCGCCGCCCGCCCCCGCGCCGCGCCGCGCCCATTGGCCGCGCTCCGCCCGCCGCCGCCCCGCCGCGGGGAGGGAGGTGCCAGCCGCGCCCCCGGGCCGCCGCCGCGATCGCGACGGGGCTGCAGCGGAGAGAGAGAGGCAGAGGGAGCGGAGCCGGAGCTGGAGCCGGAGCGGCGGGAGGAGCGCGGAGCGGTGGCGGAGCCGCGGAGTTGTCCCCCCCCTCGCCCCCTTTCCCGTCCCGTCACTCGCCCTCCCCGGCTGAGGAAGAGCCGGTCGCCGCCGGGCTGCTGGGCAGGGGAGGACAGGCTGAAAGAAAGACAAACTAAACGTCGAGCTACCCCCCCGGCGCCCGCCCGGTTTTTATTTTTTTTTTTTTTATTATTTTTTTTCTTTGATTATTTCGAGGGAAAAAAAAACCAAAAAAATCCCCCAAAAACAAACCAGAATTTACAGTGGTTCGGGCAATTTGTGCCGCGTGCGGAGTTGTTTTCCGCACACCCCTGACAAACAAAGGAAAAGGGGGAGGGGGGCCGCGTCTCGCAGAAGACATGCGTTCAGTCAGGAAGCGGTGGACTGTGTGCACGATAAGTCTCCTCCTCATCTTCTATAAGACGAAAGAAATCGCGCGGACCGAGGAGCGCCAGGAGGCACCTCTCGCCGGGTAATTGCGGGGCGCCGCGGCGGGAGGGCTTCCCGAGGGACGGCGGGGCGATGTCGCTGTCTGGGGTCCTCCGCAGCCCCACCCGGCTCTTCGGGTCCCCCGGGCCGTGACCCCCTTCCCCTGCGGTACCACCACCCTCTTGGGCGATCTCGCTGGTCGGCGTGTGCGGGGCGCGGGTACCGCTGCGGGACGGGTTACGGGCGGGCTGGCGCTGGCGAAGCGCAGCGGCGAGGGGGGTGGGCGGGAGATGGCCCGGTGCCGAGGTTGTGGCTGGTGCTGCTCCCCACCAAGCCCCCGCCGTAATTCACCCGGCGTCGGCTGCTCCCCGAGGGCCGGGGTGGCCGGAGACGGCGGTGGCGGCGGCCGCCGGGGCGCGTTGTGCCGCGTTTTCTGCTTTGGAAGCCCTTCAGGGGCAAGCGGGCCGGGGTGGGCGACCGCTGGCAGCTCCAGCTGGCCTCTGCCTCCCTTCTCGAAGTTTGCGTGGTAGCCGTGCTTAACTTCGGTGTTCCTTGGGGATGCCCGCTCTGAGAGCGTGCGGGACATCCCCCTTAGCTCCCGGGGCTCCTCCACTGGAAACTCTGATCCCTCGCCGAGATCCTGTGTTGCGTGTTTTCCCTCTTCTGCCCCTTTTCCCTTGAAAGCACGAAGGCAAAAAGTCCCTCGCCTTTTTTTTCTGTCTTGCACCTTGCTTTCTCTTTGTCGCACATTGCCTTTATGTACGTGCATGCCTGTATTCCTCATTTTTTCTCCCAAACCTGCAGCTGTCCTGTGAAGATGTTAAGATGTTGGGTTTTCAGCCAAGCCTGCTTCTCCTTGGAGGGGTATATCTTTTTTTTTTCCACAGGAGGGATATGTAAATTCCAGGGTGGCCTGGTGAAATCGGCAAAGGCTCACAAATTGTATTTCCTTGTGCAAATTGAACTGGAGGGGATGCATTTACAGCAGGTTTTCATTCTGTGCATTAAGCCCTTCCCTTAATTTGCAGAGCCAGCAAAAGGAAGGTTGTAAGTTCCCCTACGGGCCTTGGGGAGGCTGGTCCCCCATTTGCCCCCGTGGTCCCCAGAATTAAAGGCAGAAAGTGTGTTCCTCATCCTTGGCTAGGCGAGTGGGGCGCCACAGCTGGGCACATCTGGGTGGCAGTGGCCGTGGCGGCTCCCGGGAGCAGAGGCTGTGTGTGTGCATGGTTAATGGTGGCATATTTGCTTCCCTTGGTACTACAGATTCTCACAACTTGCTGGTAACTTTCTCGCTTGTTCAGCCTGGGTGTAAGCCCAGTTACGACCACGATATTGTTGTATCTTTGTACTTCAGAGATGTACAGAAGTTTAGAATTTTTGGATCGTAGGTGTGCAGAAATAAGGTGAAAACGAATTTAGGAGGGAGAGTCAGCATTAAAGATACTCATGGTTCTTGAAGTGTACTGCTTCTTGTCATACTAGAGGTAGCTGCTCAAATGATTCAGAAATTAGTCAGAAGGTAGAATCCATATATATTTGGAAAAAAAGGCCCCTCCAGCTTATGATATTATGATACATTTTTTGACGCAATTTAAAAGGTACTAGAATGAACTGATTATTTAGAATAGAATGAAAGAAAATAAGTGTATTTAGTCATAAATATGTATATACTTAACAACACTTTATAGCTGCAGTGTATTTCTGCTAGGTTGTTTAGTTTAGTTTAGTTTCTTTTCCCAACCAGTCGTCCTACCTGTTACTGTGTGGTGCAGGGAAATAAACAACACCCTGAGTATACCTCTAGTATCTGCTGCCACTGTTGATGTTACACTAGCCTTTCTCCTGAAGGAAGGACTCATACCATGTGGTTATTTTTGAGATGGGCAAGCAAAGTCAGTTTTCTGTGGTGTGTTTTACTTCCAGAAGTACTAGTAATGCAGAGTTGTGAATCTGCAAGGTAGCCCATTTTATGGTTATTAGTGGCACTGCAGGTGCCACTAATTCTACATGTTCCAAAAAGGACTGTGTGCAATTCCAAAGTACATGATAAAGCCTAAATCAGCTGTGTTCTCATAGCAAAGTTTGGTAGAACAGTGATTGCAAAAGCATACCCGTCTTTAACTAGACAGTAGTATCCCTTTAAAAGTTAAGCAAGTGATGAAACTTGCGTAATATGTGGAATGCAGTGTTTCTTAAACAGTTGTCTTCTACTGGTTTATTTATGTTTAATGAAATGCCTTATATTGGTCTGATTGGTCACCAAAGTAATTCAGAGCGAAGGTTGACACTATCAGCCACAAGTTGCTGTCATGCCACAAAAGCTGTTTCGTTTACATCAGAGAAGATTTGGAGTGATTCTAGAAGAAACAAAATAGCCCAAGTTTACTTCACAGTTGCATCTTCACAATGAAGAATTTTCAGGGGTAAATTTAGCTTTTTGCATGTTCCTGTATTTAATATTAATTTAAGTGGAAATTAAGTAATACTAGGAAAAGGGAGAGGACCGTGTAAGTTAAGACTGTTGTATTCATAGTAGAACTTAAATAAAACGTTCCTGGGATCTTCTTTTAGCTCCCAAGAAGACAATTTAACATTGTTTTACTGTAAAATCTATGCAGCTCACTGCAGATGTAAATTGTGAATATGGAAGACAACCACATGTTAAATGCTATGGCGCTTTAGGTGTTGGCAACATACTGTGTTGCTAAGTTTTGACAACTTAAAGTGTCTACTGGATAATGTTCCATCCAGCATAAACTGGAGATGTCTCTGAAGCACTTCTAGACCAAGTGCCTTGCCAGCATGTATTTTGGTCGTTTTTCTTCAGATACATACAGTCTATGCATCTAGAAAATATAAGTAGGAAAATATGTGTGACAAATGTATTTGCAACCATTATGGAAAATTTTTAGAGAAGAAAACATTTTAAAATAGCAAAAAAAAGTATTAATTACATTGAGACTGTTTAATTTAGGAACTTCTGCATCATCCTTCCATACCCTCAAGTTAAGCATGATTTGGATAATTTACATACAGATTTTTTGTACCACCATGATCACTTAAAGTCATACGTTTTTCGGTAGGTGGCAGTCTTACCTATGAGTCAGTGCAGTGTCAGTGCTGCAGCGTATTGGGACAGTGTTGCTAGTAATGATGGGTTGTTTTTGATGAAGTGTATAATACCAGTTTATTGGTTACAGGGGCTTTTGCAATCATAGCCCTTCTTGCAAATTACTACACGTTCCCAGTTTTGTTAACTTAGCTTAATTAATGTCCCATTGCAGGTTTGAGTTTAGTCTGCTATATAATTTACCAAATATTAATAGTTTTTATATATATATCCACAACAGTAACGTTGGCGTGGCTCTTACTAAGGGCCAGGATCCAACTGTTTTAAGAATTTACAGCCACAGGAGGACAAGAGTCAGTGATTCCTTAAAGAGTTTACAGTCTCACATCTTTTCCATTTTGTTGGTTGAATGGATGGTGGTCAAAAAAGCTCTGTTTGCAAGCTAAGTAAAGTTATTGTTATTTGCACTATTTCTAAACATGCTTATTTAGCATATAAAGAGATTTATATGCTTCTGAGATACAAGACATTCCATGTGGTAGAATGTTATATCCAACAGCTTTGATGTATTCATCATTAACAGCTATGTTTGAACGCAGCTAAACATTACTCTGGCACCTAAATGGAAACATTATGGAAGATAATGGCAATACAGAGATAAAAACAGATTTTTAGACCTGAAACCTTAAGTTGTGCTCGAGCTGTTTTAGCTTCTCTGTCCCATTTGTGTGACCCTGTTGGCTAATATCATTTCAGCTGGTAACATGATACCTTATCACTTGTTAAGGGATCATCACCCACAGCTTACTATATGTTTTTATTTTTTGAGAGTACTTTACCAAAATTCATTACTATGTTAAGATTGATGCAACTATGGTTGTTTGGATGCCTGTATACTAAAGTTTTAGGAAGCCTGGAGGAAATTTTGTGTTTTGTATGATGTTAAACTCCAGGATTATGTGTATGAAAGTCTTTCACTATCAGTAGGATGCAAAGAGAGTCTGTTTGGCTGTTGTTGTAGAACATGAGCAATTGATGTGTGAAGGCTTAAAGGCCTGAAAGTTATGATTTAAGTCTAGGTTTAGTACAGGGATTTGGAAAATAGAAGTGTAGAATTTGCCTTATAAACATATTGAAATATGGTCCAGGTTCACAATTGGGAGTTTATTGTAACTTTTTAAATGTCTATTTCAAATATGTTTAAGCTCTTAAATTGCATATTTCATTATTTGATATAGGTGTCTCATAGATTTCTTACAGGTACAGTTTGTTTGCTTTGGCAAGCAAATGATAATTGCCTCTTTTTTTTTTTTTTTTTCCTAAATAAAGGGAAATATCACTGGTTCTTGTGACTTAAGTTATTTACAACTCTAGTTAGCCTTGATGTAATTGTGTCTTTTCTATATTGCATTGCAGAGATGCTGAACTGAGTTTAAGTAGATCAATGATCAATAGCTCTGATAAGATAATTCGAAAAGGTGGCTCCTCAATCTTCCAGCATGCTGTAGAAGGTTGGAAAATCAATTCTTCTTTGGTACTGGAAATAAGGTGAGTGTTTTAAATAAAATGTATTTCATTTCATATTACCTGTAATTCTTTAATTTCATATTGCCTATATAATTATTCTCATTCAGAAAAGTCTTTTGATTTATGGTTGCAGGTGGATGTTTTGTAACCATACATATTGAGGGTTCAAAATAAATGTAACTAAATTACATTAGACTCCAAAGTCAAGTCATCCTTCAAAAGAATAAAGAAATTGTTTTCATCTGGCTGTGCTGGTCAGACCCATGCAGTTGGTGTCTACGTTATACACGTCCATATTTGGTTCTCTAGAACATTCTTGCAGTCAGTGGTGAGAAACTGACACTTTAAGGACATGCTCTCCTCTCATCCTCAAGGTCTGAAATGGAAGAGATGGGAGTACTCTGAAGGTACCTGTTTTTCTCCCTTAAGTACAAAGGGAGTTCAGGCTGACAACTTGGGTGTAGGAGTCAAGAGCTAGGACCTCAGGTGCTATGAATCCAGCCCTGACTGTGGCTGGGCCAAGTCACAAGGTCAGATGTTTACAACACCCCCATCTCTCAATTTTCTGCCTTCGGCTATTTCTGACAGGGGAAACACAGTAGCAGAGTTAAAGTGAGTGATAGTTCTAATGTGTCTTAGTGGTTACAGTGAGTCTACTCACTTTTTGGGCTTGAGAGAAGGGAAAGCAGAAGCCTGTAAATGTTGTATATTGTCATTGTGTCTTCCCCCTCTTATCAGGAAGGTGGTCAGTGAGGAAAGTGTATGGAGCATGGGCTGGCACTGTGGAGGGCTATGAGTGTCACTTCCTGTGAAAAATGGTAGAGAATAACTACTCTTAGCAGCAATCACGTAGCAGAGAAGACTTGATTTTTTGAAGGTTAGGATTTTGAATAGGAATTTTATCTGAGTAAAATATGGTTTCTATGTCATTTCCCTCTCTACTTCTTGATTTGTTTTATTGGTTGGTTTTTTTAGTTAAAGGGCAGCTTACAAAACTCTTAGATAGATAGTATATCCATCTAAGAAAGTGTGGCTTCTCTGAATGAGGAATGTAGGGTTATTTCTTAAATGACTGCTATTTTATGTCCCTAATTCTAAAAACGTGCAGAAGATACAGCTCACTCAGATATTACTAAAGCTGTTGTAAGGGACTGATGTTTTGGAAGTCTCATGCAATGATGGACATGGAGCAGCCAAGGAATAGCGTCAGGGAAGGAGGGAGCAGCCAGATTTGGGTAGGCAGCAAATTAATACTCTGCAGGCTGTGGCTGTGGCTCAGCTGCCTGGCAAGTGCTCTGTGGAGACCCAACTCCTTGACTGCCTAGACTAAGGGATCCTCGGGCACTTGACTGTTCCTCAGAGACCTGGAGTTCCTAGTGGTGAAGACCTGGTAGTTGCCCTAAAGTGCACCTGAAGTGCAGCTCAGAGTGGCATTTCTTCCAGGACCATCTATTCAGATACAGTCTATTTGACCAAACGTATGGCTGTTTGTTAAAGGCTAAGTTCTGCTCCATAGTAGTCTAGGAAAGATAAGGTGATTTTCTATATCAGTAGCAGTATTTAAAATTGACATGCATGTAACTGACAGTTGAGGTTGGAGAAATATTGAGTAACTTCAGAAGAATACTGTTGAAATCTCAAGTCATAGTTTACAATTCTGACAGGAGAATTGTTTTACTTGTAACACAGTTTTACTTGTGAAGAAAACTGATTTGGAAGCTGCTGAGTAGGCTTATTGAGTAGCCCCTTACAGGCTTCCAGACTGTAAGTAGAGACAGATAACTTTTTTCAGTAATTTTCTTGAAAAGTGTAAAATTTCAGAACCATTTAAGAGCAATGGCACAAACCAAACAACAAACAAGTAAAAATATTACAAGAAATTTTTGATTAAGAAAGAAAAAGAAACTTGGGTTATGCTAATTTTTCATCTGTTTCAAAAGTAAAATACGTTGTTCAAAGAGGTAAAGGAGCAGAGAATGCTTTAGAATTTTTTTATCCTGTTACTACATGTGTATCATCTCAATCTACTAAAATCATGAGTTTCAAAATCGGTGTTTTGATTTACTGTTGGCTGGTGGGGGGAAGTTTTCTCATTTTATAAATTACTGATGTGCTTTTAAGTACCATGATGTGATTATGTGGTGGTGGTGTTTTTTTTTTTTTTCTAAATTGTACAGTGAAGAATGCTTTTTCGTCTTGGTAGTACCATGAATACAGATGTGTATCTTGTACACTGGGTTAAGCAGTAAAGATTCCACTTTATCAGTGTAAAGATTTACTGAACAGTAGAGAGCATAAAGCTGACTTTATTTAGTTATCCACGACACTGGTATTGTTTTGAGATGAAATAGCTACCATCATGAACACTGGGGCAGAGAGCAGCTGTTTTCACTGAACCAGCAAAAGATATTGGATCGGTGTGATTTAGGGCCAAAATTTGACATGAACTTTATGAAAGGAATTAGTGCTACCAGCCCAAAGTCCTTTTTTTTAACATGCATAGCATATTCAGTTATGGTACCCATCAGTGAGGGAGGGAGGTTTGGCATGCTTTTCACTGAGGAAGCCACACGCAGCCCCTTGTGATATGTGTTCCACTGTGATGCTGATTAACAATGTGCATTCTTCTTTCCATTTTACAGGCAGTTTGCTATACACCTTGCTTCCCTGTCACAGCAGTAAGAAGCATCTTAGCCGTAAATATTTTTACACTTTACAGACCTACCAGGACTAACTTCAAATGTGTCTAGCAATATCCTAGAGTGTTCTCATGGATAAACTAACTGTTCAGCCCCTCTGAAGTACATGACGTGCACTGTGTAGACCATGAAGATGATTCATAATCTGTTGCTGCAAATGTTAATGTGAGTGACTGTGGTCTTGTGGTGTGAGGTTGACCATAGCAAATAACAGTAAGAAGGAAACAGCAAAAAATAAAAAAGCTAGAGCCTGTTGAATAATGTATAAAAAGTTATGAATTCTTAGCAGTGGAAAAATAATTTGTGAAACCATTAGTGTACAGCATAAAGACATTTCATAAAGCTTATAATCGCCCATCAGTGATAGCTACTTCTGTTTTTTATGTCAGCTTTACACCTGCATTAGCAATTTTAAAATGTAGAAAATATTTGATAGTGACTTTTGCTTTGTGTGAGAACTGTTGATCAATGGTATATCTGAAACGAGTTGTCTGGCAGCTGGAATATTGTGGTTGACTATTTGCTTTGTTGACCATAGACATCATCTCTGGCCATCTTATTTTTGTCAGGTTAGTGAACGTTAGATCAGTTTGACTATCAGCCTCAAAGGTCCTCTGAATTCTTGATAGGGCAGCATCTGATAGGAGTCAGTGAGTGAAAAAGCTCCTTTATCAGGACCCTGTGGGAGATTAAAAGCTTCCATTTGATTTCTGGTGTTATAAGATGCTGTCTGGGACTTTGCACCCAGAAGAGGCAGTCGAGTAGCAGAAGTAGCAGCTCTTTTGGGAGCATGGCAGCTCTTTGGAGATGTTAACCAGGTATTACAAGAAAGAGCTAGACTTTCTGTGACTGAGGTAGAAATGATGGATATTATTAATTACTTGAGACTTTGCCAAATTTGCTGCCTTGCCAATCCTGACATGGTCTAGCAGGAGAATGATTTTTCCAAGTGGTATTGCCTTCTGATTGCTGACAACTTCTTTGTGCCTAAAGGAAGAGGACTGCTTACTTGGCTCCCCTTCTGTCTGAATGATTTCAGTCGTGAAGAAGAGAGAGAAGGGTTTTGTGTCTGAAGTCCTTTCTGCTTCCTGTAGCAATGTGAAGGTTTTCCAGTTATGGAAATTCAACTTGTATTGAAGGCCATACTTTAAGAAAGATGTGGGAGAGCGGGTACAAACCTGTCTGGGGAAGCCTTCCAAGCAGGACTCATGCCAGTACATCTGTGACTGTGTACGACATGAAATGACCTACAGTCTGATGTCTCAGTGTGTGACTTTCTTCTTCCACTTATTTTCGATTAAGTGTGGTCTTTTATGTTGGAAAAAGTAGATGAAGGTTTTGAATTGCAGAAATGTAAATCGAAAAAAAAGTGTGTTCAGGATGTATTTATTTCTTTGCAAGGTAACAGAGAACTTCATGAGTGGAAATTTTGTGTCAGAATGGTGTGAGAACTTGTAAGATGTTAACAGCATCATTAAAAGAAAAAAGAAGTGCAACTTCCTCCTTAGAAAGGTTCAGATTATTATCATTGTTTATCTTTCAAGTTAGTATGAAACTGCTATGATAAGCCCCTGAAGTGCAAGTGGTAAATACTGAACTTGCAGTTGAGCAGTGCAGTCGCTCTGAAACTTTTGGAGCAACATTATGGGTGCAGTTGCATTGTTTCCTTCAGATCTTCTGTGCCTTAAAGACATGCAAACTGGGGCTCTCTAGTCTGGTTTAGTCATAATAAACCTTAAGGGTTTTTTGCCTGCTTAGACCCCTTGCCTCAACTGAAACCTTCTCTGTCAGTTGGGATGATTAATTCCTTTGACTCCTTTCTTTTGACTCTAACTTGTTTAACTTAGTGAAAAGCTGACATGTGGCTGGCCGTCTATGGTGAGCAGTAATTGAGTCACTCTCTGTTTAAAAACCCTCTTTTCCTTTTGCATGACCACTGAAGATCAGTGTCATGTACTGTATGTACTTGATCAGCATGTGCTTCAGCTACTGAAGTGACCTTTCTGGTCATGGGAGAGTGGGGTGGTCATGGGAGAGTGGGGTGCCCTGAAGAGCATGAAGAGGGCTAGAATGGGGACAGAGCCAGACAGCAACTTCCCGTAATAATGGCATTTCTGTTTGTGCAGTCCTCCATGGGCTGGCCAGGAGGCCAGTTCCACAGTTAGTTGCAGTTAGACATGCTTTTAACAAATCCGAATCAGGGATTAGACTAGATTACTGCTGAAGTCCCTTTCCAACCCAAACTGTTCTACAGTCCTAAATGCTGCTTTCCTTGAATAGGTTTTCTTAAAACTCCCTTTCAGTTAGACTAAAACCAAACTCAAGAAAGGAGCAAAAGCTTACAGTACCCAGTGGCTCCTCAGGAGGTCCACAGGAGCTGTAGCCATCTACAAGGGCAAGCTGTTCTTGTTTTGCTTTGTGGTTTTATTTATTTTTTTTTTTCCATTAAACTCATTTAGCTGATAAAAAGTATACTTTACCTAGGTCATGCATGGTTCTTGGTGATTTTAAAGGCTGACAGCTGCTGCCTTCCTTCCAACTAGAGAGTGCAAAGCAGCATCGGGACTTGCTAGGCTTAGAAAATCAGATTGTTTACAGACCTGCGTGTATCAGTCAGTGAAAGTCTGCAGGAAAGCAACAAGTGGGGTCAGAGATCTACAACACATGACCTTTTAATGTCCCATTACAAAAAAAAAAGTTTTTAAAAAAACTGGATGGCTTCTTAGCCTCAGGTAAATCAAGGCTATTGCCAAGAGTAAGGACTAGTCTGTCCTCCACAGGCAAGCTCTAAGACATAAGAACAGGCTTCAGCTGTGGGAAAGATCAGAGCTAGCATGAGGAGCATTGTGCTGCTGGTTAAGCTAGGGAAGCACTGATAAGGTCTGCATGGGGAGTTTGCTACATCCCCACCATGGAAGTTATTAGGAATGTATTAGGTAAACATGGGCTGTGGATGATGTAGACGAAGGCACATGTTCAGTGGGGGCAGAGTGTTGACTGGGTAGTCTTACTGTCTGTCTCAGGTTCCATAGTGTGGTTGCTGGTGAGTCAGCCCGTCTTCTGGGTACCGAGGATGTGCTTCAGGGGCTTCCCCTTACGTTTGTGGTCCAGACAAGTCCAGATGACCTAGTAGCGAGGATTCCTGGCACTCCTTGCTTGAACAGAATGATTTTCCCAGGAAAAGTGCTGGAGGTCATATTTCAGTGTTCTTGACAATGTCTGAAAATATGAATTTATTTGTAATCTTAGAAGTCAAATGCTTGGGTGATCTATTTTCTTTCCTTAACCCACACAATTCTGAGGTAGATGAGGGAGAGTTTGCCACCTTACAAAGTACAAAGTTACACCTTACAAAGTGCAAAGACTACAGTTCAAAATAAAACCAGAAAAATGCACATTAATAGAAAAATGTCACCATTGCCCCAGAGCAATACATATTTATATCTTTGGAAGGCTCTTCAGAGACAATGCTGTTACATGTACTTTATCAGATTAACTGCGAGTTCTAAGTGATAGTTAAATATTAAGAACATCTGTTTCTGGTTCTCAAAGAAAAACCCTAGGTCAACCACGGACTGTGACGCTGTGTTTCTGTGAGTCATGTAAACATGTTGCAAACAGCTGTTTGGCTTTAGATAAGAGCAAGCCACATCTGCCTCACCTGCCCACAAACGGCTCAGGCCACACCCCAGATAAAGTTTTATTCATCAAAACAAAACTTGAAGACCACCTCGAATAAAACCAGTTTCTGTATAGATTTTAACTTACGGTTGCAGAGTATCTTTGCTTCGAGGTTTACTAAAAATCATGCTGGGTTTTTTCCTTCCTGTAATTGAGCTTAATTTTGAAATTTATATGCAACTGGATATGGATTAGCACTTATTTGAAATTATTTTGTCGGATCTGTTTAATCAAAATAAGCTTGTGCTATTTTCAGTGGGACAGAACAGAGGCTTAAACAAGTTCTCATTATTAACCAGCGTCAGGACTGACTGAGACACTCATGCATGTACTTTCCTTTTTTGTCATATTCCTCAGTAAATATTTTTTCTCTTAGCACTTAACATTAAAATGGGAAGTACTACTGTCCTCATGGTGCAGATGAATCATTAGCACAGAGGAACTTAAAACAATGTCATGAACTATGCATTCTTAATCATATTTGATTATTACAAGGTATTTGGATACACTCAGATTAATCAATTAAATATTTTAATGTTAAATGTTTTAATGTTAGCATTATTACACATCTCTTATAGAAGGATTCTTATATGTACTGATGTACTGTAATACCTGTGCATACATTTAATTGAATATGCTACTGACAACTTCAGATAAGAAAACATTTTTAAATATGTAGCAGCATAATAAGATTCAGTGACTTCTGCCCATCTCAAAGTTTTATTGAGAAACAAATTCCTTAAATGTTTTGCAAATTCCATCTCTCTTAAATAAGACTTCTATGAGTATATGTAAGCATATAGATAGCTAAATAAGCTTTGACTGTAAGTAACCAAATTAATAGTAGAAGCCAAAGTGCTTTTATTTATTTTTTTTTCACTCTTTGCATAACTTCACTGACTTTGTCATATGTTTTCAATATAATACACAAGATACACTATTCATGCACAGATGTTGCTACTTGTTTGCTAACAGAAACAGTATTAGACTCATTCATTCTAGGTATCAGGGGTGGGTGCTTTAAATTACTAAAGTGAATCTTCTGGTGATCACACGTGACTTTTTTTAGTTACAGCCATAGAATTTCTGAACACTTCACATAATTCTTTAGCTTTTTGAGACTGTATGATCACCCCATCTCATGTCATAGTACATATGGAGTGAATCTCTGGGTAGTGTGATTTTATTGCTAACTTTTGATACGTTAATCTTGTCTTTTACAGCCACAGCTCTGGTAAAAGTAGTGAAGAATTTTAGTCATTTTTAATGCTGCTAGATTAGACAATTCCTTCTTTCTTAGTCTTTTTCATTTTGTAGCAATTTACCCACAAAATTAAGTTTACCAAACTCAAAGAGATTTTAAATTCTTTCAGTTTACAGACGAAGTGAAGTCTTCATCTTCCTTTTACAGAAATAACTTGCCTGGCCTTACCCAAAGCTTTAATCACTCAGGATTTATCATTTTATCCTATTCTGTTATTCTGAGTCTCTCATATACCCCAACACAAGCTGTCTGTGCTCTGATGCTGCTTCATTTATATATGACAGCTGCAACAAACAGCCCAAGACATTCTTTCCTTTTTTTTTTTTTTTTCCTTCTTGTTTATGGTTTAAGAAATGGGAGGAAACACTTGAAAAAACTATTTTCATCATGTTTCACTTCCCCTATGGCTTTTAAGGTCAGTTCCATGTTGAGTGTCACTGGTTGCAAGGTTCAGACACATTCTTCTCTCTTGAGACAGTGACAAAAGAGCTAGCTGGTGAGCATGATGTTCCTGTAGTTCATCCAATTTCACTTGTGGGGGATTATTTCCCCTTTATGTCTCTCAGTGAGTGTTGCAGCTGGTAGAGTAGCATTTCTAGTTACCTTTTCCTGTTTTGATCTGCTCTAAGGAAGTTCAACTCTAAAAAATTATTACGTAAAAATAGCATTCTCTTACTCAACAAGATGTCTATTCTGTTTTAAATTCCACCTTACCTTCTGACAGCAGTGGAAAATACAAAGTTTTTCCTTCCTCTTCTCTTGCTAGAGTTGCAGAGGCAAAAGTTTCTATTCAAATTAACATCTTGTGAACACCCCTCCACAGCTCAGCACTCCCCAGCAGTTCCGTAAGTGTATTGTACTCAAGTACATGTTAAGTTCAGATGCGATCTTTATGCCTCTTCACAAATGTACATGCTTTGCAGAGGCAGAGGTGGACACAGGCTTGTAAGCTTTGGTGATTTGCAGTCCTGAGCTACCAGTGGCTCCTGTAGCTCTGGCTTGGAGTCCTTTCCAGCTTTTTATACCAAGGATAAAACGGCTCAGCACTGGTATCAGTCATTAGATAGCTGCAGTCATAAAAAGAGTCTTTCTTTGAACTTCTGTGTCGAAAGTGTGTCAGCTTTTAGACCTCTGCCCCCACCCCCATAAGCAGGTACAATTACCATGACTTAACTGTTTCAGCTGACTTTTAAGCAAGCATTCTTCACCTGTTATTGATATGGACTGGGAGAATACAACTGTTCAGTTACCATAGTTCACTTGACCCACGGTAGCTTGTTAAACCTTTATATCTTGGTCATGTGTGTCCGAACCAGGCTAATAGTTTAAGCAATTAATTGCAGAGAAGCAAGGTAAGAGATTGAACTAACGGGATTTAAAGCAATGATAGATTTCGTAAGTGTTTCTATGAGTTGAACTAACAGCTTGACTAGACCCTGAGCTGCAGTAGTTTAATTTGCCTTATGTTTTGAAGCTGACTTTGTTTAAATTGGTACAAAAGACTGTGGGTGTTCTTATTTCAAGTTAATTAGGGTAACTTTGGCTGAACTTCACTTAATTAAGAGCAAGTTTATGTTAAACTGAGCACGTTATTCTTGTGCTGAAATAAGAATCAGTAAGAAAGTACGGCTGTTCCTGAACCAAGCCGATTTCTGGGAGATGAGACTCCAGTGAAGCATTTATTTCCTAAATTATTTAATTATGTTTCTATGAAAATAAATTGCTCTCATCCTTTTTCAAATATGTGTTTATTCCAAAGTTTTGTGAAATGGTCAAAACCAGTATGACTTCTAATTTCCCAAGTCATCTTCCCTTGGTCTCTCAGTGCCTTTCTCTGTAGGAAGTCATTAAGCTCTGTCACTGCAGCATTTACCTGTCATTGTAACCAAGGTTTGAACTCTGTCCTAACAGCTTTACTCTAATGTCATCCTAGAGCATGGGAAATGACCTTAGTCTGTCTGACACTATCTAAGCTCTGCTTTATGTTGTATGCTCTGTGCAGTCTGTATTACTACTAGATAAGCTCCACACGAGCAATGAGTGTTGCGTTTTATCTGTGCATTTTTCTGTCAACCCAGAAAGAACATCCTTCGATTCTTGGATGCCGAAAGAGATGTATCAGTGGTCAAAAGCAGCTTCAAGCCAGGGGATGTAATCCATTACGTACTGGACAGGCGCCGCACTCTAAACATTTCTCAGGATTTGCACAGCCTTCTCCCTGAAGTTTCCCCAATGAAGAATCGCCGATTTAAAACCTGTGCAGTTGTTGGGAATTCTGGTATCCTCCTGGACAGCGGATGTGGAAAAGAGATTGATAGCCATGACTTTGTAATAAGGTGAGTTTTCATCTACTGTTGAAGATATAGCCTGCTGTGTTTCTTGGAGAAAAGCTAGGAGAAATGTTCCAATTTGAGATACAGATTTCAAGAATTACCTGAAATTACTCTGAAACGTTATCTTTCACTGTGTGATTTCCCAAGTTTAAATACATGCCCCTGTTATTGACAAGAAGATTATTTTTACAGTTTAAAAAAAAAAAAAACAAGGTCCAGAGGAAAGAGGTTTATGCTACTTATTTTTTCTGTTCATTGTTTATATCCTGGACAAAATAAATTTTTTAGCGGAGGCCTTAATAGAATAAATGCAAAATGTTTTCTCTTCCAAAATACTCTTTCTTAGCTCTTGGCCAATAATGATAGCCTATGGTAAATTACTACATTACTTATGTGCAGCATGGGGTCAAATTTCATGGTGATGTATTGATGTTGAATCAGATAGCTGCCATTAAGGTAATCAGAAGACACACATCTAAATCCCTTCATGTTGCTCTAAAAATGTATCCCTGCAGTTTGGGAAAGAAATGTTGATATGCTTCACTTTTTTCATTCTTCAAACACAACAAAATAACTTTGGACTTCACATATCAATAGGAAATAAAGAGGAATATCTGGGATCATTTGACACCCTGGCATTATATGAATGTAGAGAGGGTTGGGCACGGGATAGATCCTTTTGCTTTCAAAGCAGAAGTTTCAATTGGTTTGGTTTGAGGAAGGTGAAAGGGCAGAAAATAGAAAGGCAGTGCAAGAAAATATAGAAATAGTTGTCATTTTGTGTTCTTTACTTTTTCTTTTCTCACCTTGAAGAAAGATAGTGACAAATACCACAAGGATATGCAAAAGAACAGTTACAGTTTTTCAATACGTAAAACAGGACTTGTGCAGGAGAGTTGTATTTTATTTCACAGGTGTACTAGCAAGTGGCAACAGAAACAATAACATACCACTCATTCATTTTCTTTATTTGTTTTTCTTGTACCACTAGTCTCCTCAAATTAGCCTCCTTATTGCAGAAGGACACTTTAAAATACATTTTTAAGCAACAGTTAGCCTATGGCATGCTTTTGTGCTCTCTTATATGAAATTTAAATTTAAATGTTAAATTTAAAAGAACTGCAGAAAAATCTATCTACTAGATTTTCTAGATTAAAATTTTCTTTCAGAAGGCAAAATACATACTTAAATCATGTGTCAAATTTCTTTGAAGTCATCCTTACGCTATTGTTTAAGAGAGCATAGCGATGTTTTAGAGAGTGCATCTCTATGTTTTGACTAGTCATAAAAATAGGTGATGATATCTGATAGGAGATTTTAACTAATTCAAGCCACATGGAGTAAGGATAATATTCCTAAAGATTTGTGTATGAATAATAGAAGAATGGTGAAGCTTAATAGGAACATCAGGAAGTTACTATTGCTGATGAGTTATTTGGACTGGAGAGACATGTATTGTGAGGTGCATGACTAGTAAAGTGATCAGTGTAACAACTAGTTAGTCTGATGATACTGTGGATAATAATCTTTATAAAGTTCTAGGAACAGAATACTTAACCCTGCTGCCTACAGAGAATTTTGATACAGTTAAATTTTTGGATTTACAAATCGAAGTTAAAACATTTTAGAAGTTCACAGATGATTTAATAGGTTAAACTAAATTATATGTATTTATGTATGTCTGGATGGATGCATAAGTACATAATATCCATTAAAGTAAAAAGCAATGATTGTATTTTGAGTTAAAAAAAAAGGCAAAGTATTCTTCAGAGTTTCAGTTTTCTACATGCCGCTTCTTCCATTAAAAAAAAATAATATGTACACAACATGGAATGTAAATCCATGATCTAATGGTACTGGCATATGTGGTAGCAGCTTGCCTTTTGCTGTAAAGATTCTGGTATTAAATTGTATCATGATAATATGTTTACTCTCTTTGCTTTCAGATGATTTCTCTAGAAGTAAAATGCACTCTTTCTACTCACCAGCTGATGGTCTTCTGAAAAGCAGTTCCTTTATGTACTGTATGCAGCTAGGTGTATAGGCTGATGAGCGACAATTTTGTGGAGTTTCCTGAGGCTGAGTGCATTATGGCTGCCTGCTTTGGTTAAATATATGATCCAGTTGATTTTGATAGTACCATATGTTCTTTCTGAGATCTGAAACAAAGTGTGTGGTTTTGACAGTTGTTTTTACAGCAGGAGTTCTAGTGTTAGATCCAACACCACTAGTAGAATTTAATGATAAAACTGATAGTGAAGATCTGTGAAAGCAGACAACACAGATGTCCAGCAGTTTTTGCATATCAGTACAATAAACTCAATAACCCAAATTTTAATGGTCCTATAAGGGTGGTATGAAGATGTTAATAGTAATGGATTAAGGCACAGAATATATGCTTTATTAAGGGTAAAGAAAAATTACAGTACCTAGCACTTTAAGTAATTTAAGTTTGATAATTATCTGTCAATGTCTTTGAAAGTCATCCAAAGTTACTAATAACTGTCCGTCTTCCTTTGAGACATTTGAGACATATTCAGTGACTTCTAGAGAACAATGCCTCTCAAAGAACATTGATCCAACAGAGACAACAGATAAATGTTATGAGATATGTTTAAAAATAGCCACCTAAACTAGAATCAAGTAAGGAGTATGCTGGCTTATATGCAAGCCAGGCATATAATTGTCAGCAAATTTTATAAATAAAACAATAGTATTCTTCATCTTTAGACATCTCTGAAAGTGCATAAATAATGGTAATTTTTGTAAGCAAGGTAATATCTTGTCAGTTTAAGCAGATTTACTGTATTTACAGAACATTTAAAAAGTGGCTTGGTTTTAATTACTTGATTACAGAAGGCCTTACTTTGTTCACATGGCATCATAAATCAAGAGTCTAGGGATGTATCTTCTGCTAGCATAAAATGGATTAGTTCCACAAGTTTAGTGAATTCGTGCCTATTTTGACAGAGAAAGTGTGACCCGTCTAGTTAAAAGCAAGGAGACGCTTTGCTATTAAAAACGTATATTGGCTATAAACTGTTTCCTGTTTCCTTTATTCCTTCCCTTTTTACCTTTTATGTTTTTACACACTTCAGCCTTTTACCTCTGCTACTTTTGTAGTGGTCAGCTAAAGCATGCTGCGTTTTGATACTATACCCAGAAAGGGTCCGAAGCATTCCAGAATCTCTGATTCCATAAAATTAAATCACAATGAAAATACGACATAATTAACCAGATTACATTTAAAATGTATAAATGGCATAGTGCTGTTGCAGGAGCTGTTTTGGTTTTTTTTGCATTGTGATGTTTTTAGCTGCTTCATTAGCTGTTGAGTCAGATACATGGTGCTCACTCCATGTGAGATTTAAATGCAGTACATCTTACTCTTCCCTTGTCTACCTTCTTATGCTGAAATTCCTGTGCCAAGGCTATGTTGGCTTTTATGTCTTACAGAACAGGTGAACTCATTATAGTAAATGGTACTTTTTGAAATGCAGTGGTACATTTGAAATACGGTTGCATTTTTCAGGAAATCCTATGTACTTTGGGTAAATGTAAAATAACAATACAAAACATTGCCAAGTAATAAATTTCAGATTCCTGGAATTACTTCTGGCAGCTAGAAAATGCCAAAAAGTTTTCAGTCCAGGTTTGTATTCAGAATTTGAACAACACCAAAGATCAGAAGAAATTTTATTTATTTTTTTTTAATTAATGGAATTCAGTGGAATTCTCAGTTCATACTGAGAAGTATTCAGAAGCAGAGGCAAATACAGTTTTGGAGTTATTTGGTTAAAATCCAACCAACCAAACCAAATAAATCCCCCAAACCTAGTAAATAATCTTGTGGTTTTTCTTGTGGTGACACTACTACTGTTGGCCTATGTGGAGAAGAGGCCCATTGAGTGAAGCTGTTTGGCTAGCTTAGGGCTGCTCTAACAAGGAACAGCCATGAAAAGATATTTATTACTTCTTTATTCAGATTGAAGTGCCTAGTTTATATGTTACAACTCTTCTTTCTCCCATTGGAATGTTTTCCTGCTAATTGTGTCAACATCTACGAATTAAGCTAAATATTGTTGCCATCATTGGTGATAAAATTTTGCTGGGCAAATGTAGTTCCTATTTTTCCAGTGTTTTTTGACTTTCATTTTTTAACTTGGCGATTATTGTGGTTATTGAAGTTGACACAGAACAAACTCGTAGTTGTTGGTTTATCCTATACAAAGATAATGTGTTGAACTTCCTCCCCAACAAGAGTTGGGCAAGAAATTGTGATATAAGCAGAAGACAGTGTATCTGTTTAGGAAGGAGAAAAGCAGAGACCTTCTACCCATTCCAAGGAGATGTGCGTGCTTATTTCAGGAAATCAACTTACATTTCACAGAATCTTAGTGATTGGAAGGGACCTTTGAGATCATTGAGTCCAACCACATTAAAAAACAAAACAAAAACAAACACACACTTAAAAAAACCCAACAAACCCATAAAATCCACACACAAAAAAAAGCACCCACCAACTAAACCCCACACCCACAGACCAATAATCTTGGGCACTAGAGCATGCCCTGAAGAGCCATGTCTACATCTTTCTTAAATACCTTCAGGGATGGTGACTCCACCACCTCCCTGGGCAGGCTGTTCCAGTGCCTGACCACTCTTTCAGTAAAATAATTCTTCCTAATATCTAATCTAAATCTCCCTTGCTGCAGCTTCATACCATTCCCTCTGGCCCTGTCATCATTCCCTTGGGAGAAGAGGCCAACCCCCGCCTCTCTA
>BJBW01003551.1:66208-111137 GCA_004320125.1 Scolopax mira
GGACACAGTACTTGAGGTGAGGCCTCACCAGTGCCGAGTAGAGAGACAAGATGACTTCCCTACTCCTGCTGGACATGCTATTCCTGATACAAGCCAGGATGCTATTGGCCTCCTTGGTCACCTGGACACACTGCTGGCTCATGTTCAGCCAGCTGTCCACTAACACTCACAGGTCCTTTTCTGCCAGGCAGCTTTCCAGCCACTCTGCCCCAAGCCTGTGGAGTTGCCCAGGGTTGTTGTGACCAAAATCAGGACCCGGCACTTGGCCTTATTAAACCTCATCCCATTGGTCCAACCTGTCCAGATCACTCTGTAAAGCCTTCCGACCCTCAAGCAGATCAACATTCCCACCTAGTTTGGTGTCATCTGCAAACTTACTGATGAGGCATTCAATCCCCTTGTCTAGATCATCAATAAAGATATTGAACAGACTGGCCCCAAAACTGAACCCTGAGGGACACCATTTGTGACCGGCCGCCAACCAGATCTTGCTCCATTAATCACAATTCGCTGGGCACGGCCATCCAGACAATTTTTTATCCAGTAGAGGGTACACTTGTCTATGCCATGATTCTCCAGCTTCCTCAGGAGAACACTGTGGGGGACGGTGTCAAAGGCCTTACCAAAGTCCAGGTAGACAACATCCACAGCCTTCCCCTCATCGAGAAAGTGGGTCACATGGTCATAGAAAGAGATCAAGTTGGTCAGGCAGGACCTCCCTTTCATAAACCCATGCTGGCTGGCCCTGATCCCTTGGCTGCCCTGCACTTGCCTCAAGAGCTCACTCAGGATGATCCTCTCCATGGTCTTTCCCGGTACCAAGGTCTGTGCTCTGCTTGTGCTCCCTTATGTAGGCAGGGAGTGGTAGCAGCTTCTTTCTTCTGTTTTTTTCTTCAGCTGATAGGAAAAAAAAAAAGTCATGAATTTGTTGGAATAAAAAGAATTGGGGTAGTAATGTACTTACATTCTGGAACTTTCTGGGATTTTTTGTAACTTTGATCATCTTGTGTGTTCAAATATTTATTTAATACACCTTGCTTGGGGCATAACCATTGTGCCAGTATAGTTGGGTGCTCTGAGTCAGCAGATCTCTTGAAATTGCCAATTTAACGGACTTATTTTAAAAAATGATTCTTTCCTTAAAAATTACTTTTGAATACATCATGACTCATTCATCAGGCCTTTTTTAGCTCTAAAATGTGGCAGCTCAGTTTTTGTCCTCTGTCTCTTCCTGCAAATTGTCAAGCTACATCGAAACATCAAATGAAAGCAGAAGAAAGCCAGAAAACCATCATTTTCAGATATTCTTGCTCTGTGATTTGGCTGCCTGAGAAAGGGGGTGTGGCTGTATAGCTGTTTGGTGTTTCCAGTTAAGAAACTTGGAGAAGGCCTGACTTCTTGTATCCACCTTTTCCCTTTTTGGCTTCACCTCATGACTTCCTCAACTACTGGAAGGAAGTTGTATGATGGCTACTCCAAGTAGCCCATTATGGGGCAAGAGCTGATACAGAGATGTCTTCTTACGGAGCTGAATCTCTTGCTCAGTCAGTACCTAGCATGTGGTACTATCTACACTTGTGGGCCACAGTAGTGGGTACTTTCCATAAGTATTTATAATTCCAACTTTGATGCAACTTTTTTTTTTTTTTTTTTTTAAATGAAGTTAATTTTTAAGTAGGTGATACAGGAGGAGATTGAAGGCTATAAGTTTAAAAGGCTAAGGAAACATCAGTAAGAAGTGACTTCTGTAAGCCCATATATAAATGACTGAAGATTCCAAAGTGGTTTCTTAAATAAATAGGTGTCCTATGAGCACATAGGATTAGCCTAACAAGATAAAAGGATACAATTATTTAAAGTTGTTTACTCCTATGGTTTATAATACAGAGCTTTTAATTTAGTAGCTTTCTGAACAGTTTCAAATGTAGGAAAGCTTCACTAATCCATTTGTTCATTGACAGAGTATTTCAGTTGAGGTCTGGCAATGTTCAGAATAGTCTTAAATATTGCCTTGTCTGTTGTTCCCCATTTTTGAATGTTCAATCTACTGCTTTTTTTCTGCTTTCCAAACTCATGACCCCAAAGTGCTTCTCTGAAACAACGAAAACAATCATTTTGCCTGAATTTATTTGAAGGATAATGATTTTTTAAAAAATGCTTTCTGTCCTCACAGTGCTGCAGAACTGTTCTGAAATTTTTGATAACCAGAACAGTAACACTTCTGTGGTATTTTGATAATTGCCCTGTACAATATCCTCTTTATAAACAGTATTTCACACATAGAAAGGGAAAGATACAGGTATTGAGGAATCTGCTAAGTTCTGTTTCTCAGTGTTTTTTTACATTAAAATATCATTCTCAATATTTCACTTCTTTAGGTTTTTGGGCTTTGTCCATATGCAACAAACTTTCAGTGATAGAAATTACTTTCTTTCTTTTAGTGTTAAAATAATAGTATTAGAAAGAACCATAAAACTCTGTAATTAATGGGTAACGTTGCAGCAATGATTCACGATCCAGAGGTAAATAATATATTTTGCCACTGTTTCTAAAATACCACTTCAACTTTTTCTGTCACTTTACTGTGCTTTGTCAGTTGAGGATGACTTGCATTTCAGTCACTGGTGTTAAGGAAGGTGCTGGGAAGAAGTAATTTAACGATTATCAGTAGAGATTCTAATTTGGGCAACAAGAAGTAGCTAAGTTTATTAGCAAATGATATTACAGAAATATGTCTAACTAGAGTGAAATCAGTCATAAATTTAGGATTCTTGTGGACTTGTGTTATAAAAGAGGCTATCGGGTCATTAATGCTACACTTCACATAGCACATCTTAAAAGACCGCTGTAATTCCCGTGTGTGAATAGGATCCATAATTAATACTGTACCTGAACCTCTACACAGCTTGCAGCTCTCATGAGACTTTCTGTTGTGCCATGTGGAAGATAAGGACTGGGATGAAGTGGGATATGTCGGGGGATTCCCTGCTAATCCAGATCCCTGCAGTTAATTTGAAGCAATTCGACTTTTATTTGAAGAACCACGTGAATGATATGCTACATGTACACAAGCATTAGCGTGATGTGCTTCCTGCAAATAGGTTTGCGGTAGAGTTGTGTGCTGCCTTGAACTTAACTTTTTTTTTTTTTTTAAACTTCTATGTGCTTGAGCCTTGAATGCTACTCTCACATCCAGGTGTTTCTTAAAATGACAAGAATCTTTGAATTCAAGATGCAATATAGGTTCTTACAGGAATCTGTATACGTACCTGAATCTAAAAGTTTGTGGGCTATTCAGAAAGGAGTGTACATTATTGATACTAGTTTAGGTAATGCTTTATGTTTCAGAGAGGTTTAATCTAATTTTCTTTCTTTGGCTTCTCAGAGCGTATGTGGTTAATATTGTGTGATGGATATTTTTGGCTTTGCTCTACAAGGAGAAGATATTAATGAAATAAAGCATGTTTTTACTGCATTTTTCTGCAGCTTAGGTTTTAGAGTGGTTTTTAAATACTTATTTCATCTTGTAAACTTTTTAAAAAAGCACAGATGGTTAAAAGATTAACAAACGTACAGATTCATGGCCAGTTCATGCATTATTACTGTATGAAGAATACTCTTTTAGTTCTCAATGTGAAGTGGAAATAGTAATCACTTCTACTCAAGCAAATTTTTATGTCTTTTATATAAAATCAACTTGTAAATACCAATATATGACCTATGAGTATTATGTACTGGACATTTGTGTGCACATACATGAGCTGTATGTTTATTAGTGACCAAGCAAGTTCAACTGAATCTCTGTGGAAAAACTGAAACTTGTCATTTAGTGTATTTTTTCTGAATATGACTTCATTATTTTCTTTAAGCTCTGCTCTCTAGGAGACTCAGTATGTTGTGGGTGTATTTGGACCATAAAGGTGTCACAGCAAACCCAGGGTTGATTACTTTGATGTGTGGTTTTGCAGCACTTAACTCCATTCTTCAGTCTTTTCTCACGGTATGCAGTTCCAGCCATTGGCAGTTTGGTTCTTTTTTCCCCACACTTTTTTTAGTATAACCCACATAACTAATACATGCAACAAACATTTGTGGAAAAAGCAGGTTTTCAATCACTGAGACTTTTTGGTCTGTGTATTTTAGCATCTCAGTTATTCTACAGGTAGTCAAATACCATGTGATATCTCATGAATTTATTTTTCCCTTTTACCCCAGATCTCTCTTTAGTGATAGCATTGCAGTGCATGTTGAAAGCTCATTTCTGTGAAGGAATCTCTGCATTTTTACTATGAATATTTATATATATATGTGTATGTATATATATATATATATATTTGCCTTTCAGTATCATGATTATACGTTAATACCATGTAAATTATGTGGCCCTGTAAACTTACTTCTTACCTAAATCATATAATTGATGCCTGATAGTAAGTTTACACTAACTACCCTGCTGAAATTGCTGCACTGATGTTTTGGATATGGTCTGGGCTGATGCCATGGCAAGAACAGGGACTGCATCATTGGAAATATTATGCATATTATTGCCTATGATACTACCAGTCATACAGATTATGAACATTTACCATTTACTTAGTTTTTTTTTCTCCTAGATATCACAGAATCTTCATGGTTAGAAGGGACCTTTGAGATCATTGAGTCCAACAAACAAAAACAAAAACAAAAAACCCACACACATACCAAAACAAAAATCGCAACATCCTATCACCACAACAATCACCACACCCAACAGTAATCAGCACACCCAACAATCTCAGGCACTAAAGCATGCCCTGAAGTGCTACATCTACACATTTCTTAAATACCTCCAGGGATGGTGATTCCACCACCTCCCTGGGCAGGCTGTTCCAGTGCCTGACCACCCTCGCAGTGGTGGTCACCCTCTCAGTAAAGAAATTCTTCCCAATATCTAATCTAAACCTCCCCTGCTGCAACTTCATACTGTTTCCTCTAGTCCTGTTCTTGTTCACTTGGGAGAAAAGGCCAACACCCACCTCTCTACAACTTCCTTTCAGGTAGTTGTAGAGGGCAATGAGGTCTCCTCTTAGCCTCCTGTTTTCCAAACTAAACATGCCTAGTTCCCTCTGCCTCTCCTCATAGGACTTGTTCTCTAGACCCCTCACCAGCTTGGTGGCTTTACTCAGGACATGCTCCTTCTTGTAGTGAATACTCAAGGTCAGGCCTCACCACTGACAAGTGCAGGGTCACAATCAGTTCCCTGCTCCTGCTGGCCACACCATTCCTGATGCAAGTCAGAATGCAATTGGCCTTCTTGGCCACCTGGTCACACTGCTGGCTCATGTTAACCTGGCTGTCCACCAACACCACCAGGTCCTTTTCTGCTGGGCAAGTTTCCAGACATTCTTCCCCAAGCCTGTAGTCTTGCCTGGGCTTGTTGTGACTGAAATGCAGGACCCGGCACTTGGCCTTATTAAACTTCATGCCATTGGCCTTGACTCATTGATAAGATCTGTCCTGGTCCCTTTGTAGAGCCTTCCTACCCTCAGCAGATCAACACTCCCACCTAGTTTGGTGTCAGCTGCAAACTTATTCAGGGTGCACTCAATCCCCTCATCCAGATCACCAATAAAGACAGTAAACAGGACTGGCCCCAAAACTGACCCCTGAGGGAAACCACTGGTGACCAGCCAACACCCGGATTTCACCCCATTAATCACAACTTTCTGGGCACAGCCATCCAGCCAGTTTTTTAGCCAGCTTCCTCAGGAGAACACTGTGGGGGATGATGTCAAAGGCCATAGCAAAGTCCAGGTAGACAACCAGAAGTCGGGTCACATGGTCCATAGAGATCAAGTTGCTTAAGCAGGACCTCCCTTTCATAAACTTATGCTGGCTAGCCCTCATCCCTTGGCTGTCCTGCATTTGCTGTGAGAGCTCACTCACTCAATGGATGGTGCTCTCCAAGATCTTTCCTGGTACTAAGGTCAGGCTGATGGGCCTGCAGTTGCCCGCATCCTCCTTCCAGCCCTTCTTGTAGATGGGCATCACATTTGCCACCCTTCAATCATCTGGTACCTCCCCTGTTTACCAGGATTGTTGATAGCTGATGGAGAGAATCTTGGTGAGCTCTCTTGCCAATTCCCTGAGTATTCCTGAATGAATCCCATGCAGCCCCACAGACTTATGTGTTTCCAGGTGCATGTACAGATCATTAACTACTTTCTCATGAATTACGGGGATGTTGTTCTGCTCTCCATCCTTATCTTCCAGCTCAGGAGGCTGAACAGCTTCCCTGTTGCTTCAAGCAGGTACCTGCTTCCACTTCCCCTCATCCTCTCTTACTTCCCCTCCTCCTGCCTGCTGGCAAGAGAGCAAGGGTCCTTTTCCCCTTGTTGCAGCCTTCCCCTGCTCCTTTTTCCCTAGGGATGGTAGGGTATTGATCCACCAATCATTTTCCTTTACACATTACCAAATGGTCCTTAGTCTTTCTGCTTCCTCTTTAAGCTCAGCCACCAGGCTGAGCGGATCATGGACCTGCTTGCAGCGCACACAGGTGCTGTCTTTGCTGTCCTCCTGTAAGAGTGACAGTCTTTGATATACCAGTCTTTGTCTCTTTAGACCATTCTGAACATTTCTACTCTAGATAGTTTTGAGAAGAAATAAGGGAGCAAGTAATGACTCTATTTGGTAGTTTAGTGCAAGGAGAAAAACAAGGAGCTAGAGCTTCTGGTTAAATAATATAGAAAAATATATAGGAAAAAAAAAAGCTTGTTAGTTTTAAAGAACACACCTACAGTGATATTTTTTAAAATAAAAAAGGAAAGAGACGAAAGGAACTTATGAAAGCCATTATTTTGCAAAATTATTTTTGCTGGGTCAGGCTGCGTTTTGTCATTTTCTCTGGAAAGATTCAATAGCTTGGGGTCAGGAGAATGAGGTTTACAAACTTTTATATTATGTGATGTATATTCTCAGTGCTCATATTTACAGCTCTTTGCTTAATGCTGAAATCAATCTTCCATGCTATGTGTGACTGTTAATTACAACCTGTTCTCATATTCTCAGTGTAAGTAACCTCATAGCAAGTTTGTCCTGCTCAGGTTTGACCTGCAGCCCACGTATTTAGAGGCTGACTAACATGAAAGCAATACTGAAGATTTTGTAGAATGAATGAATGATGGTGCATTGCAGAAAACTCTGAAATTGTGCTCTGGAGTCAAATTTTAAGCAATTGTGTGGGTGCAGGGTATCAATAATGGAGTATGTGACAAAGAGGAAACTCAGTAAATTATAGTCTTCTACCTATTCTTCCCGATGGATTTGATATAGCAATCACAAATTAAAAAAAAAAAAAGAAACTAAGGTTTCATTTGTTGTGTACAAATTCCTAGGCATGTAATGATAAAGCTCCTGATGCAGAGTCCCCCTCACCTCTTCATCGTTGTTGTAGATATATTCAGCATTCTGTGCTTTACAAAATAAGCTATAATTAAAAATATAGCAAGAGTAGGATATTGTATTGCCTATTTCAAAGTTGTTCAGATAATAGTCTTCTTAATTTCACTTAAAAGAAAATAAGTACATGTTTATATGTGTCTCTGAATACAAAGTTTTCTTGAAGACCTGAGAATTGACAGTGACACCAACACACTGTTGGTGTTTGCTAACAAAATAAACTTAAAAATTCCAACAACCGTATGAAACTATGATGTAGCATAAAGATGCATTAGAGGTTAAGATAAAAGCTCTGACACGGGTAACAAAAGCTATTTACGTATACTCAGGTCTACATGCAAATACATTGTAGCTAGTTTTATTAGTCCTGAAATATATAAGAAAGATGGGGACCAACGTTTTAGCAGGGCCTGTTGCAACAGGACAAAGGGTAATGTTTCAACCTAAAAGAAGGAAGATCTAGATTATATACAAGGAAGAAAGTTTTTACAATGAGGGTGGTGAAAGACTGGCACAGGTTGCCCAGGGTGGTGGTAGATGTCCCTTCCCTGAAAACATTCAAGGTCAGCTGGATGGGGCTCTGAGTAACCTGATGTAGTTGGAGATTTCTCTGCTCAGTGAAGGAGGGGTTGTACTAGATGATCTTTAAAGGTCCCTTCCAAGTCAAACTATTCTATATCTCTCTGTGAGATTTTCTTGAACTTGTATGGAAATAGAAATTATCTGGTACTAGCAGTTTTGAGTAAGTGTTACAGTTCATGACTAGCACATAAACTTCTGAACTTGTATGGAAACAAGTTCCATTTACTCCCTACTGAAGAATGTGCTGATTTTAATTTCTGTGTTTTAGCAGGTGTTTTATATTTTCTGGCTTTGCACATAGGCATAGAGTAAATATTCAATATTGATACTTGCAATTTAATGAGCACTAGAATCATTCTTTGAAGGAAATAACCCCTAAGAAAATAAGGAGTGGCTTAATAAAGCTAATTTTATAACTTGGTCAACTACAAGTAATTCAGTAATGTTTATTTCCTTAACAGAGCTAGAAATTTGGGTAGAACTTGGCTTACATTTGTGTTCTACTAAAACAACAATCTTAGCAGTGGACTGCTAAGAGCATCTAGTTATTTCTTTAAAAACAGAGCCTTTCAAAGAGCAGGTGTAATTATCACATTATTTCAAACTTCAGCACTGCTACTAATCTGTATTTATATAACTGAATTTTTACAAGATCAAAGGTTTAAGATCAGATGTCTCATTTGAAACACTAAAGCTTGAAAATTATGACTAGTATTTTAAATAACTGTTCACAGATTATTGTTATTGAGTGCCTTTGGATTGCTCATTACTTTCTGAACTTAAAAAATCTGAATATGCAATATCTTAAGATTTCATACTGCTTATGCCTTCCTAGAATACAGTATTTAACATTATGTATACTACAGATGAAGCAGTAAATGACATACAAGGTAGGTGGACCTAGTATTTTGTATGCCTATGATGTGGTTTTTTTCAGGATTTCGTTAAAATTACATTTATAAGCTGTTTTCAAACTACATACACTTTTAAGATGTGTGTGCCAACACTGATGCTGTTGGCAGATCAGAAAGGAGCTGTGAAAAGACAAGGAACCATACTAGAACCATAAGGCCTATGTTATACGTACACACTTTGCATATGGTGCACAGCTTCTTAAACAAGGTTGCATTGGTCTGTAGATGTTCCTCAAAACTGGACACAGAGCAGGGTTTTCAGTGTCAAGCTCTGTCTTATATATACAAGTAATAGATGTCATCATGTGGATGTATGTGTGACTACTGAAGAAAACCCTGCTGTGCAAGAATCCTGCATTATGTTATGCAATCTACCTTTAAAAGAAGCATTTTCAAGAACAGCAGTAATTCAATGAATTTAATTGGTTGATTTTTAACTCCTTGGTTTGAATTTTTTTTTTTTTAATTTTCAGATTTTGACAAGTCCACATTATAGGTTCATGCATTATGGTTTTTAGAAACAATTTTAAAAGCCAGTATTGAAATCAGTGGGAGCTTTTTCTGTGCTCTAACTACCATTTCCTAAAAGATAATACTCTTAGCAACCTGTAATACATGCAGATGGTCTCCGGAATAGATGTATAAAATACTGAAGAATATAAATCCGTTTCCTAAGAAAACTTACATCTGCCCACATGGCATCAGAAACTTGGACAGCTTTATCTCCTAAGAATATATCAGTTTTACGATCCTCAGAACATTTATTTCTGAAGAAGATAGGACCACTTCTTCAGTTGATAATTACAGAGTAAAAATGATGTTCTGAGAAATTAGTATAATCTGTAAAGACTACATCATCAATTGGTGTTAATCAGTATTGGCCTGCTGACTTCGGTTATGTATAACATTGGAGATCTGGCCATTAGAAGATATCAGGAGTTAAGGTTAAGTAAAAACTTCACTGTATCAGAGAAGAATTTTAGAACTGGTAGAGTACTATATGTATGAGGAGTATAATCTCATGCAAATGGTTCTGACATTACTTCTTAGCAATCTTCGCCTCAACAGAGCAGTTTGTTAATATCGAAATTTGAGTTTTGTGAAAATACTGTGTTTGGATACTTACTTGGGGCACACCAGCCACAGGCTAATTCACTGAGGATGTTGTGGAGGTCATATTTTGTTACTTGCATCCAGTGCTGCCCATGGAGAATGCTGTCCTTGTGTGATTACATACAAATGTATTTATGTAACTGAGGTAAAAAATCTGGTGAAAAAAGTCATGTCGAGATCATTTTCTCAAGCTTAGAAAAAACCACAAAGCTACTTGAAAAGTAAATAAGGTTTGAAAATGGTACATGAAGGAAAAATGAAAAGATTAATTATTTTTTCCATAAAATTACTTTCTAAATCAAATCAAAATACTAAATTTCAAAATATCCAATCAGCTGCAGTGATAATACCAAAAACTCATTTAACATGAGGTAAAGTTCATTTGTAAATCGTATTTAAATACTGTATTGTAAAAAAAAAAAAAAGGTGCAATGACTAACCTATATAAATTGTACTTTAATTGGCTGGCACGTCTTCTTTTAAGAGTGTAAGCTGTTGGTAACACGACAGCAAATGAACTCTAATGAAAGGTAATAGGTGTTAGAAAGCATATACTTATTCGTAAGTGCTACTCTAGCTGTCAGTGCATTTTAAAGCATGATGACATGGTTTTCAAATTTACAAAGAACTTATTTTTTTCCTCACAGCATTATGTACATTTAATGTTTTTAAAAAAATTGTCTAATGAGTGTCCGATACGGGTAAAATGCTAAGTATTATCACACCTATTATCACTGGTATTTTTTTCTCACGTTAAATTGAAATGGGCTTGCATGTTCATTTTCAGCTTTCCCTTCATACACACATTTTTCTGAGTTAATGTTTCATATTTGTTTTCATTTTTCCATTAATTTCTTCCTCTTCAGGTGCAATCTAGCTCCTGTGGTGGAGTTTGCTGCCGATGTGGGAACTAAATCTGATTTTATTACCATGAACCCATCAGTTGTACAAAGAGCATTTGGAGGCTTTCGGAATGAGACTGACAGAGAAAAATTTGTCCGTAGACTATCCATGCTGAATGACAGTGTCCTTTGGATCCCTGCTTTCATGGTCAAAGGCGGAGAGAAGCATGTGGAGTGGGTTAATGCTTTAATCCTTAAGAATAAATTGAAAGTGCGAACTGCCTATCCATCACTGAGACTTATTCATGCTGTCAGAGGGTAAGTGTCTGGAAAAGACTGGTCTGTCCTTGGCACAATGAAGCTCATAACTAGAATTCTTAGTTGGCAGAAAAAAGCTCAAGCAAAACCTTAAACGGTTAAATGGTATTTCCATTACTGTTGTAGCGGATTGCATTTATGATAAAATAAGCTTGCTTGGTAACAATGCCATCTACTCCTTTGGCTTGCTTTAATGCAAACAACTGAAATGCATTAGCACAATAACTTTTCACTTTCAATTTTATGTACAAAATTTTTTAATGGTCATTATAGTGATAAATTAATGAAAAAATAATCATTAATGAAATGATTAATGAAATCATTCAAATTAATGAAAAAATGAATTCAAAGGATATCTGTGAGTCATCAAATCAGGGGACAATGAAAATGCTACATGTATTCTTTTGGGCAAGACTAAAATAGGTGGAGAAAAAATGTAATGCTTGATGCTCGGGCAATTCAGAAACATTGATCAGAATAACTGAAAACATTAATGTGCACAGTTAAAAAAAAAAAGGCATCCATGCTTTGTGCAGAGACTTTTTTTTAACCTCATAATTAAACAAGACTGTCAGATGAAGGCTTTGTTGCTGCAAGTTAGAGTATATTGGGCTATGCATGCAGAACATCCAGATGATGATGGTGGTGCAATATCTGTGCAGTGAATTACAAGAGTATGATATTATTCAGCCTGAGTTCCTTGAACTGTCTGCTGTCAGTTTGTTTGGGGGTTTGGGAAATGTCTTAAATAGCTTGTACAGTGGTATCTGCCTAAAATGTCCTCACTGTTACAGCAGCAGAGATAAGATCAGAGGGGATGTTTGAACTGTTACCCCAATCTAGTGTGACAGTATGAAAATAAAGCTTAGAAATAAGTTGTTCTTCAGGATATTAGGGCTTTTGAATAAGCTTTTCTCCTTCTGCCATATCACAAATAGCTTAACTGCTGTATTCTTCATGTGTTAAACTTCTGGTACTGGAAAATAAATAATTTGTTCCCTTTGGAATTTGGAAATCCTTTAGTTTTTTACCGAGTTACTCAGTTTCCATAGTTGTTTGAATAGTTGTTTTGGTACACAGTTACACTTTCGCTATTTATAGGTCTCGATTGTGTGGAATTTTCAAGTATTTAAAATGTATTACAGACACATGGATAGGAGTAGTGGGTTTTGTAGTAGTTTGTGTGTATGTATAAATCTGAATAAATTTTTCTTCCAGTTTACAAACAGCTGTTCTCATTCCCATCTGCTAAATCTGGGCAAAATTGCCAAAAGTGAATGGTAATTCTTTTAGTTGGTCAACTTGAAGGTCCTCTAGGAACCTTTGTCTTAAAAAAAAAAATTAGCATCTACATTGTCTGTCTGAAAGAAAGGCAACAAAGGCTCTACCACCAGACCATATTGCATTTCAGATTCTACCTAGCAATGTCATGTGATATGACTGTATAAATTTGTTCAGGTTGTTGAATCTGTGCTCTAAACTTTGTTTAGTTAGTGTTGTCCACTTTATCCTTCGTTTAATCTCCTCACTTCTCCTCTTTCTTCTTGTGGGAAGTAACTGAATATCATGAGTTTATTTTTGTTGTAATTTGAGTAAGAACAAAACAAGAAGGCAAATTTATGTTTGTTCTAATACAAAGTGAGGTGCATGAGATGAATATGTCTTTGTGAGTCAGGTTTGGAAGTGATACTGTCAGCAGTAATACATTTGTAACAAATATTCTTTAGATTTTTTAGATGGCAGTCTTACAACACCAGCCCATAAGAATGATGTTTCATTACCAGCAAAGTGTATCATCTCTTTACAGGTGGGATTGCATCTCTCTTGGATCTGTTATGTTAAAATATCAAATGGAATAGCATGGAAGTGAGAGAAATTAATAAGCAAAAACTTCCTAAATTAAAATATTCCGTAGATAAAAATGAGTATTTTCTACAAATAAGTAAAGTAACTTGCAAAAGAAAGTAAATTTTAAAGCTGCATAACCTGGTTATAAAATCAGTCTATTTTGAGCAGTAAGATTTGGGGAAGTTTAAGCAAGTTACAACTGCTGACTACAGTTTGAAACTAATGGACAGTTAAGTTTGATGCCATTTGAAACAATGTGTGCAACTTACATGCTTAGTTTTAAGAAAAATTTCATAATGCTGTATGCTATCTATTGTGCTTGTGTTTATTTCAGATTCAATGTAAACTGATGATTTATGAGCCTAAAAGGACTACCTACAAAGAACTTCTATGAAACACCTTTTGTTTTATGAATCAGAATTATTTCTGTGAATTTGTTTTGGTATATTTGATATATTTGCATGTATATTTGATGCTTTGCAAGCTCTCTGCTTGCAAGGTTAACTCTTTGTGACCATTTTAGCAGTGATGACCTAGGGGAGGCCTGTGGTCCTGCAAAACGGAAAGCATAAAATAAACAGAATGTGAAGATTGCTGTTAGTTAAATGAGAAGCAAAGACAGGAAATCTACCCACAAAACCTGCATGTTAAAACCCACAGTAAGATCTGTGCAGAGCATCTGATCTCCTTCATAGGGTCCCTAAGCATATATATGTGCCAGACCATGAGAACGCAAGGCTTATGCTACGTCTTTGGCCTCTTACACCGTCAAAGGGAGATGGAGTTTGATTTATTAATGAAAGAATGACAAGGAAAACTGAACCACCAGAAGCAGTTTTTGTAGGCTGTCTTACTTTGCCCAAGGAAACTACTTGCATCTGCAACCTTGGTTTTGTAGACTGTGAGCATTCTCAGGTAGCAGTATATTTGTGCTCTAAAATAGCGCAATGGTTTTTATTAAAGGCTACAAAAGCTTAGAGCAGACACATGTGAATGTAGCATTTACAGTCACTATCCTGTGTTAATATTTCTAACATCCCCAAACTCTTAACCTCCACAAGTATGTATTCACTTCTTTTGTTTCTGGTGTCTTGCCTTGATAATTCAAAAGAATTCTGACTTGCCTTTTTATTTGCATATGCATAGTTTGATTAAATAATAATTTATATGAGGGTAGTTAGAGCTGTTTTAAATTAGACTTTAATGATAAGAGAATCAGCCAAGACAGTCAGTACAGACCTTAGGTTTCTTTTTATTTCTTGAAACCCTCCCATATTCTTCATGGCTTAAACACAGTGACATTTTTGTTAGGCTGTGACGAAGACATAATACCAGGAGGGCCTACTGGAGAACAGCTCTTACGGAGACAAATAAAAGGTGCAAATTTATGTTTAATAATCTAAAAGATTCCATTAAGTTGTTTTGGAAGAAGTAGATATGCCTGTAGATGTGGTGTACCACAGGTCTATACCATATCCATATCATTCATGTGACTTTTATTTGAAAACTTAATGTATTACATTGCAACTGCTTGTATTCATAATCTAAAAATATAAAATGCTCTGCTACAGGCTTGAGAACTGCCTAAAAAGAGAAGTCATCTATCCTAAAAAGTTACAATTATGACCTTGTTTTTTAATTGGAAAAAAATGCCCAAATTCCCAGCATAAATTTATATTGATATAAAGAGTTCTTTTAATGCACCTAGAATTTTGTTAAAAACATGGAAATGTACTGTATGGTGGGCTAAGTAAAACCACCAAGAGTAACTAATCATCAGCCTGACATTAATTACGAATAGAGACGCTTAATGCTGAAGCGTACAGGCTGACAGCCACAAAGTTTGGAAACTATTGTCTCTGTTCCTTTTTCTGTGTATCACGCTGCCAAATTGTTCCGGCAAATTAGGTTTTTCCTTCATCAGTCTTTAAAGCATAAGGCATAGGCAGTTTTTAAAGACAGAGCGCTAACTTTCTTAGACTTCTGTTCTGATCTAGTGAGGCCTCATTCTGTATTCCTATTAATGTTTTACATAATAACAGGGCAGTTCTGCTGCAATCACATATGACACTGAAACTGTGTTTCCTATTTTTCCTTCTCTCTTAATCTTTAATGGAATAAACTTTTTAAGCTCCCCATAGTATTTTGGAGTTGCTTTTGATCAGACAGTAGAATAATGACTGTATTCAGAGATTATTTTGAAAACTTTGGTTTTTCCTGTCCATTTGTGCACTTTTGGGGTCAGAAAAAAAGGTAATGTGGTGTTGGAAAAGGAAATTACTGTTCTGCAGATTTCATGCCATATTAAACATCTGTGAGGGATAGGCACTCCTTTAAAAACTCAGAGGGACTTGAAGTTTTAAAACAGATTGTGTGAATACGAAGTCCAACATGACAAATACTTTATGAATCAGTAACATATTTTAAATGGTGGTTGGACTCAGATTTTTTGCTTCAGTAGATCAAGTGGTTTCATGTGGCAGTTTATTTTCTCTGTTTTGCTTTTGCACTTCTTAATCAACAAGTTTGCATTTCAAGTTAGGATACTGGATTTTGAAAGTGATTTGGGGAGAATTGCATGATTTTTTTAAGAAGTGTTTCAAAAAGCTGCTTTATGGAACTTTAATTGTGCGCGTATTATTGAGAAAATAATTGAGGTAATCAATATGTAACGGAGTTCAAGATGGAGCTAGAATCTATATATGAAGAGCTTGGCTGATTAAGAGGATTTATTTGCTCTCTAGTGCCACTGCCAGGAAGGTTAATTACAAAGTAATTATAATAAGTACACCAAAAAACTTTTCTCTTTCTTTTTAAAATTTAACAACAAATTACAGAAATTTTGATTTGTTCATAGGCCTGAGAGTTAATGCTGAGCTCTTTCATTAGGATCATTTTCAATTATATTTTCCAAGGGAGATGATACTCTTTGAGGTGTGGACAGTGTCTATATAGAATCTAGTCTCAGTAGCAGAGCTCTAATGGAATATGCATTTAACAGGTAGGCAAACAGGAGCTGAGCCTGCTGGGATGAGAGTCCAGATCTTGCTGTTTACTTTCAATGATGGCAGACAAGCAAACCTGAAAGTGGGATTGGAGGATGCTTTCTGCTATGGATCCCGCCTCTCAGTTCCCTGAAGAGAGTAGAGAGGGATCCTGAAACTAAGTGTGGTGTTGGTACATTAGGTGGAGGCTCAGAGCCTTGCACAGCTGCTCTTCCTCTTCTGCTGGTGAATATTTGAAGGCATCTGCTGAAGAGGCAGAACACTGCTACCCCACCCCCTCCAGCAACAGAGTCTTTTATAATACGGTAGTTCTCTGGGAAGATTTTTTTCTCATGTTTCATCTCCCAGCTCCACCAAGCAAAGTTCTCACACTCATCTTCATGTGTAAGAATGTTTCCTTGGCTTTTTGCCCTACTGGAGCCGTCCCATGAACTATTAGTCACTCAGCAGCACTATCGCTGAAATTGCTTCACATCAGACTCCTTCCCATCTTTTGGGTATGGAACAATTGTGTCCCACATCCTGTGGGATTTGTCTCTGCTCAGTTTATTTCCTCCTTGATACTGCTTTCCAAAATAAGTGGTCTTAGAGTTCATCCTGTATTAAACACAGACATTTCAGGGGGAATTCTGTTGTCTTTTGCCTGTGTAAAGAGCTCGCTGTGCCTATTTATGGACGCTTTTCAGTGCAGAGTCTTCTTTCCTTTATTAGTGAAAGCAAACAGCTGTGACCTTTTACACAACTTCACCTCAGCTCCAGAGTCCTTTGCTGTGGGAATTACAGAAAAAGTACTTTGAGAAACTCAAACATGCAGAAATCAAATTGTTCTCCAGCAGCTCTTTGCTAATAAAGAAACAATTGCTGGGAGCAATCTATACTGTAAACACTTCTGTTTCTTTTCTTACAGCTAACAGATTTCACTTTTTTCTTCACTGCTAAAATATATCTCTTAAGACATTTTGGAGTACGTGGATAAATAAATAATTGCTGCAGAAAACAAAATATTGAAAGAATGGCCATGAAGCTAAAAATACAATACTATGCTTAATATAAAATGGCCATGTTTTGCATCATGTCATACAAATACTCAAAATATGAGGAGGAAAATACATGTTTCCGTACTTTTCACTGGAGTACAACCCCATTTTTCAAACACAGACGTTAAAATTGGAGTTCTATGTTACAGTACCCTTGTGCAACTTATCGGTAGGGCTGGTTTGCTTTGGTAAGTTGCACAAATAAAGCAGGTGCTCATTAGTTTGGATTTTCAGAACTTACTGTGGTGTGTGAAGACCTTCTTCAGATCCTGGGGTCCTGTCACAATAGTAGAGCAGGAGGTAATGCTCCTGTTTCTGAAGTGGAGACGCTCTGGCATTGATCTTTCAGCCTAGTAGCTAATTGCCAAAGCTGTGGGACCTGTGCATCTCATGAGAGTGCCTCCTTACCTGGTTCAAAGGTATTAGCTTTTATTTCCTTTGCACGAGATCTCCTATTTTATTGTTTTTCAGGAGGATTTAGTAAGGTCTGTCAAGAGGTATGTCAGCTTTTGGGAGAAAGGAGAGCTTTTTCAATGGGGCAAACACAGTTGAAGTGGAGGAGGACACAAGGAGGAAACTGAACTTTCTGCATTCTATATTTTTCATTGTCCAATCCATTCCATAACATAGGCCATGAAAAGCCTGGTCATGATTGTAGGTGGAGAACTATTATTCTTATTCACCTTTTGATAATAAAATCACTAAATTTAGTTTTAGAGATTTTAATTTGAGGTTTGTTTTTTTTTTTTTTTCCATCCCTTTTGCTGTGGCAACTGCTTTGTTCCTGATTGTCAGCAACTTACATACTTAAGACTTGTAAGACTTACTCTTCTAAGGTTGAATTTCACATTTCAGTCAGAGGAGAGCAACTGAATCTGTCATAGGAAAAATAGTCACAAAATTGCCCAATTTCAGGGTTTGCTTCTTAGTTTATCTTCTTGAAGCAGCAGTACTATACTTAATTCCAATGACTGTTTGCAGCTAAGTATGGAATAAATAATACATAGTTTATTCATACAGTGTATTGCTAGATTTATGTGTAGTTTGAAAATTACTTTGCTACTGTGCTTTGAATTATTATTATTTTTCCATTTTAGGTGTGGTTTGTTTTTTTTCTTTTTTTTTTTCCCCTTGCATAAAAACTGTTAATTTCTGTGTTTCTTTATAAAAATGTGTGAAATTAATTAACTCTCATTAGACCATATCACAATCCTGTGTAGCTGTGCAGTTAAGAAGCAACCCAGAAACAGTTTTGATAGTCTGTCTTTGAGTACAGGGCTGTACGATACACACGTGCATGAGGAAGCTCATTCAGCTTTCTTTTTTTAAAGTGGTAGTCTTAAGGTACAACTTAGAATACAATTCTGCTATTTTTTGTTTTCATTGTAATGCCTACCAAGAATTTTCAGACTTGCATTTAGTTTCGATCATACTCTGAACTTTCGTGATGAGAAGCAGTTGTATTGAGCTTCCAAACAGTAACAAATTTCTTCAAATACTTAGTTAATTACTGAGGTAATGGGGAAATAAGCAAACTGAGCTATAGTCTTATATGCTCTGTGGTATGGCAGATGGTACTAGGGAGAAAACTGGGAAGAGACACAGCCAGGACAGCTGGCCTGAACCTGACCAAAGGGAAATGCCAATGTAGCATCATGCTCAGCAAACAATGAAACTGCAGTAGAGAAAGAAAAAAGAGGGGGGAGGGCTGTTTTGCAGGGTGGCTGTTGCCAGAAGACAAGGTGGGTCTCAGTCTGCTTGTGGGTGGGGGTGAGCCATTGCCTTTTTCCACACATCAGCCTAGTAAGCAGTCTTTATACTGATCCACGAGTTTTCTTGCTTTTGCTCTTCTTGTTCTGTCCACTGTCCCACCGAGGGGTCAGCAGGAAGCAAGAGAGCACTGTGTGGGTGCCTGGCTGCTCGCCAGGGTCAACCTACCGTGTAAAGGAAGGAATTTGCCAAGTATAGCCAAGTTTCAAAAACTAAGGGAAGCCTGCTGGCCTGTTCCAGTTTGCATTGAGAGAATTGCAAGACTGGGTTAGAAAGTGAGAAAAAGGGTGAACCGAACTGTATTTCAGACACTTGTGAGATAACAAGTCCAGGTGGTGAGGTCACGCTGTGATGCCCGCTGATTTTTAAGTACGGGACATGTTTTGAAAGAAATTAACTGATTCCTCGAGTGATGGGATCTGGATTCTGTTTCTTTGGGGTTAGAAGCTGCACTGTAGTTGGGTTAGACGCTAGGTGCCTGCATTTTGGATGGAACGAGATCTAAATCTCTCACCAGCCCTCATTTCATTCCTTGATTAGACTAAAATCTCTGTCCCTCTGTCTGTTCTGTTTTACGCATCTCTTTCAGCAGAGATTGGTTTTGTGAATCCTGTTCTTGAATTTCCTGCTGTGCAGACATGGAGACACGTCTACAGATGTTCGGGAGATGAATGTTGGGGGGGGTTCACATTATGAATTTAGTACAGTAAGGTTGCTATATTGAAGTCCTTTTTTGAAATTTGTCCTTCAGTCTTCAACAAGTGAATTAATGGGCCACAGGAAAAATTAAGAAAAAACCTGCTACTTCTAAAATTTAAAACCCCAGTACTTTTATTTCTAGCTTTTTTAAAAACAGTATTTCTGTATTGAAATAATAGTTGATATTCCTCATGAGCATTGTGGAGACAGTTTATTTACATTTTCCATTCTGTATGTAGTGGGAACAAAATTAATCATTTGCAATTTTTGAACATATATTTGATGAAGTAGTCAAAGAAAATTGAGTTAGAGAAAGTAATTCCTAGAACTTGCTTTTTATTTTAAATTTAATTGTACTTTACTGGCTAGCAGTGGGATACAAGGGAATTTCCAACCAGAATGAGTAATCATTTTCTCTTATAACTGGAAAGCAAAGAAGACCTGTAAAAAGATCTGAGATAAAACCACACCATGAACAAGCACAACTGCTGGTTTCAGAACATTTTGGAGGCTCATGAGGGGTTTTTTGGTATTATTTTTTCCATTTCGGTATAAATGTGGGCACACTCACCAGAAGTGTTGGCAGAGAGGAAGTAGTGGGTGTAACAGAGTCATACTGAAACCAACAGGTGGCACAGCTTATGCTTATGTCAAAATCTTTAGCTTTTGATGAAATGTAACCTATAGAAGGCCTAAGAGGCAGTATCCTCCTGTTTGTTCCAGACTGTTCCTGCAATGTAAAATCCATCTGTGGGCTTTGCGGACTGTTTGAAAGATTCATGTTTGGCATGAACTTTCCAGATGAGGCCTTTCTCACCTTTAGTCTGCAAGTATCCAAGTCTAGAAGAAGATGCAGCAGAGAGAAGGTAGACCAGAGAATGTAGCTCTGAATGACAAGAAGCTTTCAGAAAATAATCTCAGTGCTTCTTTTTATCTTCTTTTGCAGAGCTAGCTGGCATTTTAAAATCACCAAAGCAAAACCTTGAGGGCTGATAAAAACAGGGCCCAGGAGGGAACCCTTCCCTCAAGGCTGCAGTGTGTTTTCCTCTCTAAACAGTGTGGTCCACGTGTCTGCACCAGCTGGGAAGCTGCATGACACCTCACAAGCCTAGCTGTGAGCCATGCCGTGGAGACTGTGCCAAGGAGATGGTGCGGAGTGGCTGGCTGTAGGGGATTGCTGTAACATGGCACTGGAAACAAAACGCTGGGCTTGACCTGTAGCTCACTGATAATAATTGGGATTGCTGCTGCCTGCAAGGGGTTTGCTGTAGGTTTTCATGGAGGAATTGATTCATTATAGTTTGTGGGTTTCTCTGAGTCCCCAGGGATGTTTCACAGTGGGAGCAGATCCATAGAGCTGATGCTGTCTGGCTGCGGAGTCAATTAGAAGGAACTGAATCAATTCTGGGAAGGGAGAAGGACAGGTTTGAGAGGATATGAGGAGAGGAAGCTTTGGCTCATGCATTTGGAAATCTCAGCTCTCTGATGTTGTTAGCAGTGAACATCTGTCCTTTTCCTACTGAATCCACTTAGAGAACAGTAGGCTCCTCACTGACAAGGGTAATGCAGAAAGGCAGTTGTAGAGCACAAAATTTGCCCGAAATTTCCTGGTTTTAACTCATGAGATTGCTAAACCATTGTTGCTATTTTGGTACAATGATCATTCTCTGAAACAGAGGTGAAAGAGAAGAGGAAATCTGTCTTTCTGTTTTTCTTGTCAATTTCTATAAACTTGTTTGTAATATGCAAAACAAGTTCCAAGCATGAAATATCTGGGAAATGTGCCAATGTGTAAACACATTTCATTTCTATAACACTGATGTCTTGAAGTTGAGTAGCTTGAATTCAAACTGAAGATCTCACTTCAAATTAATGTTAATTACATGGCTGATGGTAACTTAGTAAAGCCACTGGCAATATACCATGGCTTCTAGCATAATAGTAAGTAAGAAACAGTAAATTCAGTTTTTGTTTAAAGGCTTTAATGAAGTAAGTGACAAGTATTTCCTTTCCTTTTACACTTTTACTTAATGCATTTACACAGCCTTTTTTTTCCTCTTTAATTTTTGCCCCTCTTTTTTATTTCATTGTAATCTTACAGTTTAGTGAACTGGCTAGCTGATTTGTTTTATGATTGTCAAAATTCCTTTTCTTTTTTATATGATTTATAAAAACAGTAATAATAGTAGACATCTACCTGTTGGGTGCCTCTATTGATACATTTTAGAGTACATGAAACCCATAGAAAATAAAGCAAGTTATACAGTGGAGAGGACACATCTCTAAATTTTTGGGCAAATACTAGCCAATCATGTTGTTGTTTTTGTCTATACTCTTTTCTGTAGTAGGAAAGAGAAACTGATGCAGAAGGCTGTCTTATCAGCAAAATCTTGTGGGAATGCAAGCTAAAGACAGGAAATCTTTCTGGAGGAAAACCAGCCATTAATCTATTTATTCAAAACCATGCGAATTTCTGTTGGGAAGTTATTGCTTGTGAAATCAGTAGTGGAACTTTCATATATAAGTACCCTATATTAATCCCAATTGTAGCAATGACTGAAAACAGTTTTTGCTTGGTCTGTTTCATGTCCTTGTGAAACTACTTGGTGGGCTTGGCAAAACTCCAATCACAACTCATTGCTGCTAATTGGCATTTTGGTTGGCATTGTTTGCAGTGAAGCTAGAGCTTAATACGATGTGAAAAGTGAGCAACAGTCATTCTTCAAAGGCGCTGGTCCTTTGGCATGGCAGTGTGTGGACTCCCATGTATTATTTAACTGTGTTTTTCATCTTTAATAAACTTTGTAAGGCAATCTCTCACTTTTGAGATGTACATTAAGTTGTGATGCAGGAAATTGTTTCTGTTCAATCGTGTTCTTGCACATGCTTCAGTGAATGTTTTTTAAATGTTAAAGGTTTTGTGTAATCTTGATTCTAAGGAGTAACTTCTGCCTTCTTATTTTACTGAAGTAGTTTACTTCTATCTATACTTCTGTTTGGCACTTCTGGTTGGTTAATTCAATGACAGCTGTGGGATTTATTATGGTAAAATCAATAGCTTTTATATCTGATTAATCTGGTCTGGTTCATTGCGCTGATCAAATTTAAGGGCCTGCAGTGGGTATTTCATATAATAATCTCCAAAAGGGAAACTTCAGATTGTATTGATTAAATCAAAAGACATCAGATTTTGTTCTATATAGTATAAGGTAGTCTAACAAGTAACATAGTACTGAACATGTTGTTTTCCTGTATCTATCTGAAGCTGGTGCTAGACATTATTGACTTCAGCCATCAAGAGGAGTTGGGCACAAGCTGAAAGCAGTTTTAACCTGTTTATCAGTCCAATAAGCAAAGAGCATCTTCAACATATTCTCAAGTTCACAGGCTACATCTTTCAACATCAGTTTCAGTATTAGTGCCTTTAATGAAATGATACATGGTACCTGGCATAGTTGTCATCCTGGAATCGTCTTTGTAAATTTCCCCCTATTGTAGAGACACAGAATATAAAAATACACAGCAAGGAGCAGAATGTCCCAAAGTTATGTCTTTTTGTCTTTTTTAGGGTAGATTTAACAGTTGATGTAAAGTGCAAGAAAATGGTTTCTCAAGAATGCAGTCCTGTGGAATAAATGTTCTGGGAAACAAATAAATTATTGCAGAGTCTTGTGAAGTGATGAAGGCAGAATTTAGCAATTCAAGTATATTCTTCCATTACTGTGTTCCTAGTTCCTTAATATTCATAGTGGACATACTCCATTCTAATCTTATTCCTCATATATTAGTTTTTGTGTTTTCTGAATATGACAGCATTGCATTGTTTTGAAAAAAGAGAATTAGTTAGGATTATATCTGCTACAGAGAAATGTTTACTGGACATTAGCATAAGAACAGATATTCACATCAGTCAGGAAGACTACATCTAATGGTGAAAGATGTACACAGTATTACAAGTTATTAACTTTAATTACAGCACTCCAGTAATATTCTGGTGGAATTTTCATAGGAAAAATACTAATTAATTGTAAGTTTTAGTACTGCTTTCATAAGATTAAGAATTCTGCAGGTTTCAGAAATAAGTATTTTATAAATATTATATGTATTATAAATATAAATATATATGCATAATAAATATATTAAGTGTTTCAAAGCACATAGCAAAGTTGACCAGTCTGCTGCACATTACTATTACTACAACTTTGCAGTAGGATTACATTGTTCTTTTTCCCTTACTAGCCTTTAGCTGAATAGTTACCTTAGTTCAAACAAAAGATTTTTCCCTGTTCTGAATTTGACACGGCTTTCCCAGAGAAGCATTGGGTGATGTGATTGAAGAGTCCTGTCCAATCAGCCCCACTCTTGTATTGTTACAAACCGAATTCCTTTTCCATTCCATTTGCCCATGTTGGACATGGGAGATAGCTTTGCATGTGGTAATTTTTAATGAACAGTACATCCCAATCCCCAGAAAAAGTGAGGATCCCAGGGCACAGTTTGACAAAGTACCTAAGTTCAAGATTAACATGAACATGTGATTATGTTATATTCTATATATTTCAGTTAGACAGTACGTATTGTTTCAATTGAATCTAAAATTTAAATTTACTTAACTTCTCTTGTAGTTGAACTATAATCTGTGTAATTGTCATAATTTAATAGATATTTAATAGTTACGTAACAGGAAAATTACCTTTTCGCATTTATTACAGGATTCATCATTACTGTGCAGGACATGGGTCAAATTCATTTTTTGGATGCAGTATCTGTGCTAACTCAAGCCATTATCAAGGTTTCCTACCAAGGAGCTGCCTTAATAGCATTTCTGAGGCTTGAGAAGCTACTCAGAGACATAGAAATAAAGGTTGTCTCAGGAAGGGAACATGGCCGGTAGAAAGCAGGCTGGTGATTTATCACTCTGCACAATCTCTGCCTGTTAAAATTGACTCTTTGGGCCAGGTGAAATCGGACGCATTCTTGGGTTCTGTTTTCTTCGTTTTAGCTGCAGCAATAGGAGGGGTCCCAGTCTTCATGCTTCAACTGGAGGCTGACCTCTGTATCAAGCGTGCTGATGCCACAGACTTCTGCCTGGGAAGCTAGCCCACCATCGCAGTTGGTCTGGATCAGCCCCTTGGTCCATGAAACATTCCAGCAGCAGGTAGCAGTGGTGCTGTCTCTTGTGCCACCTCTGAATGGGAAGGGAGCCCCAGAAGATGAGTACAGAGTAAAGACTGGTTTTCCAGCAGTGGTTACCTCTCAGGACAGAGCTTTTCCTTCAGTAGAGGAGGGAGTTCTGCTTCAAAAACATACCATGCGTGATTGTGAGTCAAAACCTAGATTTAGGTTGTAAGTATCCTAAAAAATGGAAACTCTCAGTGAAGTAAAATGCCTGTCTTATATGACTGCCTTCTCATTTGGCTGTTAGGAAATGCTGATGTTTTCTGTAGAGTACACGTTTTCTTTTGTCTATCACTTTTACATACTTTTCACTGTCTGTTCGGCCTTATTTTCCCCACCTCTACAAATGTTTCTCTGTGTGAGAGAGTTTGGTAAGTTACTTTACTGAATGGAAATCAGAAATCAGAAAATCAGATGTGCAGGCAAATATAGTCCCTTCTCTAAAACCACTAAAATATTTTTATGATATCTCCAATCTGATGATGATTTTTCTCTTCCTCTCATTCAGCCCTTTGCTTCACACTTCTCTTTAGCTCAAACTAATGCCAATACTCTTTTTTTGAGAGAAGAAAAAAAGTAACACAATATATATGAGGTGAAAAAGCAATTGACTCCTCCTAAAGCATACTTAGATTTCTAGCCCCATTTGCTTAAAATGCAATTGCTTTCTTTTGCCTGTTTTTATAATTATTTTGTTAGGATCAGGCCTAATGTGATTTCCAGAATGAAAATCCAACACTACTTTTCCTGCCAGTTTGTACTGTCAGTATGCTTAACTTCTGTAAGCATTATGGTTGTGTTGAACTGTTGATTGAGGAGTGGAGACATAGTGGTGCTCCAGTCTTTAGTCTCCAAATAGCTGTGTAGAAGTCTGATTTGGTTAACCGGTTAACAATGAGTTTAGTGGTTTTTACATATTCCCTAATGTATATTTAGTGACAAAAGAAAATTGCAAAGCTCAGCACTACTTAAAGTCTCTTCTCAGAAGAAGTATGTTGATCTAGAATAGCAGAGACACGCTCTAGTTGAAGCACATTAGAACAACGGTGTAAGCAAAGCATCACAATGCCTTTCTGCCATTATGCTTAGCATATTCACTTATCCCTGAGCATTAACGTTAACTCAGATTCTCTGAATGTATTGCTGTCTCGAGTGATGACTGAGAGAGGGCCATTGCTATTATGTAGGTCTGTAAGACTATATGATAGAAGCATCCTTCCCATCAGCAAACCGTCTCACTTGGAAAAGCTTTGCTGGGTATATTGCATCTTCCCCCTTGGTCATAAAAGATAGACAGTGAAAGCTTGGACTTTCACACAAACCTGAAGAGCATAGAAAGGACTGAGCTGAACTGTATTCTGGACTAATTGTTTGTGAACTTCCAACTAGGTATTTCTTACCAATTGTGTTGCAGGAAACAGGGAGATGTTTGTGTAACAGAGGGTATATCATAAATGAAAAGGTGTAATGAAGAAAGATTCCTGTTCAGTTATGTGGATGAAACCCAAACCCTACTGAAACAAATTAAAATACACCTATGAACTTCCATGTAGCTGAGATTGTACCTTTTTTAAGCAGGCCAGCATTTGTTAACCTGAAGGAAACATTAACATATCCTTGTATATCAGCCAGCAATGTGCGCTTGCAGCCCAGAAAGCCAACCATATCCTGGGCTGCATCAAAGGAAGTGTTGCCAGCAGGTCCATGGAGGTGATTCTGACCTTTGCTCTTGTGAGACCACACCTGGAGTGTTGTGTCCAGTTTTGGAGTCACAAACATAAAAAGGACATGGACCTATTGGAGTGAGTCCAAAGGAGAGCCACAAAGATCATCAGAGGGCTGGAGCACCTCTGCTTTGAAGACAGGCTGAGTTGGGGCTATTCAGCCTGGAGAAAAGGAGAAGAGGGACAGGGCTATAAAGATGCTCCTCTCTTATGAGGAAAGGTTGAGAGAACCTGGATCTGTCTTGCCTGGAGAAGATCAAGAGGGGATCTCATCAATGAGTAGAAATATCTAAAGGGCGGGTGTCAAAAACACAAGGTCAGGCTTTTCTCAGTGGTGATGGAAAAGGGGCAATGGACACAAGCTGGAACACCCACCTGGGTGCGATCCTGTCCAGCCTGCTCTAGGCAAACCTGCTTTGGCAGGGGGGGTAGCTGATCAGGGGGTAGCTGATCTCTGAAGGTCCTTTCCAGCACCTAAATTTCTGTGATTCTGTGACACAAAGGTTGCTACTGCAACCTTTCAATACTTAAAGGGTGATTTTTAGAAAGACAGAGAGAGACTTTTTGCCAAGACTTGCCTTAAGAAGATAACAATATCTTATTGTCTATGTATGTCACAGAAATAAGGTAGACATGAAACACCTCACTGAGAGGTATGTATCTTTTTCCACCAGGCCTCAGGAACGAGCTGATTTGCCAGAAAGGAAAACCTTTTCTCCAGAAGTTGATCTATTAGATTTCTTAGTCTGTAAAATGTACTCTAGGTCTATTTTACTGCATCTTTTCTATGTGTCTGTGTGCACATGTAGGGCACCTTTGATCTCTAAATAAATTATTTATAACTGACTTATTTTTAAATGAAGATATGTTTCACTCTTAAAAATGTTTTTTTTGCATGGATTGAGGGAGCAACACTTTTTAGCAGAGGCATGTGCTGTAACAGAATGAGTATCAGCTAATGACTTCCATGACTCTGATGCAAGGATAAGCGTTTAGGCCTCTATGCAACAGACGACTAACCACATTTACTGTCACAGGTTCAGCACTCTTTGGTGTAACTGGATTCCTAAAAGCTTAAATGACTTTTAAAATATATTTGTGGGTATTCTTTGCGGTTTTCAGTAGGTATGTAAGTTAAGTAGCCTTTACTCTCCTGTAGCGTGATGTATCACAAAGAATCTTTCTAATTACCCAAGCATCAGATCAGCATTTCCTGAGATATGCTGGGAGTTGGAGGAAGACAACAGTGTAGGCAAACTCAGCATGCTTGGAGCAGTAGGGAATACTGACTGATTGTGGGTGGGTACAGAGATGATGACCTGTTACAGAGCTCTGATGGTGCAGCCTGAGACAGTGAGTTATTTCTGTGGTTTAAAAGTCACAGTGAAAAGAGAAGTGACTTTGAACACTTTGAGAAAGGAGGAGGTGAATAGGAGCTGTGAGAAGCCCCATTCAGGTCCTTCTGTGGGAACACAGAGCAGTTAACCTGAAGACTAAGATTTTCCATAGATGTCAGCAAAAGGTTTGCTCAGCAAACTCATTTTAAAAGTTGTCCTGACCGTGACTCGCATCGTAAGAAAAGCATGAAAATAAAGTAGCAGAAGATGCATCTTTCCTCATAACTGAAAAAATATTGTGTGGCTAATCATAGATGACAGTGAATAAATTATGTGGAAGACCAATGATAAGCAGGAAAAAAAGCCCATCTACCAAAAATAAATAACAAAAGCAACCTTGGCTTCTGGAAGCTATTAAGAGAATGTTGAATGGACCAAAATTTAAGACCCAAGGAATTGTAATACTGGTTCTAAGATGCACTTGTTAATTAGGTCTTAATATGTCAGCATTAGAGGATGTGCATGATTCCAGCCCCAGCTATGAGAAGGTGGTTGTTGTAAATTGAATAGAGGAAATGCATGATGATCCTCCCACCAGTAATTAATTTGGAGTAGATCAAGCCCAGACTGATGATAATTGGATTGTGTTATAAACAGTTTCATTCTGCAAGCTTCTCTAGTGAACTTTATTTCCAGATTGATTCTCCAGTTGAGATAATCTCTATCACAATACATTTAAAATGTCGTTGGTCCATTGCTGTTATTTTGGTCTTGTCATGAAAAATATGTAGCTCTTTCTTAGAGGATATGCTGCATCAAACGTGCTATTTCAGTGTCTCACATAAAAGCGTATATATGTACACTCTTACTACTTTTTCATCTTTTTCTCTGTTGTTTGCTTACTGCTTTCTTCATAAGGGCTAACATCAGATTTGCAGCCATTCTTACCTGATGAGTGCTAAACCCAGCCTATGCCACTTGAAAAGAGCTGGCTCCTTTTGTAGTGATTGTGATTCTTGACAGATATGTAGTCTCTGTAGAGAATCAATGGACATCACTTTCAGTATTTAAATTAAAATAAATTAAAAAAAAAGAAAAAAGTGTGATTGCAACAGTGCACTCCTCTTGCTTTCACTTAGCCTAAGGATTGAAATTTAATGTAAGATACTACTTTACAGTCTGGTTCTCTATGGACCTTCTGGAAAAGTTGATACACTATTAGTGCTTACACTGATGGCAACTGCTCTCATCAGTGAAATCTAAAGTGAGCTAGCTGTTAAATCATTGTTTTATTTCCTACTTGTAGCCTTTTTTTCAAGATAATTTCAGTTGCTTTTAAAAACATGCTTAGATAAGTATTCCAACTGTTTCTGTGGGTTAATTGCAGAATAAATTGATTGTGTTGTCTTGAATAGCAATAAATGTGTATTTTTTGTTGCTAAAATTTGGGTTCATTTTAATTTCTTATTTGTTTTGTAAGGTTTGCAACTCATGTTGCCTAAAGACTCTTCTGCAGGGGTTTACCCTGCTGCTGGAACAAGCCAAGTGCAACTCCTTAAAGAAGGAGGGCATTTTTAATCCCTGACATTTCTTTGGAATTCTAGAGCATCTTTTAGACAGCTTTTCCTTTTTGACAGAGTCCCCTTAATCTAGTAGGTTTTGAATGGCTTTATATTCATCTGTGTATGTAGGCAGTAAGCAATTTCACAGATACAGTGTACTTTATAATAGTGTGATGATAAAATAGCATTTACCAAAGCTTCATGACCAAACAATGATAATGCTCTGGTGTCAGATGAAACATGTTATGCACAAGCAGTTTTGTGTACAGGCATAAGTGTTTAGGGAAATAGCTATTCCGAAATTCAGAATTTTGGTCATTCATCTTAACTTCTGCTCATGTTCTGGAGTGGCTTGGTCATGACAGTAGTGAGCAGGGTGCCAGGTACCTCATTGCTAACCTTTGCATAGGTGTTGACAGCAAGACCTTCTCACAGCCTTGTAAGGAAAGCTTGGACTTGTAGATGTGCTCTGAGGTGGCAATGTGCCGATTACTAGTTTTCGCACAGGTTCACTGCAGAAATCATTTAAGCAGATGTGAGATGATGGCTCTCATTCTCCTTCTGTACTGCAGCACAGGGTACACAGCACCTTCGAAGGCTTAAAGCTGCCTCCTCCTCCATTTGACCAGATTGGTGCCCATATTTTCTGCAGTCACACTCCACATCATATCTGCTGGGGGCTTTGCTGGGGAAAGGCATGTTATCTGTCTGTATCTGCTGGAATGCTTCTACTTTCAAAACAAAAAAAAACATGGGCAATTTTCAAAGTCCTGGTAGATAAAGGAAGAATCAAGAACTCTGCAGTATAGTTTTTTTTTATTTTGAAAGTAACGATGGTTTAACACAAAACCTGTTGTATTGGTTCATCAAGGATCGAAGCATTCATTTCCTTCGGGTGAATGCTTTTGTCAAATGGTTAAGGAGGTTTATTCACCCTGTGATTTCCTTCTAAACCTAGGTCAGTAGGAGCTAGTGTGGGTTAAAATAAAAGTATTTGGATAGCTTGGAAATATTGCAGAACTGGGACAGAAGTTGAGATATGCTCCTAGTCTTAAACATATCCTATTAATTAATCCTAAAGCCTTTCTCCTTCATGTTTTGACTTTACTACCCCATCCTTCCAAGTATTATATAGGGCATGTGGCTTATGGCTCCAGAGGATTTTAGTCTTTTTATCTATGAGAAAAAAGTTCATAGGATTAACTGGTCTTCAGTTTAGCAGGCATTTCTTAATGCACTGGCAACAGAAGGGCAATGCTACACTACATTTTGATATTACTTTATCCTTAGCAGATTCTTTCCCTGTTGAGGTGATTTTCAAAAAGTTGATTAGGGCAGCCTTGGGAATAGATTATGCTGGAGTAGTGGCACAAAGCAGAATAGTCTGCTACACCAGGGAAGGTGAACTATTTCATTTTAAGACAGGTAAATGTGAGCTTTAATATAGCCTTAATTATTTTATTGTAGCCCGTAAAGACTGTTCTCACAGTGGTTAAAATTTTCTGCAAAGGCAGTGACATGGAATGGCATCCTGCTGGCTATGCTTCTCATTTAGCTGTGGCAATGCAAGGTATGTAACATGACTGCATTCACCATTGATATTGCTGGTCTTTTCTTTCTCTTTCCGAGGAAGATTGCTAGGGAGAATTCAGTCTCTGGAGTGGTCCTTGAAATCTGCTTTATAAGCAAGAATTTTAATGTACTGGACAGTGTTAGATGAAGGGGTAAAGGAAGAAAAACCCCCTCAAAAATAACCCTTAGCATTAAAGTAGTGAGTTATGTTTGCTAGAAAGTAAATGGCAACTTTTGGGAGTGCTTCAGCTCTTCATAAAGTGTATTACTCCTTTTAATGAAATGCGGTTTGTATATACTATTTCAGAATGGTGTACGTTGACAACTGTAAAGTAGATCTTAGGCAAACACAGTGTTTCTGTGCTGGCTGCAGCAGTGTTTCTGTGCTGGCTGTTATACTCTCAGTGTTATTGTTCAGTCTTTAATTCTTTCACAGTCTAGAGTCCTTGTGCAGCCTCCTGCCCAAGGCATATCTCAGTACGAAAAGAAATAATGCATTTCTAATTAATCCATTCACATAAACTGAGAGGGTCAGTTGAAGGATTGTTTCTATCATTGACGTGATTAATCCCACTGAAGACATGAAAGCACAAGCAAAGGCTTTATTTCCGAGTTTAAGGAAGTTATTTTAGTTAATACCTTCTAGAGAAAGCAGACACTGGATCAGAGAACATAAAAGCTATTGCTTAAGTATATCCCTCTCTAGCCAGTGGTCTGACCAGTGCCAGGTGCCAACACAGAGTCTTAGAAGAAGAGTTAAAAACAGAGGACATGTCAAGCTTTTACTCTGTGATGTGTGCTCCCATGGGCAGCAGTTGAGCAAACCTCTGAGAAGGAGCTTCACCTCCTGCTCCTGCTGGAGCATCTGCATTGCTGTGTTTGTGAACTTCAGCAATTTGTATCTTTTCAGTCAGTTGGCCGTTGTTGTCCAAAACGTCCTGTTGCAATGAATTCCACTGTTCAGTGGTGTATTATATCAAAAAGTACTTTGATCTGTTTAATTTAGACCTACCACTGAATAAGTCCACCAGGTCCATAGTTTTTATGTTACAGTGCTTGCATTAAATACCTGTTTGCCGCCATCACACACGCTATATAGTTTTGGAGCTTTCTGTCATATACCCTTGGTTATTTCTTTTCAAGCTAGTTTACTCTCTCAGAAATACAAAAAAATCATCTGATTGCCTATGTTGCTTTTGTCTGTGTCATGTCTACAGTATGTTTGGAGAGTGCAAGTGAGATAACATATAGATCTTCTAGCTTCTCCCACAGACAGACATTCTTGAAATGTCCTGTCTTCTTTCTCACAGTCTTTTTTCTCTACTTTCTTATTAATGTTGATATTTTAACTTTTCAAATACCATATCATATTTCTTTGAAAGCTCTTTTTAAAAAATATTCTCTCCATGGCTGCAGAAGGAACAGAATTTCAGTGACAGGCAGGTGTGTATGAGTGGATTTACTTGGAGATCAGCTTGCCACTGCATGAACAGAGCTTGGTATGTAGTCTTTTGGAGCTCTTCAGGGTTATAAGTTAGATGTTTCCTTAGATTCAGTTCTGTCCAGAGAAGGAAGTTAAAAATCCATGGAAATATACACAAAAATGGAATTTGTACATACGGCAAATAAAGATGTTAAACAAGTATGCTAAATGATCTGGTATTTGTATGTAGTCCATCATATCAGCTTTTCCTTGTCTGAGATGACACATATCATTTTGAGTACAGCCTTGGGAAAGCACATGTTATGTTTTAGTCTAATCAAAAGTCATCTGTTCCACAGTAGCAAAGTAAACAATTGTCATTTGAATTCTCCAGTATCCATTTAATGTAATGTTGATTGGCATTGATTGTTGCATATATTAGTGATTGTAATGGAGTCTTGTCAGAAGATCATTTTAATGTTAACTATTTTTAAAACAGATGTCTATGTTTTTCTGTGTTTATTTTAATTTAATTTTTGTTAGTAGCTGCAAGAAGTCATTGTATGGTAGCAACATGCTATTTTAACATTTTTTCTGCAATTATACTGATAGTAGTACATTCTGTGTTTATAAATGTAAAGGTATCTTGCTAGGTAGAAGTGAAATCTGGTGGTTTTGACTGTAGGGTAAGCCATAGGTGATATTTTGATCTGACAGAAACACATTCCGTGTTTTTATAGGCCAAAATCTTGAGGTTCTATAAACACTAGGACAAATTTAAGTGTCAAGGCAATCTTTTAACAGTTATTATGGATATAAAAAAATGATGCGTCTCATATTCATCAGGGTAGACTCTTATATCTTTAATTGTTTTTCTTACATTTTTCAGGTGTAGAAGATTTTCCACTCATACTCGTTTCCTCCATGATTCATTTCATTTTCCCAGATCATTACAAATCATATCCATTTACTGCTGACCCAAGGCATAAGATCAATGTACAGTATACCTGATTTGGAACTTGTACTGCATTGTAACTATTTCAGAGCACAGTGGTGAAGAATTGGTTACAACTATTGAAGTGTTGTATCAGTGATTGTTCCTGATCAAAGAAGGAATGTTTTATATTGTATTCTGCTCGCGCTCTGATTTTCATTTAATTTCACTTTATTTGAAATTTCCTTCATGCAAGGTTGATTTGAACTGTTGTTACTGGCTCAGGAAAGCTGTCCCATCGCATCAGTCAGATCTGTCAACCGTTTAGTGTAAAATAAAACCTTTTTTAAATTAGTAGTGTAAGATTTAGCTTTTCTGGAGAGTGCTGTTAGCAGACAGAAAGCTTTACATACTTAATCACAAGCCAAGTAATTAGAGTTTCATTTCTGTTTACTTCTGGAAGTTACATTCTTAAGGTGTTATATTTCTTATTTCCATTTACTTTGTACTTAGACAAGCAATCTGTGAACTGGGTCAATCAAGTACTCAGTGTAGGGCTGACTGAGGTGAACTGGATACTGCAGGAGGTCAAATTTTATAGTAAGAGGCTGTTCCCTGATTTGGCTGAGGACATTAACTGCAGTTTTCTAGGATTTGCAGGCATCATGACTTCTTGTTAGGGTTAAAGCCTGATCTAAGAGCTTTTCTCCAGCACTGTGTTAAATAAGGTCTTCTCTTCTAGGCAGAAGAAAGGTGTGTCAAAATAGTGCCACCATTAGTAAGCTCAGTTTAGAGAGAAGGAAACTTTTGCTTTTTTATAGTATAAGATGAAGGCTTAATAGACAGAATAAGTTTACAGGAATTATTCCCATAAAGTTGTATGAGAGTTTCTTAATGTACTTTTTCTTTCTTTGCAGCTATTGGCTGACAAACAAGGTCCACATTAAACGACCCAGCACTGGTCTCCTCATGTATACGCTTGCCACCAGATTTTGTGATGAAATTCACCTGTATGGATTTTGGCCATTCCCGAAGGATTTACATGGAAAACCAGTCAAGTATCATTACTACGATGATCTGAAGTATCGTTACTTTTCTAATGCCAGTCCTCATAGGATGCCATTAGAGTTTAAAACATTGTATGTATTACATAACAGAGGAGCACTTAAATTGACAACAGGGAGATGTGTACAGCAATAAAGCACATGTAAAGTACAAAAAGAAGTACAGAATAAACACTTCATCATAAAGATGTTGTGGAATGGCAGTGGGATCCCAGTGAGGATATGTTTCAATACCTGCTAAGCCATCAGAAAAAGGAATTTTATCAGAAGTACATAACCAGCTATTATACCTGTAAAGTGCTATATAACTAAGCTATCTTGACTGCAAGGGTTCAAGTAAGTGCCACTTTCACTAAGAAAAAAACTTGAATGTATACTCAGTAGTGTTTACAGGATCCAATGACACATTCATCATGAATTAAAGAAGAAAAATATAGCCTGTTTACAGACTTGCCACTGGGGTTAAGACAGCCCATGGAAGAAATCCCCAGTGGATGGAATATATTCTTCAGCAAATAAACTAGGCTTTGGCAGAAGATATCATGATGGAATTGAGTAGAGAAAGTGAAGTCCATAAGATCAAGCAAATCATTAAATGCCTTCAGTCAGAGGACTGTTTCTGATCTTGTATTATAACCTCAGCTTTTGTTGCTGTTTTTCTTATTGCTGTTGGTTGGGTTTTGTTGTTTTTAAGTATTAGAGCCCTTAAAGGATTTTGAGGATGTTATGAGTAATCAAAGTATGTATCTTATGGAGTTGTCTTAGGGAAAAAAAATGTAAAAGTGGGAGGGTGGAGGGAAACATCAAATATTTTATTGTTACTGTGTTGTATCCTGCTGTCACACAACCCTTAATGTCCCAATTGTTTTTGTAGCTACCGCTGCCAGTACCCATGACATGGAACCACTCAGAGGCCATATTGATCCATTTTTAAAGAGAAGTTTTTCTGTTGTCTTCAAATTTGAAAGACATATGAGAAGGTGCCCTTACTTTTGGTACCAAAGATTACTCTTACACATTTTTTCCTTTCCTTGAAAAAATGACATAGATTTAGTATGATGTTTCTTTGCTGCTGAAGGGAACATATTCTTTATGTTATTTAAACTTTTAAATTAAGCATCTCAAAGCAAAGCCTCTTTACTGACTTCACATATAGAATTTCATTCTTCAGAAAAATTAGCAGGAGTAAAGAAATTATTTCATACATTCAGATATATTTATACAATTTTTATTCCCAAATGAAAGGAAAACACAAAGTCCAAAGGAACTTGGGTGATGCTGGAACACATCTAGAGAAAAAAAAAATCTATCCAGTTAGATGGAAAATGAAAGAATTGTGGGTCACACAGTTCTTTTAAAACTTAAATTTCTAATGGTGTTGGATGATACCTCTCTCTAATATACCTCTTTGTATCAGCTTGGTGTTCTGGTACCGAAATAACCCAGAGCTGCATTATCTCACAGTGATTTTTCTGGGCATTGTTCTTGTTTATCCATGAAACCAAGAATTCCTTCACTGTCTTATTTCAAAATAGAGAACAGAAAATTACAGGAGGGTAGGACAGGGTAGAGTATCAGTACAACATACACTAATATACAAAACCTCTCTGCATATGGTATATTTTAGTGCTAACGGAGGACATAAATGAAGAAAACCATGGTTACACCTTGGTCAGACCAGGCTATGGAGAAAGTTTGAAGATTCAATGTATGGATAATTTCCTGTTATGTTTTCAGCTCTATGTTAGATCCTTATCTCCAAATATGATATTTGGTGTATCTAGTGAATTTTGAACTAGCTTGAGCAATTTCATATGTAGCACAACACTCACAAATATTTACGAGCTAGAGTGCCATGTGTTACCCATTTTTCCTCTTAAGTTCACATATATGACTAGAGGTCTGTGATTATACAAAATACTATCTATGTCACTGCCTTGCAGTTTTGCCAAAAGTTGATGGTAAATAAGAAGTCATCCTGCTACATATAAGACCCAGTAGCATCTTTCTATATGCACCAGTCTTTCCTACCCAGGACAGTCTGCTTTGGCTGTACACTAAGGTGCAGGTTGTGGTCCTGATCACCACTGAAACCAAGGCATCACAAGGAACCAAACAGCAGCACAGATTGGAATGTGTTTAATTTGTTGTTGATAAGCCAGAGGGTGTTACTTGTACACTGGGTAAACTTGTACTGCATAAACTTGCAGTTTAAGACAAAGTTTAGGGTTTTGCTGCTATTAATCTTTTAAAACATATGTCATGTACATTGACAGAATTTCTATTGAGATAAATAATTCATAGGTGCCAGTCTTACAGAAGCTCAGAGAAGTATCTGTTTAGCGTTTTTTTGGGTTTTTTTTCTGGAAATATCTTCTCTACTCTCTAGTGTCAGACCATCTACAAAAAGGGAATTCAAGTAAAGTAAAATAATAACTGATGTGATTTTTTTTCACTTTGGGAAGGTTTTAATACACCAATCATCATTTCTCTGAGAGCAAAGCAGAGAAAGACACTCTTAATTCCTGTGGTAGTAAAAAGAAAAACATTACTTGTATAAATTGAATAGCTGAACACAATGAAACATAAATAGGAAGACAGATGAGAAAGTCAAGCTTTTAGAAGTCAACAGATGAAGCAGAATTTGGCCTGAGCCTGTTTTGCAAGCTTCACATTTGATTCTCTGCAAGCCAAGTTAACTCTAGTATACAAGCGATGGAGTCCAAATTTTTACCCAGTCACTAAATCTGGTACCACAGGTTTCTCTGACTTGGCTGAGCACAAGACATGACAGTAGCAGCAACTTCCAGGACAACAGAGTTCGCCCATATTTTCTCAAGACTGGTCCTCATCCCCTGCAGGCTTTACACCTTCAGCACTGCACCTCTGGCACCACAAGCCACAGTCTGATGGCTCTTTACTATCATCCTCACTCACCCTTCTTGTAGCAGCCTCCCCTCAAACTGGCACCCTATCGAAAGCATAGGACCCGTTTCCTGCCTCGCGTGCCTCAGCCATATCCTTAGCTGAAGTGTAATCTAGTGAATGGTAGGTTTAAAAACAATCCTCTGAGGCAAGTAGCAGTTGTAGTCTTTGACTGTGAAGGTTTTCACAAACACTAGGTCCTTGTGGAGCCCAAAACTTATGGGCCTTCCTGGTGTACGGCTTGTTGTGCTGCAAATTTTCTGTTTTGAGGTGGTTTGTGACCATCAGGTACTGGTTACTCTAGGGTGACCTGACATGGGACATGCCCAGAGCTTTTCCTGCTGTGTTACATGGCCTTGCTTACAGACGCCCTGTCTTTATCTTTCCCTTATACCTCCTGCCTCTGCATTGCTCTGGGACTCTGTGCTTTTTAGTTGCGGCACCCCAGGTCCTGAATGAAAACAAAAAAAAAAACAGATTAGTTCCACTGTGTGACTCATTTTCCCTGAAGGTGACCAAAGGCTCTGTAGCACTAAAGGCTTAGCTGCTGTATAGGGACCTCACAGTGGAATAAATTTCACCTTGTGATCCTTCACAGGGAAGCAGTCAACAGCTCAAGCCTCCATAGATGCCTTGGATGATTTCTGTTTATATACGTTTGTACCTCCTGTGCTGCCTAGAGCACAGATCAGATAACAGGCTTTATTATAATTGCCACTTTTATCATCCAACATTATCAATGACTAACACAAAGTAGATAGGATACAAGAGGGATCTCTAATATTGTAATGATATCTGCCCTGGTGAGGAACAGCTGAGAAATACCCATCAGTTGAGTGTTCCTCAAATTTATCTTCATATCAGTCATACCAGTTGCCAGCTGTGGTTCCTAAGTGATTGTTGCAGCAGTAACTAGGAGCTACATCAAGACAGCAGACAGTGTATATTTTTCCGAATCTTATGGCAGCTTTATATTGTACAACTTGATTTCATTCAGATAAATTTATTGTAAATTGTTTATTAATGTACATGTTACTGTTTCTGTGGCAGAGATTTTTTCGTATTTCATAAAAATAATAGATAAATATATATGATTTTCAAGTTTTTGGCTTTGGGACAGTTCTCTCCCACAGCTCTGAGCCACTCTCTAGATAAAAGATTTACTGAACCTTTCAAAATTGACTGGTTTACATGATCTGATGTGTAATAAAGGCTGTATCGTTCTTTTGTTAAACAATATAAGCAACATGTACTTGAGGTCAGCACCTTTTCTCTAATTGACTACAATTGGAAGAAAAACAGGTATGGGATCAGTACGTTTTTGGGTTTTTTTTAGTGTTTGATCTAGCAAAGTGCTGAGCACTCTTTACAGTGACTTTCCTGGGAGAAACAGGTCCAGGATTTAGATGGGGATCTAGATTAGCATATTTCAGGATATAACTCTGAAATTGCACATTATTTATTTTTAAGAGCACTGTTACTTTGTGTAGGGAAAAGCACAATTGTTCTAAATGTAGATAAAATAAAGGAAGTGCGTTTACAGAGAGCTTCATTCCTGCACAGTACTATTGCTACTGAGCATACGTAATAAAATTTCTGTGGTTTAAAATATTGATATATGTTCTGTCAGGATTGTCATGTTTGACACTGTTAATGTTATTTCAAGTAGAGCTTATGGGGATTGGGTTTTATTTGTATAACTGTAAAATAAAGAAGGGTGTGGTTTTTTCATTTTTTCTGCTATATTCTGTTCCATATTCCTTTGTAACACGGTTGTGGTAATATTTTTCAATTATATGCTAATTGTAAGGATATGTGGAAGGAGAGTGTCTGCTCCTTTAAGGTGTCTGGTCAAGGACTTTCTCAACACAAATGGGGATATTAAGAAAAGGAGGAAGCCATAAACAAGAACAAGATTCAAACCTGACCGACAAGTGATAAGGGAGGCAGCGATGAGACACAAAACCGATCAGTTGCACTAACTGGTAGGGATAAGTGGAATGCAGGAATGTTTATTTCAGTAAGATTATCTGATAGAGGACCTTGTCAGATGAGAAAAGGGGGAAGCAGTAAACTATACGGAGACATGAACATGACAGGCAAATCATAATGGAGACAAAGACAAGAAGCCGACTTCATCACTCGCACTAATTCAACAGTTATCAAGAAACTGCAGGCAAATGGGACACTGCGACTGTGAAGGATGCAGACCTGAGGGTCCAGGATGTTGGAGGGGAGTTGGTGGGACTGTGCAAACTGGCAATGAGCAGGTGAGGAAGAAAGGAGGAATAGACAGAAGAGGGGCCGGTCGCGTGTGAACCATGGCTGGTGGGTATGCTTGTCTGTCTGAGCCCTGCACCTGATTGCCGCCATCTGCCCTAACTCCCCATTAAATCTTCTCTTAACTACTTCTCTGTGTAATCTTACTCTGTCCCGTGTGTGTGAGTGCTGCAAGGACTCAGTGCCAGCTGCCAGGGGAACATTGTGAGAGGAGTGCCAGCTGCCAGAGTCACAGGGCAATGTGGATGCCCCTGGCCTGTGAGGTCAGCTGCTGGACCCAGAGGGGTCTTAGTCCCTCTCTACAGCTATGTAGAAGGAGATTGTACTGAGGTGAGGGTTGGTATTTTTTCCCAAGTACCGAGTGATAAGAGGAAATGGCCTCAAGTTGTGCCAGGGGAGTTTAGACTGGATATTGGGAAAAATTTCTTAACCAAAAGGGTTGTCGAGCACTGGAACAGGCTGCCCAGGGAAGCGATTGAGTCACCATCTCTGGAAGTATTTATAAGACTGGTAGATGTGTGTGGTGGCAAACCTGGAGAGTGTCCCCTGTGACCTTCTGCCACTGCCAGCCCAGGAGGAGGAGGAGGCTGAGCTGTCTGCCCTCCTGGTTGGGTGGTTCGCTTGAGGGCAGAATTTACCCAATGAGGGCCAGATTCAATCTCTGTATACACTTCAGAATTTAACAGAAAATTAAAAAATAGCTTGTAGGAATCGTACCCATACTGTAAAACCCATACACTATGCTTTAAAGCCTAAATCAATCAGTATTGTATTTTGATCCATAACAGATCAAACCTAATAAACCTATACCAGCCATGCTGCAAAAGCAACGACACGACTCCACACTGTCCACAGAAAGTAGAAAAAAATTTCCATAATTAATTTGATATTTTTATTCTACAGTTGCAGATTCAGCCTTTACACACTGTTGGAGCTTAAGTGTATTTGAAAATGCCATGACAGTCAGTATTTTGCTGAGCTGTGTTCTTTTCCATGGCACAGGCGCAAGAGGCCATATTTTGCTCAATCCTGCTTATAGCTCTGTAATATTAATTAGGTTATTTTGAGTGACTATGCATTTTCACTGGAAAAATGCTGTCTTTTGATTACTTACTACAGCAAAAATACAAGCATATAATTGATAATCAGTAACTGTGTCCATGAAAAATTCTTACACTGTAATGAAGACCTGTCGATATTCAGCTGTTTTTTCCTGAAGCCTGTAACAGTGGCCTTGTGAGCCTCACCTTTCTGCACTGCTTCTGCTTTTCTTCTATATATCATAATAGAGAAATAAATCAAGGAATGTTTTCACCATTTTCTTACTGCAAAACTGTGAAGATATTTGATGTAATTCAAGTGCTCCTTCTAAGCCTTAAGAAACCTGAATATGAAAGACTGCTTCTCAAAGGAATACTGCCAAAGGAAGTGTAATTTCCACTTCCAGTTTAGTTGTCCCTTTATTGCACTTACGTGATAAGAGAGCTACCCAACTGTCCTGCACAACATCTTGGTCTCTAAATTGGAGAGACATGGATTTGATGGATGGACCACTTGGTGGATAAGGAACTGTCTGGGTATTGCAGTCAAAGGGTTGCAGTCAATGGTTTGATGTCCAAATGGAAACCATTGATGAGTGGTTTCCACAGGGAAAATGACCCCACAGGGGTCATTAATAGAATCTGTTTAACATCTTTGTCAGTGATATAGACAGTGGGATTGAGCGTATCCTCAGCAACTTTGCCAACACCACCAAGCTGTGTGGCCTGGCCAACACACTGGTGGGAAGGTATGCCATCCAGAGGGACCTTCATAGGCTTGAGAGACGGACCTATGCCAAACTCATGAAGTTCAACAAGGCCAAGTGCAAGGTGCTGCATGTGTCAAGGCAATCCCAAGCACAAATACAAGCTAGGCACAGAATGGATTGAGAGCAACCCTGCCAAGAAAGACTTGGTGACATTGCTGGATGAAAAGCTCTACATGAGCAAGCAATGAGTGCTTGTAGCGCAGAAAGCCAACCATACCCTGGACTGCATCAAAAGAAGCTTGGCCAGCAGGTCGAGGGAGGTGAATCTAACCCTCTACTCCACTTTCAGGAGACCTAACCTGGAGTACTGTGTCCAGCTCTGGGGTCCTCAGTACAAAAAGGATGTGGACCTGTTGAAGCAGGTCTAGCAGAGGGCCACAAAAATTATCAGATGGCTGGAGCACCTCTGCTGTGAAGACAGGCTGATAGAATTGAGGTTACTCAGCCTGGAGAAGAAAAGGCTCCATGGAGCCTTTTAGTATATGGCCTATATGTGGCCTTTTAGTATCTGAATGCAGCCAACAAGAAAGCTAAAGACGGACTTTTTACAAAAGTATATAGTGATAGGATGAGAAATAATGGCTTCAAACTGGAAGATTTAGATATCAGGAAGAAATTTTTCATATTAGGGTGATGAGATATGGGAACAAGTTGCCCAGAGAAGTTGTTGAGGCTGCATCTCTAGAAGTGTTCAAGGCCAGGCTGGATGGGGCTTTGAGCAACCTGGTCTAGTGGGAGATGTCCCTGTCAGGAGTGTTGGAACTAGATGATCTTTAAGGGCCCTTCCTAAACCATTCTATGATTATATGAAGCACACAGTCAGCACAGTTGTCCTGGGTCTGGTGGGAATAGTGTAAATTCTCCACAGGACCTAGCAGGGACACAGGTATTCCATCCCATGTGAGCTATGCCCAGGGAGGTGGCCATTGCTGGCCAGGGAAGGGGAGGAACAGGGAGTGGAGGGAGAAGAGGAAGCCCTCCAGGGCAGAGGGAGCAGGGAGAGCAGGGCAGTCTGGGGCGTCCCGGGTGCGGTCAGCAACTGGCAGTATCATAATCATGGTTGTATATTCCTCTGTCAGTGTTGTTGTTGTTGTTTCTTGCTCCCTTTGCTGTTCTGTTAAATTGTCTTTGTCTCAATACTCAGGTTTTTTCATTTTTCTTCCAATTCTCCCCTCCCAGCCACGGCAGCGGTGGGGGCTCTGGCCTGCACAAGTGGCTGCCACGTGGTCCTTTGTGCTGTCTGAGGCCAAACCAACTCTCTACAACAGTAGAGAGGCTCTGGTCTCAAAAAAGAATACTTCTTTCCTGGAGACTAAAATATATTCCAAGGGAAGTGAAATGAGAAACATGAAATAATAAAGATAGAATGAGAAGGGTCCGCTCTTTAGTCTTTAGAAAGAGCAAGGAAAAACACGTCTGTAGACACATTACCTGTACATCAAGGACTCAGAGAAGAAATACATTCTTCGCTCTGTTGCTATTAAATCTACTGTCTGGGGTTAGATGGGAAATTTTGTCCCCTTTCTTTCACTAGCATGTCTTGTGGTGCACCAAGGAGCATCCTCTGTCGAAGAGCCAGGAGGCATCTCTTGACTCTTCATTCTGAGAGGCAGTTTGAGGACTGAATTTTTATACCAGAGAGGAGAATACAGATACCTACCCAAAATACAACTCCCATAAAACTCAGGCAAACATTACAAAAAAACCCCCATTTCCAGTCAAGAATGGCAAACTGCTGTTCTAGGACTCCAAACACCAAAACTACACGTGGACATTCCCAAATATAATGTAGAAAATTTTCAGTTTCTCAGCTCTATATTTGCTTCAGAAAAAATAAAATATCAAAATAGTTTATTTGTCTAAGTGATAGCATTTTTTATTTTTCTCTGTGGATGAACTCAGATTTTGGTGTATCCAAAAACAATCCTTCCAGTTCTTCCAGAAACTTAAATAGGACTGTTGCATTTCTTCCCAGGACTAGTCCATTTTGTAGGTCATTATTAACAGAATTTCCTTCTGTTTACTGCGATTAATAGATCTGAGTGTTACTATGATGTTAATATGTGGATAATGTACAAAGAACATTTATGAGTCTACTGAAGTAAAATTCAACTCCTGCCTTTAAATATAGTCCTTTTCTAGTAGACTAAAAGGCATTTTTTGGAAACTGCCCTGCCAAATGAAAGTCTATTAACACACTGGGATGCTACGCAGGAGGTAATCTCCAGACCAATGTAAAGATGGGAAAATAATTAGTTCCAGTATCAGAATGGATATGGAAAGTCAGCCAAGGCCCTGACTGACTGAAAATATGCTCGGTGCATAGAAGGAATCCTTCCAAATAGTCCTTTGGACTTAATATTAGCTATTAGCCTTGTCTCTAACAAACACTTTAAGGAGATGTATGCTTTCCACATTTGGTCTTCCTATCTCAAGTTATTAAGTAATCAGTCAATTTCTGACATTCAGACAAAGGGAAATCTCTCTCACAAAGCATTTCACTAATTCAGAAGGACTGGAATGGTTCTATGGATGGCAGCAGGTAGGCAGATGCAAACTGTGTGTTTACTGTGCATACCTCTTTTCAAGAAGTAACTTAAGAAAAAAAAAATCTTGATGAGGTAATTGTGCTGTCCAGTGAGGAGAGGCTATTTGAAGCCTGAAGCATGTTATGTAGCAATGTACCAGCCTGGAAGAAGAATAGCTATTGCAGTTTGGTACTCCATGTGGATTAATTGCTTCTTTTAGAAGATGGATGGAGTAGCCTGGGCAGTGCATCACAGTAATGCTCTCTGCTCTGTTTCTGCAGCGTATAGAACAGTGCTGTGTTCTACACAAACAACATTCAGTGCTATAATACTCTAACTGTTCATCAAACAAGTCATCCTATGAGTAGTACAACATGTAAAGCCTGATTGTGCAAAGTTATGTCCTGAAGTAACCTCAACTAACAGCATCACTACCACCTTCCACCTTTCCACTTGCAGGGTCTTCCAGAGTCCTCTCATTGGGCTGCAACCTTTTCCAATAATCCCACATTCCTCCAGTATCCACTATTAAAGCATGGGACAGAGGACCTTTGGCACAAAGGGAGAAGTTCACAAACCAGCCAAGTGAAGGTGCCTCTGATGCCAGTTTGCAGCTATACAAGGGCTAATGCCCATGCTAATAAACCTGTACCCCATTAAGGGGGTGTGGTGTTGCTGCTGAAGGAGTGCAGAGTGCTGCTTGTCTTTCCTGCAACGACAAAAGTCGTGTTCACTCTCCCTCTCCTTGCAATTTACTTATTTCCAGAAATTTTTAGGAATTATAAATGTCTAAGACGGCTACTCTCCTAGCAAATGTGGCTGAATTTGATTAAGGGATTAATACAGTCACAGAATCGCTTGGCTTGAAAGGGGCCTTTTGAGATCATTGAGTCCAAATCCTGCTGCTCAAGCTGGGTCAGTGTCCTGGTCTGAGGTAAAACAGAATTAATTTTCTGTTCAGTAATTTTACTTTTTTCAACTGTGCCTCTTCTAACTAACGAAACTCTGAAATTAACAGCATATTGTT
>BJBW01003551.1:111257-122042 GCA_004320125.1 Scolopax mira
GGAGGAGTGGACAGGACAGGTGACCCAAACCTGACCAACAGGGTATTCCATCCCATCCGCATCATGCTCAATATAAAAGCTGAGAGATCAAAGGGTCAACTCTCTTCCTTCAATGGCCGCCGTCCAAGAACGACCCTGTCTGTTCATCTGCCTTTGATCCTGACCCGAGCGTTCCTGACTCCAGATCCGGAATCCAGCTCCTGTCCATCACATCCAGCCTGGGACTTTCCCCTGTGCTGCCAGTGATGATCACCCTGGGAGCTTGAGACGGTTTTGTATATACTGTATACATTTTTTTATTTTTCTTTTCATTATTATTATTATTATTTCATTACTTATTTATATTTTCATTAAAGTAGTTTAGTTTTTTCTAAACTCAGAAGTTTTTTTTCTTTTCCCCCTTCCTCTCTTTTCCCCTTTTCTTAGGGGGGAAGGGAGGGGTCATCTGTCAAAACCACGACAGTCAGCTAGAGCAGTTTGCCCAAGACATGTATTCTGACAGCCTCCAATGATAGAGACTCCACAACCTCCCTGGGTAGCTGGTCTTCTATTTGACCACCCTCACAGTTAAAAAAAAAAAAAAAAAAAAAAAAAGCATTTTCTTGTGTGTATATGGAATTTCCAGTTTTTATTTTGAGCTCATTTCCTCTTGTCCTATCAGTGTGCATTACAGAGAAGAGTGTCTCCCTTTTCTTCATTCCTACCATTGGGTATTTATATACATTGATGAGATATCCCTGAGCCTTTTCCAGGGTCAATAGTGCCAGCTTTTTCAGCCTTTCCTCATATAGAAGATGCTTCAGTCCCTTAATCGTCATTGTGCACCTATGTTAGACTCATTGGCAAAATTATTAGGATGTACCAACAGACAAGCATTGGCATCATGTAAGCCTTACTGCCTTAGCAAACCAGGCTGAGGTGAGCTGTAGGTAAAGACAGAGGTACATGACGGTAGGTAGCCAGAAAAATATGTGAAGAATAATTAAGGTATTAATTTTTCGATAAAAGTACACCCTAGTTCCCAGTCTCTACGACTACTGTTAGTATTTGAAACTTACCACACTGGGGATATAAATTGTGACACAAAGGCAGGTAAGTTGATATCCAGTCCATATTCCCTCCCTTTCATTTTTAAGAGCTTCTTATCTGGATCATATGAGAAAGTTTGGAAAGGTGATGCAGAATTCCTAATAGGGAAAGAAAGTTGCTTTTCAAGAATTTACTATGCAGCCAGGGAGAATTTTGTTCCTAGATTCTTGTGATTCACTAGACCAGGTTAGGGTTTTATAGCCTTAACATGGCTTCTGGCTTGAGTAGGCATTTAAGTGACTACGATGAAGCAAATGACTCTAGACACTATTGATCATAGGTTACTTTCATATTTTGGAAAGAGTATCTATTAATGGAAAACCTATTAAAAAATATGGCTGCCTTCTGATCTTTATTTTTAGAGCTAAATAGAGCAATATGTCTGGAAGCTGGCTTGCGGACAAACACATGCTGAAAAAAGATGACGATTTGGATTTTCTCCATTTTGCTGTTGAAATCAGTTATAAGAAAAAGAGAACTTTGTGGTTTGAAAATTAGCAGTTCTCTAAAAGTAGGAAAGATTTTTCACGTCTGTATCCTGTTTACTTGTGGGCTTATTTGAATAGCACATAGCACTAGAATATGTGTTTGTAATTATAGAAATAGAATTGTATAGAAATAGTTTGTATAAAGTATATTTCTCAGCAATTGCTTGACTCTTTTTTTAAAACTAGTATACTGCAAAATGCTGATAAATTTCAGGTTCAGTTCCATTACTTCTGTAATGAAAATCAACAGAAAGACAGAAAAGAAGTAGCTGAGTTAAGATGAATGTCCTTCTGTTTTTAGATAGTACACATGTGAATGGGGTCTTGGTCACTAAGCAGAGGACCTTATCTGCTGTAGCAATACTCCTAGTTAATTAAAATTTATAATGGAGTGTTTGAAGATGGTGCTCTGACTTCATTGTGGGATATTTTTTGCTAAGAGAGCACAGTACTGTTTTAATGAAGGTATTTTCCTCCTCAGAGTGTTCCTGTTTTCTTGCTTCTTTTGATAATTTTTACAAAACACATAGCGTCTATATCCTATATACACACCCACCAACATTAAACAGAAAATTAGCGGAAACCTTGTAAATGGAGAAAACAGAGAAAACACCTGTGTGCAGCCAATATTTTGTCAAAGGGCAATCAATCCTTACCAGGATTGATCCTTACTAGGATCAAACCATCCTTATCAGGTCCATGTCCTCAGCTCCAATCTTGCTAGGCAGGAGAGCACAGAAACATGAAAATTGTGTAACCTCGGAGCAAGAAGGCAGTAACTATGAACAGTGCACCATTCGTTACCATACAGACACAGTTTCCTACATGTGGGTCAAAATTTTGGAAAGGGAGGTTAGATATGGAGGCAGTGTGAAAGTAGAAGATCTATGGAAAATGACTCAGTGGTTATTTATATCAGTCTTTGGACTTCACAGGAGGTGACAGTACCCTCTGGCAGAACACAGTATGTCAGGACCGTGTCTCTGAAAAAATCTCTGGTTTGCAGTAGCCATGTTCTGCTTAGCTGTTGAAAAGAAGCATGAGTTGCCTTGGCAAAACAGTAAATATTTTACAGAGTAAGTCAGACAAAAATGCAGATTATATTTCTTAACTTTTGAAATACAGAAATGTTGCTGACCATCCAAATTAGTTAAGTGCATTTGAAGCAATAAATCAATAAAATTTTTAAACAAACTTTTATTCTGCAAAGGGCAAAACCTGTTACTTTTGGACACAGATTGCACTGTAAATAGGGAAAAAGCCCATGACTTCAGACTGAACTCATTAATAAGATATATATCAAAACTAGGGATTTTTCCCTTGCTTATGGCTAATCTCACTGCTGAAGTGGCTGATGATGCAGCTGAAAAGAACTCTCCTAAATGCTTTTTTTTCCCACTCTCTTATGATGGAGACACAATCTAAAGTGTTCTACGTGAAGTGTAGAAGTGTTCTGTGTGAAGTGTTCTGTGTGTTACCAAGTAGGTGTGTGTTATATTATACAGAGAGCAGTGCAAAAAACTCATCGGGTAAGTGTGATTGGTGTGATGGGTATCAGCCCATGTATGAGGGTAGTTTACTTTCTGGTAATTATGAGGCAGGATTGCTGTCCCACAATTTCTTACGCTCAAGTAATAGAGAGGACATGCTTCTGTTGCTTGGCTTAGATGAAGTCCTCAGGGTCACCTGAGTCACTGTCTAGGCTTATACTACAGTATAACACATAAAATGTGTGCAGAGAAATGTTTTAGAATATAGCATTGTGTTTGGGGAAAACAGTATTCCTCGGCATTTATAGAATCATAGAATCATTTTGGTTGGAAAAGACCCCTGTGATCATCAAGTCCAACCATCTACCCTACTCTACAAAGTTCTCCCTTACACTATATCCCCCAACACCACATCTAAATGACTCTTAAATACGTCCAGGGATGGTGACTCGACTACCTCCCTGGGCAGCCTATTCCAATGCCACTTATCAAGGTAGTTTTCAGTATGCTGTTTAGAAGACCCCCAAACACTTAGTATGGATATTTGAAAAATACACTTTGTTTTCAAATTTGATTTGGGCCAACCGTATATTTACAGTTTCTCTTTGGTGGCATGTAGGATAAATTGAAATATTTCCTTCCAACAGAAATTTATTATACAGAGACAGTAAAATTAGATCCTGTTCACTGTTGTGACCACTTCGTTGCAGCCAGACTAGAATGTGGACTGAAAATAGACACAGCAAGAGGAAGGTGACCGAGTGGTGATGTTTGACACATGCTGTGAGCAGCTAATATTTGCATAATTTTTTTATTGAAGAGTAGAGATTTTGCTGACTTAGGAAAAGCATTCTGAAATAAAGACTGAAACCACTGGCAGAAATAAACACATGAAGGGAAACTTAGTTCAGGAGAGCAATCAGTAACAATGAGGCAATGGACAAATTATGAGGACTGGAAAGATACCAAGAGGGAGAGACAGTGTGTGTGTAGCAAGCTGCTGTTAATGATGTGACCCGGTTGCTGAAGCTCTGTAAGAAAGGAGCATGGTGCAGAAGTCCCCTTCCAGGGGCTGGGACAGCCCCATTGCAGCAGCCTCCTGGGAGCTATGAGGGGAGGGACCGGGGATGGTTTTGGTCTGAGGGGATTTGGGAGAGTGAGAGAGGACGGCTAGAAGTCCTTCTAGCAAATAGCATCTGGTGAGTGCGTTTCGGAGCAGTGGCACAATAGGGCTATTCATGGTATTTAAGATACTCCGGTCCTTTGAATCTTAAGCTGTTTAAATGAGGTTCATCAATGCAGAAGTTTCATAAAATGTTTCTGCTTTTACCTTCAGTTTACTGGTCCTTGAACACTAATGCTAGTTACAACTCATAATGTTACAACTCATAATGTTACACAGATCTATTGAAATGAAAAAGCAAGACAAACACTTTTTGTGTGAGTTAGCTAGCACTGACAAAGCATAATGGTGATTTGATTCAGATATTACATACATTACCACATCAGTCATTCTTTTTTTCTTTTTATTTTAACTAAACCTACCTTTTAGACTTAAGCATCAGCTAGGATTAAAACTAATGGGTGAGTTCCAGAGCAGGCACCTCTGTGTCACTGCTGATTGCTGTCAGGCTCTCCTATTACCTTAATGGCTTTACTACAGCAGGCCAGGAATTAGGACTTAGAGGCAGCTGACAGCTAGGTTGTTTTCTGATGCGGTGCGTGTTAAACGGTGAAAAAGCAAAGTAGTTGTTTGTGCTTTCTTCTACCAGTACATAAACCCAGCAGGAGGCAGAAGTAATCAAGAGGAGTTAACATCTTGTATATACAGATACATGGGAAAAGTGCCAGGAGTTAAAGGTGGAATAAAGTTTTTGAAAGGAATCAGTGGCCAGAACTGAAGTCAGACAAATTTCAGCAGGAAGGAAGTGATACAGTTTTAGCAGGAACCATGGTTAAATAGTCTGACATACACTAGGGACAGATGGAAAAGGAAGACCTCCTCTGGGGGAAGAACACTGCTGAATCTAGTCGGGAGAAAAGAAGAACTAGCAAAGGCCTGAAACAAGGCCTTTGTTTTTACTTATTTCTATGTTTTGTTTTACAGAAATTAGTCCAAAACTTTCTTATTTTAAAGAGAAAGAAAGTTTTAGGTTGGAGCACTGTATAAACATGTAGGCATGTTTATGAACACGATTACAGGATGTCTTGGGTAGCTTTAGTCCGAGGAAGAAGGAGCCATGTAGGGGCTTGAGGGAATGAGCTTTGTGAGCCTCCTGATTGAAAAAGTACCATGTAAGGCTTCATCTCTTCACCCACCCTTACCAGCACAGAGAGGACCTGTGTGGGACCGCCTGCAGATTGCCCCCAAACAGCAGTTACGGTCAGCTTTGCCTGACAGTTCCCTGGGGATGAGAAGGTGTTTCTGCAGGAGGGTGAAAGCCTGCAGCTGAGGCAGCTACCATCTGCCTCACCAAGGACAACGCCTCTAAAGGAAATAGAGGTTTCTTTTAGGATCACGGAACTGTGTGTTGTCTGGAAATGCCTGTTAATACCTTTATCTACCCTGCGTTACCTTTTCTCTTGCATTAAGCCAACAGGTGCATGTTTATTGGGAAGGGAAAATCAGTAATTTTAGTTCATTTTCCCATTACTCTGAACAAGGGTGCAAGCAAAAGTGAAAATTAAGAAAGAAAAATGCATTTAAAATTAAGTGCCATTTGCCTCAAGAGGTAAGACAGTGGTTGCTTCTCTGTTTCTAGTATTCTTTTCTGGAAAATAATATTTTTAAATCATGAAGCACTATTGACCTAAGTATAGAAATAATTGAGAAAACTGTTAACCAAAAGCACTTCTGGTCTTGCAAGCTCTGTGAATCAGTTCAATGCCTGTGGGATAGAGTTTCATACGCAGACTTGAAGTACAAGAGATGATGATGAAGCTGTTTTACATTACCACAGTGCTGACAAAAGCTTTGAGGTGAAAAGGAGTTAAATGACTTTTTCTTGAGAACAGTTTTGGATGTCTGTAGTAGCCTGACAGGAAAGAAATGTGATGGAAAATCAGTTCAGAAACAAAAATATTTTGCCTGATGGCAATGGCATATTTGGCTCTAAATGTTGGAGAAAAAAAAATAGAAAAAAGGAAGAAGAAAAAAAATCAGTGTTGGAGGGAAATAAAAAAAAAAAAAAGAAGAAAAAATATCAGCTTCAGGTTTGAAGTTACTTCAAAAGAAAAGAGCATTTCCAAGCAATGATCATTAAAGCATATTTCAGTTTACATTGACTGCCAGCATGTTAAATCTCCCATTTATCAGCCAGACCATTTGCCAATGCTGTACAAAACCCACTGAATTACATTCTGGTGACTGTTTGAGCAGCTCTCCATTCTGTTTTTTACTCCCACAGGAAAAAAAAGCCTATTTCAATGCTCAGAGTAATCTTATAATCAGATCATGAGCGTGAAAGGAAAGCAAGCCAATGATAGTGCTCATAGCTGTAATATATGATAGATGTAATTTTGATTTACAGTCTCTAAGAAGGCCCTTCTAGCATTAACTCCAATGTTTCTTCATAGACAACATAAAAAAAAAGAACACAATATAGGAAACAGGAAATTTTCTAAAAAAATTAAGTCTTGGCAATGGTTACAGCTTCCCACAGAAATTTTTTTCCCTTCATGGTTCCCATTTCATTATTTTTTTTGCATTTCTAGTCTCCTGGGCACATTTTTGCTGCTGGCTGAATTTCCTGAATTTTCATCCAGCAGAGAAATTTGATGGCACAATGTCAGGTCAATACATGAGTTACTTTCAGAATCTTCTTTATGGGCAAAGAGGAAACACACTTTGCATATAAATCCAAGAATTCATTGGTAGTTTTGCTGAAATCTGGACAATGTAATTCAAGAATCACAATTAGCCTAGATCTAATTTTTACATAAAAAGAATTATAATACAGTTAGAATATAAGGTAGAAAGTCTTTGTAATATTAAAAATGCAATTAAAATTTTAATACACACAGTTCCTGTGGTTTTTTTTTCTGGTGCTGTATTCATCCTTCCTCTACTCCTTTCATTTCTAATGTCAATGTGGTCGTTCTCATAGTTTGTGGTGAGTTATGGTGAGTTGTCAGAATTCAGTGGAATTTTATGTTCATGTCAGTCATTTATTTCTTATTCTAGGATTCTCTAGGGGTCATTTTTATATTTGCCACCATGTCTTCACATCTTGTTTTTTTCCTCATAACTCTGCAGCTCCACATGACACTAGATTTACTGTATCCATACTTCAGATCCCTTTGAGTATGCTGCACACCATTTCTTTGTTACCTAAAATCAGATTTTATTTCCATCTACAAGTGTGCGTTTTTTAACTGACTACTGGTGAGTTGTTTATTGCTGCAGGGTCTCCAGGGCCACATCCTCTGTCTACACTTTGCAAAGCTTCTCCTGTGGTGCCAGGCCTGTGCTTCTCTGTATGATGTGTCAGAATAAGAATACCACACTAAATGGGATGACTGCTTGATACTAACAATACAAAAACACGTAGCTGTGCAGTAGAAAGAAAAACAACAGAACAAATTAGCCAGGAACAGCTTGTCAGTCAGAGGAATTGCTGTCACGGCTAAAGCAGGCAAAACAAACCTGCAGACAGCTCAAGAAAACTCAAGAGAGAGCAAACCTCTGACAAAACCCAGTCCTAAGGCCTCGCAGAGTCAGTACAAACCCTGCAAGGCCTGCTACTAACAATGGCAGTGGGATCTTACAGGTCTACATGGTGGACCACGGCCATGAACTTACCAGCAGCCTCTGGAACCCCAGCTCTAAAGTGCTGCCAGCCTAAGAGTTCTGGAGGGGTGTCTCTTCCTCCTTTTTTCCCCAGAGATTTCGTATCAGAAGGAGAAAAACAAGGAGAAGTCACCTAAATGCCTTTCAAAGCTACGCTTGTTGAAATCAATGTGGGGTGGGGAGGTGAATGCAGTGCAGCATTTTAATTTAGTGTCACTTTTCTAGTGAATCTGTATTATGAAAAACTTCTGGACCAAAGAGGTTATGATGTTGATGATTATTTTTTTCCATGTAACACAACATTTCTCATGATGCATTAATCTTTGGTTAAGAGGGCACAGAATAAACGCTCTTGACTTTGTAAAACACTTGTAATCATGAAATACGCCATTTTTGATTGAACAACCACTTTAACCACTTATTGAAGCTAAAGGGCAGGCTGAAGATAAAGGGGGAAAAGAGAACTGTGTTCTTTCCCTTTCTTTTAAAACAGTTGCCCAAAGTCCACAAGCAATGCTCTGTTCTTGTGAGTTTGCAAAGTTGTGAGACAGATTTGCTGAACAGCATGGAATATTACTTAAGTGTTATTGTTCAGAAGCTACTGGATGTTAGGGAGTAATATTTTAAAGCATCTGGTTATTGCTTTGGAGCATTGCCTAACAGGACACTGCTTAGGTGGGTGTCTGACCCGCTCTGTGATTCAGTTCCAGATGTGCATTCCCAATAATGCTTCAGCCAGAGAGGTAAATCAGAGAAGGAGTGGGTGACAGTATCCCTGAAAGAAGAACCCTGGCAACCTGGGACAGCAGAAACTCTGCAGGTTGTCTCAGTTATTGGCTCTAGTTAGCAAGGTACTGCTATGAAATTTATAGTGCTGACTGAGAAATGACAGAACACGTCTTCAAAGGTAATATTTAATGCTCAAAAGTCAATAAAATCTTCATCAATCCTTTTGACTTTCCAAGGTATTAGGTAAGGTTTACCTGGTCAATGATTTTCAATTTTCAGGCTCCTTACATTCAAAATAATATAAGCCTACACAAAAGATTTGTTCAGCGAAAGAGCAATATATTAAGTCATCCATTTAGCTGGCAAATAAGAAATGATGGCAGTCTCATCTCCCAGTTGTATGAAGAAAGAGATTAGTGTAACCTTTTTGGCATTCTCTAATTCAGTCCCCTTTTCCCTGGTACCTCATGCTTTTAAAACAAATTCTCTTTTGCAGTTAACAGAGTTAAACAGTTAGCAGAGAAAAACTGTGAAGTTGTTCATCATTTGCTGAGAATGAGAGAGATGTCCATAATGTAAAAACTACGGTCACTTTTACATTAATCCATAGGGTTCTATATTTTCTTCTCTTCTTCCAGGTGTTATCACTCCACATGTATACTTGCCTAGAACAGTGAATGGTCACATTTATTTTCTGCAGAAAAATATATCAATCATAGCAAAATTTTCATAAGGTTTAGAAGAATCCCATAGGCCTTAGCACAGTCTATTCCACTTCAGTCATATGGTGTAAAGTGAAAGTTTGTGCTAAACTAATATTAAGAAAACTTTTGATGTTGAGGAAGACATGTGGAAATGGTGTACTCCAGGTATTCAAAGTAAAAATATTCTCAAACTGACCAGTTATAGAAGTTAAATATTCAAGAAAAAAGAGTTTCAGAGGCTATACTTTTCAGAATCTGAGGCATTTCTGGATTAAAAATACTGATTTTTCCAAATCTCTTAATCTGTGCTGAAAACCCTGGAATAGAGGCAACCATAATCTTTAGCTGTTTTGGAAAATCATTAGTGTTATCCAAACATTTTTCAACATTATAAGTTTTTAAAAATGAGAATGAAAAATGACAGTTAATATTTTTCCAAATAGCTTTGCTGAGTTCTTGCATCTTGAGAGCTCTTTGAGAAACGCGGGATGTTGGGGGTTTGCTCCTGTGATGTGCTGTGCATTAACATCTTCTACAGGAGGTAAAAGCTATCAGCACCAAGAGAACTAAATTTGTATAATGGAAGAGCTTCGTGAAGAGAATGAACTGCAGTAATACACAGGCAGCAAATACAAGGCAGACTCAAGGAATGACTTCATTGGAGATTGCAGCCCACTTTTTGAGCTCGGTGAATTAAGTCAGCCTTGAGCCTAAACCTATTTTATTGCATTAGCTTAAATCCATTGCTACAGTAATATCTTTTGCCTCTTAGCAGAGTTAACTAAGTTTCAAGACATGCTAACAGAACCAAACATATTCTGATCTTCTGCGTGCTCCTTCTATTTAGCTCAAAATATGGGCAAAACAATCTTTCATATGATTGGTCCTCAGATGAAGTTTCACAGAAGAAAGTTGTAGGAGTGGAGTGTAGATGACTAAAAGAACTTCAGAAAAGTCTGTATACTCATTTATTTCTATCCATGACTGTAATCAGATGAAATTAACATCTGCTGAGTAGGATCCCATTACTGACAGGGAATTACTTTACCCTGTGAAAATGCAGAGATATATGTAGAGGCATGAGTATTTTTTGTAGTGCTTATATGCAAAAAATAAATAAACTTCTATATAAAGATATCTGATATCTGGAAACCATTTATTTGAGGGATAATGGCATTACTCTCAACAACAACAGGAGAAAGAAGCAAGAATATAGTCACAGTGTAGGACCTAGAATGCTGCACCAGTTCTTATAGTTCTTCAACAGTCAAACAGTCAAACTTCAATTAGCTGAAGGGAGATCTTTTATATGGAGAATGTGACACAATTGCAGGCAGAAATCTTGAGCGCTAAATTAGTAGTCTGCATTTTAAGTACTGAAATGCCTAAAAATTACATGCTTCATCATGAATCATTGCTGATGATACCAAACTGGGAGGGGTGGCTGACACCCCAGAGGGCTGTGCTGCCATCCAGCGAGACCTGGACAGGCTGGA
>BJBW01003552.1:0-101325 GCA_004320125.1 Scolopax mira
AAAGATGGAGAAAGAAAGGCACTTCTAGTGGATGATTCATCCCTGCCTAAGATAGATAAAATGACTCATGCTCTGTAGGTGCCTATTCATCTCTATTGACCATAGAAGGATTCTGGTTGACAAGCTAACAGTAAACACCTAACTTTAAGATAGAAAAAAAAAGATAGATGACATGGAGATATAAGGGTTTCTCATATGAATTTTTCTTCTTTCCAGTTTTTCCATTAATTCAGGTGTGTGTTCTGAGTGTAATATTTACAATTAATTTCTTCAGATACTGACAATCCATACACTCCCCTCTGAACTTCAGTCAGAGACATCTTGGTGTCCAGAGTGACTGAATTTCCTGCCCCAGAGAGCAATAGCAGCCTTTTTATTCTCTAAACAATCTAGAGTTCTCCTGGGAAACAGATCTAGGGAGACTCAGAGATTAAAACATCTCATGTTAATACCTAGTTGACTTTAGTTGATGGCAAAACGACAATGTAGTTATTGCTACAGAATGATATAGTAAAAACATGCAGGATATGCTGAATATTTTGTCTTGATCTCTTTGAGATTCTCAGTATATTATCCCATATCTTCCAGATGACATAAGGATACAAATACTTTTTCTTTTTCGTCTCCAGCTGTACCAGCTACCAAAGGCAGTACTTGCTGGAGACTAATCCTGAACCATTTTTGGCAGAGAATGATGAGAGCTCATACAGGGTGAATAAATGCATCACACACTAACTGAAGACTTCACTGGTATTTGACATTGGAAGTATGGTCACTGTAAACCAAATGATAAGGGCAGAAGTATTGTCAGAAACGCTATCAGTTATACATTTAGCTGGGCTAGAGGCAGAGGTTGATTCTGTTTCTCCCTCTGTGGTGGTGTTAGGCCTTCTGCAAAGAAGAAAGGCAAGAGGAAGGGCAAAAGGATGCACTGGCAAGGCTAAGTAAGAACAACAGAACTTTTAAATGGGACCAGAAACATTAGAAACTCATGTTTCCCAGAAGCATCCTCAATATATGGCTCAGGAACAAACAAGATGTGTTTTTTAGAGGCAGACAAGGCTGAAGGGACTCAGTAAAGATTAGATATTGAAATCCAGCCCTTGAAGCATGGACATCTCTGTTTTATTTCAGCTGGGGTGTTTTTTACTCCAATAATTATGACCGTTTTCCTTTCTAATTGGTTCAATCTCCGGTTGCTTACTGGAAACTGACAACAACATCCTCCAAAGTTGCAGCAGTTCTCTCAGATAATGCTTGGTAACTTCCTTACTCTATTTCAGGTCCCTTCTGGGTATCTTTGCCTGCTCTGGACATGCACAATAGGGACAAAGAGAGAAGCCTAGGGAAACTACATGGCTTGGTATGGGACTGAAGAAAGAATTACATATTGCATAGATGCTGCTGCAGGGGAGACAAGCCAAGGCAGAGCAGTCAGTTATTTTTTCTCCTCATCTCTCATGAAAGTCAAATGTCTCCACTCTTCCAAGCATGCTTGCTGGTGTGCATTCACTCCAACTGATTAGGTTCATACACCCTGACTAATGTACCTGCTGAGAGAAGCCAAATGCTGCAGAGCATTATGTGGTTCACTGGAGAGCCAGGCCTGGCATGCCCTGCCCATAGTGGGCCCATTTGTAATTTGCTTAATTTTGTGAACGTTGTGGATAACTGCCGGGTAGTTGCTAGGGGGGTGTGTATATTAGAGGTTGGAAGGGGTAAAGATGAGAAATCTGTGAACAATTTGTTAACTTTGGTCTTGACTCCTTTATAATTAGATAATTTGCTATTAGTGGCGAGGTACCCTGACTGTGGGTTTTTTTGTTGTTTGGTTTGTTTTTTTTTTTCACCCTTTCCAGCTAGCTATTAAGCTCTGAAATGGCTGCGTTTTGCTGCTTCTGCAAATTTCCCTGAAATTCAGAACATGCGCTTTGCCAAGTGTTGGAGGGGCAAGTAAATCTATAGGGAAGGTATGCAAATTGTGAGATGCAGAGCACAGCTGTGAGCAGAATGGCTGTGTGGTTACAGCTCTGGCCGTGGGCTCAGCAGGGTATTAATCCTAACCTTATTTCCTATTTTCTTTTTTATTATTGGCACATGAATTAATAACTTCAGACTTTCTTCTGTACCCAGAGCAATAGATCCTAAAGTATATATTTTTCTAGCTGTCTTAAGTGTTTTCACCTTATTTTCATCCTCTTCTTTTCTTCAGTAAATACTTGTGTTTTCTTCCTTCTGGTACCCAGAATGTAGGCTCTGCCCTCCTACTACCACACAAATCATAGTGTAAAATTTTTCTGCACTCCCTACAGGCACTCAGTATTTCATCTTTCTCACAGGCACACTATGAGCTCCCACAAAGGCCACAGGAGCTGCTTTGGCCTTCTTGTGACAACTCTCTTGGGACCCATTCTTTAAAATAGGGGCTAATTGTTTTGTCCCACTCATAACCTTATTTTCCATGGGTCGTAACCTTCTCCGGTAGGCACATCTTTTTCTATGTATAATGAAAAAGGCTTTGCATATATTAAATTATTTTATGTAAGTGAAAATACCTCACAAAATATCTCAAGCTTCAATTAGATAAAATTAGAGTTTCAAAAGTTGATCCTGGGCTGAAGAAACTTCCCTTCTCTTAGTAAACTCATTTAAGACTACTAAAAAACACTTTCTCTGTGAAGACTATGAGAAAATAAGGTAAGTGATGCAAAAAAAATGGATAAATGAGAAAAAAAAAAACCACAAAGAAAAAGCCTTTTGGTTTTCATGCCCTCCAAATTGGCTTTCAGATTTGAACAAATGCATGAAAAATTGATATCTGCAATCAAGTTACCAATGCCCAGTCTTAGATTTCCTCTGGTATAATTTTGGAAAGTTTCTACAACTGGCCATTTTAACTCATATGTGGACAGAAAGTCCAGACGTAGTCATAAAGAATTACAGACTCCTGATTTATATACGTGCTTCTTACAGTTCATTAAAGCTGAGGGTAAAGCCTCTACCTGCAGAGAAGTCCGATTACTGGAATTCACTGATCTGTCCTTCATCCCTTCATCAACAAGATGAAGGCACAGCTCAAATATGTTTTGGGCCCCACTGAAATGCCAACCCCACTCATGTCTTTGACCCTGAACATCAAAGCCTTCCAGAGAATTATCCCTTTCCAGCTGAGGACTTGTTACCCTGCAGCCCCCCATATGGTTTCTGAAGACTTAAGAATCACATCATTTCTGTGGTAGGGAGCAGATTGTGAACAGGGTTCTCAGGGGCATTTCAACTTGAGACTTCTTGCTATGAAACTTTTTTTGCAAGTCCACAAATCTCACCAGTACCTAATGTAAAGATCACTAACATACAAAATAGTTACCCATGGGTTAACATGATATAGTAATAATGGTTGCCAGAAGGTTGGGGGAGGTGATTCTCCCCCTCTTCTCTGGTGAGATCCTAGCTGCAGTACTGGACCCAGCTCTGAAGGCCTCAGCACAGGAAGGACATGGACCTCTTGGAGCAAGTCCAGAGGAGGCCACAAAAATCTGAGGGCTGGAGCACCTCTGCTATGAGGACAGGTTGAGAGTTGGAGTTGTTTAGCCTGGAGAAGACTCTAGGGAGACCTTATTGTAACCTTTCAGTACTTAAAGGGGGCCTACAGTAAAGATGGGGACAAACTTTTTGCAGGGTCTGTTGCGATAGGACAAGGGGTAACGGTTTTACATAAAAAGAGAGCAGATTAAGAATAGATATATGGAAGAAATGTTCTATAATGAAAGTGGTGAAACACTGGCACAGGTTTCCCGGCGAGGCAGTAGATGGCCCATCCCTGGGAATATTCAAGGATGGGTTGGATGGGGCTCTGAGCAGCCTGATCTAGTTGAAGATGTCTCTGTTCATGTCAGTGGGGTTGGAGTAGATTGCCTTGAAAGGTCCCTTTGAACACAAACTATCCTATGATTCCATGATTCTGTGATCCCACCCAAATATTTTATGAACTGTTCAGCACCAGCTTGAAAAACACAGAGCAAATCACAGGCAATACCTGCAAAATACATAGTTAAATACTTTGGCTAAAGGCATGTTCCATTTGTGGGTACATGCCTGATTCCATGGAATATATTTTTTCTGACCTAGACAGATCATCCCTTGCTACATAGACTTTCTGCCACACAGATCTGCAAGAAATATATAATCCTTGAAATCAGTAGGTGTGCAGAACTGATTAAAAGCCAAAGATTCAAGAGAGTCCTGAACTGGAAAATACTGACACTGACTTATAGATCCACGTTGCTGCAAATTTCTCAATGTCCCAGGGCTCAACTTTGACAAGGCGTCAGTGATGCCAATGTCATGATTTGAGTCTACTGCACATTACCAAGGAGGTGTTCTGTTTCTCAGATTTGGCCCTCGGGCAGACAAGCAAGCAGAAAAAAATTGTTTTATTGAGAGACATCTGTTTTGAGATATTAACTAGTAAATAATTCATAAGTTGGGATGATGTTTTAGCACCACAGAGCTGCATAGCTGAATAAAACAAATAAGAGAGCCATGAGGTAAAACTGAGTTTTACACTCCGTCCGTTTTGTGCCAGCTAAATCTAAATAAGTTTAGAGACTATAATCAAAGGGAAAACAGCCTTTTGTTTGTTTGTTTGTTTGTTTGTTCTCACAAAGCTAGCATTTCCCTAAATCATTGCATAGTCGTTCCCACAAAGCAATGTGAAGGTCCTGTCCTTCTGACAAGAAGGGAAGCATATCATGGTATGATTAATGGGAAGCAGGCCTCCAGTTATCCACCTTTCTCTCCCTTTGTGCAATGCAGGCCAGTCATTTCTAAGTGGCTTCAGATGCCACCAGGAATTCCAAGAAAACCTCCTCTGATTTTGGATTACGTTGAAATACTGTGCTATAACTTGTGGCAGTTCAGGCTCACCAGTAGCTGAGCTGTCCATCCACTGGGATGGAGGAAAAGGTGGGGACACAGCTGGAAGTCATAACAACCTCACCTTCCTCCAGTAAAGGTGCAAGTCAACATTTCTTTTATTTCATTTGTTTTGTGCAGGAATAAACTCTCACTGTCTTTGTAAGAATTGAGTTTTCATCTCCATCTGTGTTGAAGTCACCAATTGGCCCAAATGGATATAGAGTTTAATTACAAAGCAGTTTTTTTCCAGCCAGAACTGAAAAATTTGCCATGTTTTTTAATGAATTTGGAACTGGATCACAATCTCTGGGAATAGTGTTACAGGCTTGGGTAGAAACCAGATTTCGTTTGTTTTGTGCATTTGAAAACCAGTTTGTGAAGTTGATCAAGTGAGAAATTCCCAATATTTGTGTTTCATCAGAAAGGTTTCGTCTGTCTCTCTGAAGAATGTGATGTGAACATTATGCAGCCAGGGATTTCCTCCATGCATGGCGTTGTGCTTTCTTCAATTATAAATCCACCCACTGGTTCCTTCTCTCCTCACTGACATTGGGTCTGTTCAATTAAAGCCCAGCTTCTTTATCATCTGTATTGCAGTGGCACCCACAGACCCACTCGGGGTCAGTGCTACTCACCTATGCACGGACCTGATTCTTATTACCAGTTTCTGCCTCTGTCTGCTCTTTTGGATGCCACAGCAATACAAAAATATGGTAACATAATAGGGGTGGATGAGCTTTTCCTCCTGGCAAAATGAGAACTTGAGCAGAAAGCAAGGGTAGGTCACCAAAGTAAGACTGGGGGCTGTGTGTACATTTCTGAAAACAAATGAAAAATGTTGACTTCCCCTGGGTACAAGAAAGGCACAAACAAGACAGGGCATGATTCAAGCACCTTGGTTCACAGACCACCTGTGGTAGATGAGGCCATGATGTGTGTTCTGCAAGTGCAGAACATTAAGGGCTAGAAACATAGACACATGAACAAGTTCTCTAACGGAATCTTTTATGTCAAAAGTTCATATTGATCCAGCAGGAATTTTGACCATTGATGGTGCTGGTCAAAAAAAGCTAGAAAACTGTCTTTTAAACCATTACTCAGTGCTGCTTGTCACCCCAGAAACATTTTCTAAATCTTGTTTGAATGGATTTAACTGGGATATCCATAAACTAATATGGCTTGTAAAGAGAGAAACGAAGGTATTCAAATCCCACATATTTCTAAAATATACCTCCCTCTCACACCCTCCCGGACACAGTATTGAGTGAAAGTGGCCTTTGCAGGCAGTTTTAAAGTCACAGTGCAAGAACATCCCAAAGTCTAACTCCAGTGCTTACACTGTAGTGCTTGTCCTTTCTTTGCAAATAGTTGCCTTTCACTACATTGTATCAATATTTATAAAATCTGATGGGCCTTAAAACATGCAAAAAGGGATTAAATGAATTTAGCAGACATCTGAGAAGTATTTTGCATTTTGTACAGATTTAATATGTCCCTCTGTGTTTAGTATCTTTCACCCATTACTAATTCATGAGGTGTCTACCAGAATTAGTAAATCTCTTTCATTTACTTACTTCGAAGAAAATGTTTAATAGAAGCCACATGAATTTTGCAAATTGCTCTCGTTCTGATGCTGATTAATAGGAAACCATGTAAAATGTATAAATAATTTCTAGTCTTAAATTAACATTCTCTCCTACTTAAATCTGGGGGATAGATGGAAGCTCAGGATATTTTCTTATACCTGTTTTAGTCATACTTATTTCTTAGTTGAGCTTCATATTAGATGTGATATTGAAGTAATAATAAAGGATATCAAAGTGATATTAAAGAATCAAGAACCATGACATTAGCGTCATTGAAATTATCTCTGAAGGACAAAATGGTGCAAGTCTATAAAAGCATTTGATCAATCCCAAATTGTCTGGATTAAACAAAAGCCTGAGAAATGCTTTCCCTACACGGTTTTAGGCTAAATGGCTAAAATCAGAGGAGGTGGAAAACAATCTAGTAAACTAGATTTTTTAACTAAGTGGAGCACCTCCTAACTCTGAGGGAAGGTTGACCAGCTGGTAGTTTTCTACCATGAGTTACAGTTTAAATTAAGGTACTTAAATACTGTTCCTTTACAATTTTGTTAGTCTTTAAAATTAACTGAAATATTTTTTGCATTTCTAGGAGCAGCTGCTTTTTGTTTTGGTGGTGCTTTTGAGAGCACTTATTTGAGTCATTTATTGCAATATCACATTGATGCCAGGGGCAACATTTACTGAAGTTTAGTTGAGAGGCAGGAAATTTCACTACCAAGTATCTGATTCAAACCCGGCCCCTAAACCTGCACATCAGCTCTTGAACTGAAACATAACAGGGAACTGCAGGAAAGAAGTATTCACAGCATAAAAGCCGGACTGTAACTGGCACAAAATCATCATCTTTTTGGTAGTCTCAGCAAATAGGTGAAATACTAATTTTAACTGTGGAGATTGTACTGACTGTTAAAGTGAAGAGCTAGGAGGAGCTCTCTTTCTCCATCTCCAAGAAAACTGTACCTACCTATAAACTGGAATTCTGTTTATAAAAATAATTCGGGTAGATTAAATTGGTAACCTCTAGATCAACACCTGTATCATTTAGTAATACTTTTAGCTCTTTTTATTCTGTTTTTGTCCTCATCTATTAGCATATCTGATAATACTTTGCTATTTACCTCATCCTGAGAGCAAAGGAAAAAGGATAAGTTTATTTTGTACATTGATGTTTGAACTGCAAGTCATTTTATCCTAGCTGAAAAAACACTTCCTTTCTTCCTCTTCTCTCTTTAGTTTAAAGTCTATTGAATCTATTACCCTTTACAATTTTGCATAAAAGAATTTGGTATGGCTGCTGTTTAAATAGAAGCCATTTAATCAAAGACTCTGTTTAGAAACTAACTGGAACTTGCTATCCTTTAATTTATTTGCAGGCATTTTGCTCTCGCTAAGTGTTTTTAGTGTTCAGGTACTACATTATTTACAAAGGTGCTCAGTAAATCCTATGGGAATAATGACCTGTTGAGGTAATTTGAATGTTATTTTTAAATACTCTTCAGTCGTGTGGAGGAGGGGGTCTAATCTGGGGGATTTAGGAGATTTACCCACTCCTGACAGTGTCACTGTTTGACACCATGGTTTTAGTTAAATTATTTGAGCCAACATCTTCTAATTTGCATAACTAAATAAAGGCATCTAAAAAGGGCTTTGTTTTTCAGGAGTTCAAAAGCTGTTACTCCTAGTTAAAAAGGTAAAAGGGGAAAAAGTAAGTTATCCTGAAAAAATTGTGCAACTTGCAGTAAAAGTGACCAATGTTGCAATTCATGTGTCCCTGTGTGTGCCTATAATGTATAAAGGCTATGCAATATAATCAGAAATTCTTTCATAAAGCCCTAAAACCTATGAGATATGCTACACTTTGCTTATAAACATGTCCAATGTTGACAATATTTCTGTCCTTAGATTCAGTCTGGAATTCATCCAAACATTTTCAGATTTGAAAACTAATGTAAAGCTGTTTTCCCAGTTATTATTTTCTTCTCAGAAGAAACTGAATTTATGATTCTTGAAGGTGGCCTTGTAGACCAAAAAGGAGGGTGGTTTCCCATGAATTTATTACCCAGTAGTACCAGAAAGATAATTCTATTGTGATTTCCATGCCCAAGGCACTTAAGATAGAATAAACGAACTACTCTCAGAAGGTATCTGCGCTAAACTTAAAATGTGTTGTGTATTTAGATGGAAAATTTAAAAGTAACCCAAACTGTTTCCTTCCTTGTCTTCCTGGTGTGTGCAACCCACTCTGCTTGTTTTCCCAGACAATGATTCCATTATGTTGTAGTTTTTACAGCTCTGAGCCCTAGTAAATCATAATCTGCAGCAACAGAAATAGGCTGCATTTCTATATAAAGTGTGAAATACACTTTAGGTACAGAAACTCACTGGATAGAGATTTAGATTAGATTTAGATTTAGATTTAGATTTAGATTTAGATTTAGATAAGGAAACTCAGCCTGGTAGGTATATGAATAGAGCACTGAGGTTCTTAGCCTTGTAACAAGAATGTCTTAGTACTGTAATTTGTATTCTGACCTCTAAAAGAGTTTGAGGATTGGTTGAATGAACTGTGGAAAAACAGAGAAAGAGAAACAATAGGAGGTGTCTGAAAGTTTCAGGAAATAGCATGAATAGAGGCCTCTAGGGTGTTAGACCAGTGTATTTACTGTACAGCCATAAGCCCACTCATTAAAAGGCCATTAAGCAAATTAGAAAGTGGGTAACCACTCCTCACAGCCTGTTGTTTATTTGGAGGTCAATGTAGGCTAATAGAGCTTTTTGTTCTTCACAAACACTTTTCATGACATTAACAGATTCCAGTAAAAATCTAGTTCATTTATTACCATTTCAAGCTCACTGGAAGAGATAAATAGGACATTAAACATGTACAGAAGTTTAAATTGGCAAAATCCCATCTGTTCTCATCCTTCCTCTAGAAATGCAGGAGCCTACAATCCATCAGTCTTGTGGCACCAGCCAAGCAATTAAGGCTGCTGACACAGTCCTTTCAGAGGACATGTTTGTGCTGAATGCAAAGTGAATTTCTGTATGCACTGCATGCTGTGGGAAAGGGGGGCAAAATGACACAGGCTTTTTTCAGCCCTTTTTCACCTCAATAGAGCATTGAAATGGCAGTTGTGAAGCTAGGATGATAGCTTGGCTTGCCCCAAAATCCAAAATTACCCAGTTTTAAAGCTGAATCCAACTCCATTGTAATAATATTTTTTTTTCTATGGAAACATAATTCTGGGGTAAAGCGATTAGTATTCCTAACAATACAAACCACACACCAAAATTGCCATATGACTGAAAACCACATAACAGGTATCACATATGAAGGAGAATTCAGGGCGGAAACAGCTACAGAAATGTTTCTAAGATGAGCTATGACAGTGATTTACAGTAAACCCAGTGGAATTACACAAGATTTGAGCATGTTGCTAAATCTCAAGAAAATCAACCAGGTCCACAGTAGCGGATTCTTGTTGGTTTAGTTTTTTCTGGCAGTTGGGAACTGGTTTTAGCAACCAGCACCTTACCAGCATATAAGACAGCCTCAGGAGCTAAACTTGAATACCTCAAGTGCTAATTTATTTAATTCGAGTCAGGGCAGAAGTACTATCACATCGAATTATGATTACTCAATTTGGGAACCTCTATTTAGCTTTCCATAAAAATTTTGCCATGCTCAATTAAATAACCTTTTCCTGAGAAAAGAATTATGTAATACTACTAATGCATCTCTGTTAAGAAATAAATATCAAGATGATTGATTTACACAGATCCGTTTTGATTTAGATATTTTAGTTCCTCCAGTCTTCTGAGGGAGGACTTAAAATCTAGAGGGTCACCTTTGTCAGAGATTTGCCTCTAGTTCTCAGATGATGAATTTTCAAACATAGTCAATTATAAGACTTCAGATAGAAATGCACAGAATTTAAAGTTATACTCCATCTGAGGGAGATGAAGGAAAGGGGGTTAAGAAGTAGGTATTAGGACAAAAGAAGAGGAATTAGCCTGAGGTAGGGACAGACTTAAAAGCAGAAGAGGACTGATGAAGGGAGATTCTGTGAGAGTAAGATGGGTCTGAAGTAACATGCCACCAGTGAAGATAGAGTGTAACTATTACATGGGTTTCAGGCAAAGATGATTTTGTGAAGTATCTAAAGTATGTATCTAAAGATTGCTAATGATTTTTGAAGCATTTGGAATGCTACAAAACACTTGTCATATTCACTTACTTAGTTTATTGATTGTTTTTAAATTAAAATAAATTTTATTGTAGCCCTGTTGTAAAGGAATGTCAAGGACAACAGTGAAGCACTCAGTAGTTATGAAGTATCTGAAATAGTATTACTTCTACAGTAAGAATTTGTTTCTCTAATAAATCTGTAGTATTTCTTCAATAACACAGTCATGATCCTGGTTTAGCCCCTCATTGCTTTCTAGTACAAAAGGAATGTGAGGAACAAAAGGACCTCTGACTTTTTCTAGATCTTTTATCCTTACTCACATGCATGAATGATACTCCTGCTGTTAGGAACTTTTCTGCTGCAGATGACCAAACTATTTTCCATTCCAGAAAAAAGAGAAACAATTTTTATTTATAGTCCATTCCCAATTTGAATTACCATTTAACTGAACAATGGTTCCAACAATGACAAAATAGGAAAGTGAAGAGTAAATCAGTCTACTTAAGGCAGAAAACTTTGACCCTTTGTAGTGAGGAGGGAATGAATGAGAGAGAATGGTAGGCATTTTATTAAAAACATTTAAGAATACTACTAATTTTGTCAATTTGGCCCTGTAGATAATACCAAAAATAATCATCATCTTTATTAGGCAACCCATTCAAATTTTTTTTCTTCTTTGATAACTTAAAGTGAAATTGCTATCACTGTGGGAAGTGGGAGATAAGAATACTTCAGTCATGCCCTGATGATGGTAATGGTATTGCTAGGCGTAGTAATGCCTCTGGTGAGTAAGAAGGTGCAATTTATCTGAAGAGTTATGGAAATCTGTCTACATCTGAACAAATCATCCTAAATTACATTTATTACCAGTGAAAAGATGGAAATTAATGAGCTGGATAAGCCCTGGAATTTAGCAATATCTAAAATGCTTTAAGATACCTGAGACATCAAACAGATAGGACACCAGACCTTTAGGAAACCCAAGCTCTTCTGCACTGCCAAATGAATTCCAAAAGTGATAGACTAGGGCAACTCAAATAGCACTGGATGCTCTTGTTATCTACCTTAATTGAGTCTGTAGGCAATAGAATCCATAGATTATAGTGTGTAATTCAAGTCTTCATAATGTAGGTACCTACACATTAAATCAAAGGAATCGTACCCTAAACTCCTGCCATTCTGTTGACTCAATGTCCTCCAGCTGCAACAACATCTCAGATAACTTGGTTTAGCATAGACACCTACACTGTAGGCATCTGAATTCTGTGTGGATGAATTCAGACAGCTTGAATATGTCCTTCTGAATAATGGTCAAATAGAATGCTCAGCTCTAACACCATCATCCTGGCTCTGACTTGGGATTCCTTTGTTTTTAATATCCTTTGTGGATATCCTATGATTGATATGGAAAAATGAAATTGTTCCTGTGATTAACATGTCCAATTCTAGGGACTTGGCTCAACAGTATTAGTTTTTCTGCCAGCCCCAAGCAAATACTATAAAAGACGTGCTGGAAATGATGCCATACTCCATAAAATACTGAGCTTCTGTTTCATACAAAACACATCTGCATTGACAATATTGGTCTTCTTAGATAGATATTATATTTCTTTCCTCTACCTTGCCGCAAGCAGGCTCAGAGAGATAATGACCCTGGCCTTAGAAGGCCGCATTTTTCACCTTGAACAGTAACAAGTAATGCCATTCCAGTGTGCTAACCATACTGCTTTCGAGGCCTAAATTACCTAACAAACATAGATGGATGAGCAAATGGTCTTCACTGTGAATTGATTCTCCCTCCTGGAGCTTTGTACGTTTGTGTGTATATCTGCATCTTCCTTCTTCTTGCTGGTTACTGAAAAAATACCTTTTTTCCTCCTTATAATACCACAGTTCACCAATGAACTGAAAGATAGATACCTAAGATAAGATGAATTAAATACTAAAGGAAAAAACCTTCTGGTTATTTTGCAGAAGAAGAGAGAAATGATTGAGTGACAGATCGGCTCTTCTATTCCCCCGAGAGGACATATAAACCATGCATACTCCCTCCCATCATTTAAATGCATTTTTCAATTAATTTTGTAAGCATTCCCACATGATTACAAAAACAAGAACAAGCACTAACATGGAGTTACATTAAATACTATTGATGAGCAAGACTGGAACGGGATGCAAACGATAGGTTCCAGATCTTGCATGCACTCTCCATTCTTATGGGAGGAACTTACAGTCAAGCATGGAGACTGTTCTTTGGAAGAGCTGAAGTCAGACAAAGTCACAAAACCACAGAATCACAGAATGATAGGGGTTGGAAGACACCTTTGGAGATCATCTAATCCAACCGACCTGCCAAAGCAGGTTCACAGCAGGTTGGACACATCCAGGCGGGTTTTAAAGATCTTCAGAGAAGGAGACTCTACACCCTTTCTGGGCAGCCTGTTCCAGGTTGATGTGCAAAAGACTACTGAAGATAAGCAATATTTGACTATTGGAGTATATTGGATGTATTTTGTCCTCAAAAGGTACGTTACAGAGCTTAACAGATCTTTTCTATGTTTCCTGAAATATTCTGAGAATGATGAGGAATGACACGAAGGCACAAGAGTGGGTGAGAAAGCATGACATAAAAGACTAATTTTAATCACATTTCATGCACAACAGCTGTACACATCCTTATAGGAAATTCCATTGCAGAATTTGCAAATCAACAATTTTATTTTGCAGCTGAACATACTTCCTTTTCTGTGCAAGTTTCTACCTAGCTTTGGGATAAAATCCTAAGTGATCAGGCAGCAGAGTTGAAATAAACTAAAGAATTTTACACAGTTTTACATAAAATGAATAATTTACATAGTTTTACAAAAAAATGCATGTTTCAGTCATGGAATTCACCATCAGATAATTTTATGGAAGGCAAATGTATCTGTAGACTCAAAAAGGGTTAGGATAAATTCACAGAGAAAAGGTATATCCACAGCTGTGAAGTGTGATGATTCCGATGCAATCAACTTCTTACACAGGTCTAAATCTCTGATTTATGCATAGAGTAATACTAATCTATACTTGCCTTGTTTCTGATAATATTTCTATCAACATCTGCTACATTCTTCTTTCAGAGACTGAATATTGGGCAAAAGGGACTGCTGACTGATCCAGTTGAGCAGTTTTCACACAGTTTTATTTGCAAATGCAATCCTTGGAATTAAGAGAAAGAAACAATTTTAGGAACAGAGGCAGCATGACAGCACTACAACTAATTGTCAAATGTTTTCCACTAAAATGCTGAAAATTAAGAGCTCTGTTGTTTGCTTTCTAGCAACTAAGTGTTCACGTTTCAGTTGGAAGCTAGCTAAAGCCAAAAAAATTCAATCAAATGAGCTGGTGAAACAGCTGTTTTTCAAAACCACATACTGTCCCAAAATAAATAGTTTTTCTTGCAAAAAATAAGAAAACCCAAAACAAACCAAAGGAACTGCCTTTTTTTTTTTTTCATGTGAGTACCTGAATGAAGTAATAACACATTTACAATTCACCCCCTTCTCTAAATGCATGTTGAGAAAATGCTCAAATCAAGCATTATTTCCAGAAAACAGGGAAGTTATTAAAGACAACCAACATGTCTTCACAAGGATAAATTGTGCCTAACTGATCTGGTGGTCTTCTACAATGGAGTGACTGCTTGGTAGGCAAAGGAACCCAACCCCCCAGTTTGGTAACCAGTATCCTAAATCTTTGCATGCTTTATACACTCATGATCAAGGTAATTCTGCATTGTAGCCAGCAGGAAACAATTTTTTATTCTCTTATCTTATGCTGCTCTTTCTTTCTGGTCCTCACCCTATCATCATTTCTGTGGTGATATTATTCAGCTTTAATCTGTCCTTCATGATTTCACATGCCTCTGCATCCCAATTCCTTGAAAAATATTTTTCAAAGAAAGGCAATTTTCACATCTCAAAGCTTGCCAAAACTTGAAGCTGGACCTTTGTATACAATGCCAGCTTCACTCCAGGATTAATTAATGTTATCTATATACATGGAAAAACATGGAAAAAATGCATAAACAAGCTATGCCTAGAGCAGTGGTGTTGTTGATGCTTGTTTTCTACTTGATTTTGGTCCTAGATTCTTGGTTACCTAATAAAGCATAAAGGGTAATTACGTCTTTTTTTAACGTTTGATATATTTATAAAGGTACTTCCCTGTATGTATTCTCTAGTTAATGATGGTCAGATATTGCTGAATAGGAGCATTGGTGGTATCTCTGTTTAATCTTGTCATCTTTTCCCATGATTTTTGAAGAACCTATCTTTGTAATTTGGGTCTTTCTGTCAAATATGTCTGGTCAAAGTTGATGAATGTGTAAGAAAAGCAGTCAGGAAGACTGACTGAGACAGAAATACTAAGAGTGATTTTCTAGACTTATTGTTGGGATTTCCTGACTTACGCAGATCCAGCTTTGAAAAATTTTTTTTCATGGAGTAGGCACAGGAGCTGGTGCATGAGATCCAGCAAGAGGAAGACATGGAAGAAGGCAGATAATAGAGTTGGGTTCCTTAGGTGATAAATTCATACGGTTCCATTAAAATCAGTGTTCTGGGAGCAGCTAGCTGTGAAACCTTAATATAACCACTAACTCCCACATGCCTAAGCATCTGACAAAGCTAGGGAACAATCTTTCTTTAAGATTTGGATGCATTCCCTCCACACTTTAGGAAATAAAGTAACACGTCTAAGTTGGTTGTGATCTCTGTCTACTGTCAAGGAAGGCATCTCCAGAGGATAACTCAGATGAGCTTGGCTAAAACACCTGCTGGAAGTGCTCTTATTTCTCCTATGAGTATTTGGGAAATCTAGATAACTAATTTAGGCTAGGCATACAAAAATTAGTTGTCCAGAGTTAGGTGAGATAACTGCCTTTTAAAGTAGTCTATATTTTATAACAAGCTACCTTATATTATGCACAGAACTGCATACCCTTCAGGGTAAGAAATTCAAACCAGGTGCTAAGAATGACAATTTATCAGCCAGTTATCTGTGACTTAGAAAGAATGCACATTACTATTTTTCTCTGAGTTTCCCTGAAGAAAAATTTTATAAGCAATTTATTTTGTGCAGGGAGAAGTAGTGTCCTGACACAGCTTGAGGGGGTGACAAGGACTGTAATATATAAATAATACAATCTATAAAGATGAAATATTTAAAGGGATTAAAAATGCAGTAAAGGTCCAGAAATAGTCATTTTTTTGGCATGAGAAGGGATTTTTATATTCACCTTTTTTTATATATACAGATCAAATGTGAATTTCACCACTCAATTACTGCAGTTTTAGTCTCCTATTGAGAGAAGTCCTTAAGCATGTGTCAAGCTTTGAAAATCTGACACTGATTGAAATAAATTCTTGTGCTTCTTCACTGAACATGACCTTGCAATAAGGGAGGTCTAAATGGCACTTCAAGAGGTCTTGTAGTTCAGCATTGTGCAGCCTGTGAACTGTAGCTTCTGAATTATATTAATTGGAAGGTGATCTGAAAAACAAATAGATGCCATTTAAACATTAGTGTGCACAATCCTGTATGCAAGGAAGAAGCAAGCAGAATGAAGGCAAAGGGTTTAAAAGTAATGAATGAACTTTCTGTTATAAACACATCTTTATTTAATTGGATTAATAGACCGCTTTGGCGACGCAACATAAACCAAACTCTTTTTCACTCTCCCCAAAAGATAATTCTTAATAACATTGCTGGTCTACCTCTTGAATGATATCAGCTAAACAATATGTAGATGCCCAACTTGTCAAAATCTTACAGGCAATCTTCCCTGGTCCTCACCAACTGAAAGATTATATTTAGGTCTAAATAAATTTCTGACATTATGTCTTTTCTTTTGATGCTCCGCATTTTTAGCAAAACCAGTTCCAGCTCTTTCAATGTTCCCCTAAAGGCCACGTTATAGACCTCTGATCACTACTAGTGCTGTCTTCTGGACCCTCTCCAGTTGATTTACATTTTTATTGCAATTCAGTGCCCAGAAATGAATGCAGATGTTCAACCGACAGTGGAATTGAAGGACTAGCTCTGATGCCCTTCCTTTCTTATGACAGCATGACACTCTGATTTTCATTAAGCTCTTGATCCACTCTAATCCACAGTTCCTTTGCTGACAAACTTTTGCCCAGAGTGTCACTTGTTTATTTATATCCCCTAAGTTACAAAACAATGGAAAAGATTCACTCTAACTATCGGTAGCAGCTCTAGAGTAGCTAGAATCTAGTTGGTCTCAGCGGTCATGCTGGAAAGACTTCATGATCTCAAAGGGTAATACTATTCCTTCCTATGACAGGTATCTTAAATGGGATGGTTGATTCTTGAGGAGTCAATATATATTAATTGTAAGGGATCCAGGTGTCCCTTGAAATGGATTTTGGGCACCTTACCACAAAAAAGACAGCAGGAGTGGGTCCAGAGTAGGGCAGCGAAGCTGGTGAGGGGTCTGGAGAATGTCTTATGAGGAAAAGCTGAGGGAGATGTGATTCTTTAGCTTAGAGAAAAGGAGGCTGAGGGAAGACTTCACTCTCTACAACTACCTGAAAGGAGGTTATAGAGAGGTGGGGATTGGTCACTTGTCCCAAGTCACAGGCAATAGGACAAGAAGAAATGGCCTCAGGTTGCACCAGGGGAGGTTCAGATGGATATTAGGAAAAATTTTTACACTGAAAGGCTTATTAAGCACTGGAATGGGCTGCCCAGGCAGGTGGTTAAGGCACCATCCCTGGGGGTATTTAAAAGGCGGTTTGATATAGTGCTTAGAGATATGGTTTAGTAATACGGGTGTGTTTTGGGGTTTTTTTGGAGTGTGGGTTTTTTTGATTTGTTTTTTTTTTGCCACAGAGTTAGGTTGATGGTTGGACTAGATGATCTTTAAGGTCCCTTCCAACCTAGACAATTCTATGGTTCTATGATTCTATGACAAAATTGGACTAGAGACTTAATGCTTTGGTGGTTCAGGTAAGGTCAGATTAAGTCCATGCTCAGCTGTACTGTTTTGCTCTTGTCCTTACTGAATTGCTGTCTTTCTCACACCAGTTCACTAAAGTGATTTTGAATGTTGGTCCCCAAAGTATTTCTAATCTGACATTGTCCATGAGCTTAGTAAGTATGCTCCATTTTTAACTCACCAACAGAAAAAATACACAACATAAACTGACAGACCCAGCAGAGGACTACAATACACACCTTTTCATTTTGACAAGGGATCACTGGTAGCTCTTTCCACTCATCAGCACTTTCATAAGTGGTTCTGAAGGGAAGCAGATATTTCTTTGAGCTCATGACACAAAAACCAAAGGTTGACTGCCTAGTATCTATCCTAGGACTGCCTTTGCTCTCTCTTCTCTCTATCTCATTGTTGCAGAGGGAAGGGTGGGTATTATAAACATAATGCCCTGGATTTGAGCACTCCATAAACAACAATATTCCTTTAATAGGGAACATAATAGACTCGGCACTGTCAAACATATGTATTTTAAACCAGCCATTTAAAATAAATCTCATTTTAGTAGCACTGGGGTCTTTCATAATACTTAATCATGGGCTTCCATAGCAGCTCCAACATCAGAAGGGCTGCAGAATTGGGACCATAGACAGCAGTCAGAGGTTGGTGTTGTTCTATTATTCATTTTTAGATAGTCAGTAAATTATACCAAAGAGATGAGTGTTCCATTTTATGAGGCAATAACTGCCTGGACTTTAGCAGAGAACAAGTCACTTTGTCTGCATTTCAGTCAATATATCAATGCCCAGTTGTTTGGCTATTATTTACAATATTTTATGGATATTGCCAGATAATTCAAAACTGTGATTAATGCAGCCTGCTTCAGAACCTCTCCATTGTGTCAAAGCAAATTAACAAGGGTCTCTTTGAGTAGGGAAAGTTTTCGTATGAGTTGTCCATTCCTCATTTCTTCTTCCCAAGTTAGTAGAATGATCTTAGATTTCCAAGTTTCCTTGGACATTTCTTCTTCTAAGAGTGCATGGTCCAACAGCCATGAAAAAGATGTGAATTCTCATTAAGGGATTGGTCAGGTATTTACTGAGACACGTGGCTTAAGGACCTAATTTTATTTGACTTTGCTGTAAGCTATTTTTGCTCTAAAGGTGCAACCCTTTGAGTTTGCACCTTTTATCCAGATTTCCTCCAATCTCTTGCAAGTAGCATAATTCCAACTATTCTTTTCAAGTTGAACTTTCTGTTATGGAGAGAAATGCAAAATTTGCCCCAAAGTCCAAACACACACATGCACAGGGTGATAATAAGCTTGCATAAAACACGTCAATGAATTTTTCTCCTGATGGCAGCAATACCTGGCGGAGAAAGACCACAGGCAGTGGAAGAACAACCCCAAATTTACTGCTTGAAGCTTCTGGCAGATCAAGGATAAATTTTAGCTAGTACATGGTACTTGTGTCAAAATGTTCAGAGATTTCTTCTTGGATATATTTTATATTAAGATACCCATTTGATCACTGAATTAAACATTCATTTCAGTTCCCAGTTCACCTCAGAAGGTCTCAGATTCTCATATATCCACAGATTTTTTTATCTGCAGTATATATTGTTTTAGAGATACTTTTCAAAGCCAGCATATTTAGTGACTAGTTCTGGAGGGGAACACTATCGGGATTAAGACTTTTGTATTGATTGACATTGCAATAATTATAACCAATCAGTAATTCCTTTCCATTACCTTTGTTGTTCCATCCATTCTTCTTTATAAAACATCTTAAGGAATTGCTTGAATTAGAAATTATTTTTTCCCATGTAAATGAAATATTCCCTTAATTTACTGTTTTTATGGTCCCTTCATGATACTGGAAAAGTGGAAAGGAACTCAAATGGGAAATGAGGATGGATTTGAATGCATCCTACTGCATAAGTCTTCCTCATTATGTTCAGTATAAGTGTCAGTTCAAATATGTAACTTGAACAATCTGAAAAATTTCCTATTATTTTTGTTCCTGTTTTAGTCAAGAACTAAACAACACAGTCTCAATGCACTGTTCTGTAGGGGCAGTATGGTTCCTCCTTGGCCACTGCAGTAGAAAGTTCTAGACAGCTGGATAGAAAGGGATCATTTTCCTCTTGTGGTTTGGAACATCCTGGAGAATAAATTGTTAGGATCCAGGCTGCCCAGACAAGTCTGGTTTCTGAAGCATTGCAGTCACTTCTTCATTTAAGCTAGACAAACAAGACCTTCCTGCTTCAAGTCCATGAAGTAGTTTATCCAAAGAATCTTTGTCACAATTAATTGGAACTAGATCAGGTATCTGTCTCGCCTGATACGTCCTCAATGCAGCTTCTGCAATACCATAGTAGGCTGTTAAAAAGTGTACAGGTTTGGGTTTTTTTGTGAGTTATATATCTGTGCATATATTTTATATACTATATAATTATATATAAAATATCTCTTTATTATACATGCATATTTTATATAATTTTAATAATATGAATGTATATGTTATATAACGATATTTTGTGTATTGTACTATTTAACATCTTTGTCAGTGACATGGACAGTGAGGTAGAGTGCACCCTCAGCAAGTTTGCTGATGACACCAAACTCAGTGGTGTCACGACATGCTGGAGGGAAGGGATGCCATCCGGAGGGACATGGACAGGCTGGAGAGGTGGGCTCGTGCAAATTGCATGAAGCTCAACCAAGCCAAGTGCAGGGTCCTGCACCTGGGACGTGTCCATTCCAGGCCCAAATACGGGTTGGGTGGAGAATGGCTGGAAAGCAGCCCTGAGGAAAAGGACTTGGGAGTGCTTGTGGATGAGAAGCTCAACATGAGCTGTCAGTGCGTGTTGGCAGCCCAGAGAGCCAACTATGTCCTGGGCTGCATCAAGAGAAGTGTGGCCAGCAGGTCTCAGGAGGTGCTCTCTACTCTTCACTTGTGAGATCCACCTGAAGCACTGTGTCCAGCTTTGTAGTCCTCAACAGAGGAAGGATGTGGACCTGTTGGAACGGATCCAGTGGTGGGCCACGAGGATGATCAGAGGGATGGAGCACCTCTCCTATGAAGACAGGCTAAGAGTTGGAACTCAATGATCCTTAAGGTCCTTCCAACTCAAACGATTCTATGATTCTATATTATATAGATACACATATTTTTTATATGTGCGCATATATATATTTTATATATATTCTTCTCAAGAATCAGAATCACAGAATCACAAAATCATCTAGGTTGGAAGGGACCTTCAAGATCATTGAGTCCAACCATCACAGTATTCTTTTATTATTTTCTTGTCTATTAGATTCTGAACAATTTTCCTTGGAGCAGTCTATGATTTTGTTTATTTAGGCATATATGAAAATAAATAATATTAATACTGATCTTAAATTCCAGCATGCATTTTTCCTCTAAATAGGCTAAATACAGTTATTAGTGCAGTGAAGCCAATGGCACTGAATTCTGCAAACACATTCTAAGCCTTTAGCAAGGGTAATTACAGTTAGTTATTTCACATTTGCTGGCTAATAGCTTAATTGAGTGCTTGGAACGTGTGATACTTATAGAAAGAATTCATCATTCTTATCATTGACTTTTCCGGCTGACTCCTTCTGTCATTTTGTGTGTTCTCTTGGGCATAGAAGTGAAAGTTACTTTTTTTTTCTTCTTACAGAAATCTATGCCACATTTAGGCAACAAATTCTGTTTCTACTGCAACTGTGTACATGTCAGTGTCATTGCATTGTTCAGTGAATTACAGATATGAAAGAAGATCACTAAAAGCCTAGAAGAATACTGCTGTAAGAAGGGCTGATAACCTGATATCTGCTTTTTCTAGTTTCATATTCAACATGATTTCTTCTGAGTAAGTTTGAGCTGTAGTAGCAAGAGTTTACCTTCCTCTGAACAATTAAGTTAGATGCATATAACCAGACAACTGCCCAAGAAGAGACAAATTCTCTGCACAGGTACTTCCATTGATTGGCAAGAAAATTTAGACATTCAAATGATTGCTTTTCTAAAAGTGGCTTCTTTGTGGTTTGTTTTGTTTTCATTTTTTCATTTTAATTTTTGGCTACATCAAAAGGATCATGGCCAGTAGGGGCATGAGGGTGATACTGCCCCTCTACTATGCTCTTGTGAGACCCCACCTGCAGTGCTGCATCCAGCTCCGGGGCTTCCAACATAAAAAGGATTAAAGGACATGGACCAATTGGAGGAAGTCCAGAGGAGGGCACAAAGATGCTCAGAGGGCTAGAACACCTCTGCTGTGAGGACAGGCTGAGAAAGTTGGGGGTGTTCACCGTGGAGAAGAGGAAGTCTCTGGGGAGACCTTATAGTAGCCTTCCAGTACCTAAAAAGCTACAGGAAAGATGGGGAAGACCTCTTTATCAGGCAGTGTAGTTAACTGAAAAGGAGGAGATTTAGGTTAGATATTAGGAAGAAATTATTTAGTGTGATGGCAGTGAGATACTGGCCCAATTTGCCCAGAGAAGCTGTGGATGCCCCATCCCTGATTCAAGGCCACATTGGATGGGGCTTTGAGCAACCTGGTCTAGTGGAAGGTGTTCTTGCCTATGACAAGGGACTTGGAACTTGATAATCTTTAAGGTGCCTCCCATCTCTAACCATTCTGTGATTGTATAATACAAGTCCCAAGTAACCTGGCCTAATATTAGCCAACCATTCTTTGCTTTTTTTGTGGGAAGAGATGACCTCGTGAGGTCTTCTCTAATCTAAGTTAGTATATGTGTCTAAGAGTTTTGCTACTACAGGAACAAAGCAGATAAAATATTATTGGAATAGGTTACTTTGGAGTCACGGGATTTTGATTTTTCAACAGGGTACTTGCATGAAACTAAATTTGTAAATGTCCATAATCCTTGTGGTTCACAAAATCCACATTGAATAGGTTTGATAAACAAACACAGTATGCTTTTATTCTTTATGGATATTATTCCTGGAATAAATAAACAGATGTCATTTAGCTTTAAAGGATTTAGAATATGGTTTAATCATAGCCTTTGAGTATAACTATCTTTGTGAGAAAAAATACTTAATGTTAGAGCACATTTTAATCTAATAAAATGCAGCAAAAGCCAGTGCACTGAATGGACATCAACAAAAAGAAAATTGAAGCAATACAAGGTAAATGGAAGTAAAATGCATGTTGCTCATTTTCAATAGTGCTGGTAAGTATAATTTCTGAAGACTGTGGATTTTATTATCCTTCTGTGTCCTTAAACACAGATTATATGTCTGTTTAAAAATATACCTTCCACTCTAAACTCATATTGGTAGCTTGTAATCAGCAACCATAGGATAAGGCTCTATATTGTATGATATACCCAAGTGTGATTATTTACAATAATGGTCTCTGCTAGCCTCAACAAAGTGCTTTCTCTTTGAGACTTGTTCAAATGCATGGCATCCATTTATCTACCTGAAAAATTTTATGCAAAAAGAAGAAAACTTAGGTTTTTAATCTGTTTCTTCCACAACAACTTTCCTCTTTTTATAGCCTTTCTTCTGCTCCAAGTTATTATTATTCACACGCTATACAGTATTTCACACCATAACATGTTTATTAGCAGCAATGTGTGATGTCCTAGACTGTGCAGGAATCCATAATTTACTGACTCCCTTTTCCTCCAGTGAGCATTAAAACACTGTTCCAATTGATCTCGCAATGCTCCTTGGTGGCTACCTTGACGAACTGGTCACCCTGTTGGTGCCTGAGGCTTGGGCTAAGGCACTGATCTGGTCTAAAACTCGTAATTGTGTGTGCTCATCTGATACTTCTAATTTATGTACACTCTGCACAGATTGTGTCTACACTAAAGAAGACCTACAACTTTCATCCTGAGTGCTGTCCTCAAACTAACAGGCCGGCTGCCTATTTATATACATTCTTGGTCAGCCCCTGCAGTCAAAATTACCTACAGACTCTGAGGATGTTTTCAACCTTCTCGTTTTGCAAATGATTTTCCCGAGGGTTGCTTGGTAGAAACGGGTTGTAGGAACTTCAGAAAGGCTGGCATGTCTTGGATAATTTAGGGAGTTCTTCTCAACTGGTGAAGCTTGCCTTAGCAGCGAGTAAGAGGGAAATGCTAACACATCTTAGACCATCATTCCACCCTCTTGGAAGTTGTATCAGTGCATTGAACAAGCCCAGAAAGCACTCCAGGTGTCCGTGCAGTGATTGTCTCCTTTGAGCAGAGCTGAACTTCCCCCTGAACTTCCCCCTGGACTCCATTGCCTATGTCATAATTTATTATAACAGGACTTTGAACACATAGTACACAAGTAGACCCTTACATTTAGGTGCCTTAATCTCCATCTGAATCCTTCTAGAAAAGACCAGCTTCATTGAACATGTGGATATTGAGTGCCACTAGAAATGCCATACTGTATCCAAGCCATCTGCACAGAGAACACGCATACAACCAGGACCTTTGGGAATTCACATCCTTATGGACAGCAAGATGGGAAGCTAGGCATGGCAGAACAGTACATTGTTGTAATCTACAGGGTGAGACTGTAATTCCTCTGACCAAATCATAGAATCATAGAATGGTTAGAGTTGGAAGGGACCTTAAAGATCATCTAGTTTCAAGCCCCCTGCCATGGGCAGAGACACCACCCACTAGACCAGGTTGCTCGAAGCCCAATCGAGTCTGGTCTTGAACACTTCCAGGGATGGGGCATCCACAACTTCTCTGGGCAACCTATTCCAGTGTCTCACCACTAGATGCCAAACATAGGCATCTCCTGTGAGATATGATACATTGCTTCTACACTTCAGTGGTTTTATGACTATCTCTCCTCAACTATAAAAAGGAACACAGAGTAACTTGTTTAAAAGGTGATGCCCACACAGAAAACACCCACATTTAACCCTACCTTCAAGCTCTTTTTACAGTCAGTGAGGAAAACCAGACACCTTGGCTGAGACTGGAAAGAGCTGCCATCTGGAAATGTTCATCTCTATCTGCATTGACTGAAGATAGAGCCTAGAAACTTTCCTAGACTGAACATATAACTCTAAATGGACAGAACTTAGACTTCAGCAGCAAAAAATATATTTTTAGAATCAGGTCTTCCTTTTCTAGTTTGTTAGCAGGGTCCATGTCTTTAAGTTAGATCAAACCATAGTAAAAACAGTAACACAATTCATCAGGCAAGTGACTTTTAACATCTTAGACATAAAGATAGTTTAAGAAGACATTTACTCTTTTTCCTTCCTAAATAAATGCTCTTAAAACTTAATTGTGTTTCCTTGCATCGCTTAAACTGAGAACATTATTAAGCATCCAGACATGTTAAATAATAAAATTGTAAAACACAGTTCTGATTAAAGGGATATCACTTGAGATAGGTTGCTTTTTTCTCCATAACAGTTAAAAAAATACTCAAAAAATTGTGGCAAATTACAAATGCTGTTACTACATATTTGTCAGACCTTCGGGTTATTTTAGAAGTCTTTATGTACACCTGAACTACTTTGTCCAAAGAGACCTGTAGAAAAGTGGAAATAATAAGTTAGGAATATGTTGAATGGTTTAAACTGGGCATATCTGATATGTTGCACTGATGAGTAGTATTTATCCTTAAGCACAGGGTTGTGAAGCAGTAATGAAGAACAAAATAAAACAAAGAAAAATGACAACATCTGTCTTGGAGGAAATTCCTACCTCTCCTTTCTTCTAGTATTTTATGCTGCCTTTTTCACTAAACTGAATGCCTTCCCTGGTAAACGCATAGTAGTACTATTTTTATTTGGTTTATAGTAATATCTAGTCTAAATTTGATTTTATTGTGGTATTCCCCAAAGCTGAAAAAGACATGATTAGAATATAGATTTGTCAAAGCTTACAAGGAAATAGTTTCTGAAAGATTCAGAATCACTATCACATTATGCAAAGCGGGAGAACAGTACCTTGCAAAATTTACTTAAACTGCACTCAGATCTATGTGAAACATAGGAATCATTGTCCAGATTAGATTAATCTTGTTGTTCAAATATCTTGCCTCAAATTTTGGTGCAACCCAAGTGAATGATAGAAGCTTTTCTTGCATATCTCTGTGTGTTCAACGCACTAGCTACAATTCAACTTCAGTCTCTCTATCTCTGACCAACCAAAAAGTGTTTGCATTCTGTTAGCATGCAATGCTATAAAATAAGATATGGGTACCAAGAGTATCCCAGAGGCTTCTTGAAACTTGATAAATAGATTATATTGGCAGAATCTTATAAAACGAAATTCACAACTCAGTTGTGCATGGGATAAAAAACATATTTGATCAGTTCTAAATTTTCCAGCTTTTGGTTTCCTGGAATTTTTCCTCTTACATGTGCTAAAGTAAGAACAATGAACTACCATTGTTTACCTTCTGTATAACATTCACAAGCATAGTCTGTCACTTTGTCCTCCCTTATTTGTCATCTTTCTGAGTAAAATCAGGTATAGAACATTCTTTTCAGTCTTCTCTCACCTGAATTCAGATCTGTCCTTGCATTTCTGTGACCATTGACTCCTGTATTCTAAATAAGTGTCTCTTATGTGGAGATACTGACTGTTCTGGTCTCCTTTACTTCAATAGCTGGGAATTATATCTATTCCCCTCACTTCAATAGAAAGAGAGAAATATCCAGAGAAGTCCTACCTCCTCCTTGATGGTCTCTATATCAAGATCTCTTTGTATCTCTTTATTATCCAAACTACCTCCTCGCTTTGACAAGTACTTTTACTTATTTTACTAACAGCAGTGCTGGTGCCAGTGACTAACACCAAGGATGTTGGTGCCATCAGTGCTGATTATTAAAAAAAGTTATTTTTTGGGTTGTAACATTCAAGTTAAAGAACACTGATGACAAAAGACAAAGGGCAAAAAGACGGCATAATCACAACATATTTTAGCCAAGCCAATTCAGAGAGCTTGTAATCTAAAAGCTGGAGATGTAAAGTTGTACCATAGGACACTTGTAGGGTATTGACATTTAGTATGCATTGACAGGAGGAAAGGGTTGAATTATTTGTCAAATCTAAATTTGGACAATATTTTTCTGTGGAGAACATGATAGAGATCACAGATTAGTTTCCTTGCAATTTCACAGAGATCTGAGCACACATCCTTTCAGTAACAGGTAGATTTAATCCATATATTCTATTTTCTGCAACCTCCTTTGCAGGCATTGGATGACTCCTGCTACACACCAACTTCTACTCTTCTCTGGTTTTGGTTTGGTAGGAGAAAAAAAGAAAACTCACCCAACTCTACTTTCTCAAGATGAAGTGCACTGAATTATCCCCAATCTAAATGATCAGAGGGGAATAAATTACCTTATTTCTTGCAATCTTTATATTTTATAGCCTCTAAAGCCTAAAGAGAGGAGCTGCTGTTGGTGTTGTGAGCTACTGCTTGATTTGTGGTCAGAGATGTCCAAACCTTGTGTTTATGAAATAAGACAGTGTGAAAAATTGTGAAGTTTCTGTTTTTAATCCAGCTAGCAGAGCTCCTCCATTGGTTAATAAACAATATTCTCAGCTCATCAGACACAGAGACCAAACATTAGCTTATAGATTCTTAATTCCCTCAATGCTAAAAGAAGATTTAAAAGTATTAAATTATTCTTTTTTATGTGCGTGCTGTTCCCATTATATAGGGAAAAAAGAGAACAATGTGTCTGATCTGTAAGAGGTATGGAACCCATTTGTATCTTGTCACATAATATTTTCTCAGAAAGAGGAAGATTCGCATGTACACATGTATTGCACTGGCTCCTGTCTGCAACTCTGCAACTTCACTCTTAAGCAAATTATTTGAGGTAAAGCCAAGGTAAACACAAGACACAGCTAAATTTTGAGGAAGTGAATTTCTTGAAATTGATTTTACATTTCAAGAACTTTCTTAAAAGTAAAAGAATTCTGCATTGCTTTTGAAGTGACTGTGATTGATATTCTGCATTGTAGTACTCTGCCAGCCAATATCTACATCAAAAAATCCCCAGAGGACAGTAGAGTGGAGCATTAAGTTCTACCAAGAATGTCATAGAATCATAGAATTTGTTGGTCTAGGTTGGTCTAGGTTGGAAGGGATCTTTAAGATCATCTTTCAACATGCATGTCTACTTTGACTGCTTGGCACAGATTCACCTTTCCAAATCATTGTCCTTCAAAACACGCATTTCAGACTCCATTTTTCAGCAGTAGCCACTCGATACCCTTCATTTAACATGTTATTCCATTCTTGATTCAAATTTATCAGAGCCAGAGGCTTCCTCTGTGTGACAGGATACTGAGTCCATGAATCAACATATTTTAGGGATACTGAATTCAAGATCAATAATTTCCCCACTGTAAGCCTCCTAATTTTTTACCTCATCAACTGATACAAATCACTGAGGCCTTTTGTAGATTTTCCTAAATGCCTGCATAGTCAAATGTCCTCCTTTATTTCCTCCAAATAAATAATTATTTCCTCTCATCACTGTGATCTGCTTTAGGACTTATTAAAAAAGTTCAATCTAGGTTTTAACAAGATGATTATCGAAACAATGCAATAATGCTAATACACTAAGTTTATGTAATGTTGATTCTCCACTGAGGATGTATTTTTTGGGTTTTTTTTTCTCAGTTCAGACTAAAGTGTTTTTATGCACTTTAGAAATTCACCTTCAAAGAGTTAACCAGCTACGTATGTTGAAAATATAACATCATCTGTATATCTATACACCTCATTGATTTCCAGCCCAGAATAACTTGTTAATTATTTTTTTAGTAATTATCTTGAAATCTAAGATGTAATCTGTAAAAGTTCTGGAGCTGGTATGCTATTATTTGCCAAAAAAAAAAAAAAAAACAAACAAAAAAAGAAATCAGGCTGACTGGCTAACATCTAACCAACCACCACCAACAAAACAGCCTGATATTTTTTGTAATGTTCTCTAAATATTTATTGAAGAGTATAGTTCTTACTCCACACTGGCAGAAAGACATCTGAAAACAAATTGCTGAGGGCTGAATAGGAGGACAGTTCTCAGAAGTTAAAAGTGTTAGACTGTTATACTTTTATATCCAAAGGAATTTCCACGCTTAGAGTGCTTCAGACTATGTGGGAAGTCCTTTGGGAATACACTTCTCATCTCTACTCCAGTAATGGAGCATTTCGTCTCTGTATCTACTCACCACTGTGAGAGATGAGTAGTTGACAAAATGAGAGGGAGCTGCTCTTCACAAGGAGACGTACACTATGCTGTGTGGTTCCTGAGATTTGTAGCAGTTTTCTAAGAGGATGCTGTAGACTCACAGACCAGCTTGCCAAAGAAGTTGCTATTCAAGCGATTAAATCTGCAACCTGCTGCCTACCACGTGAGGACTCACAGACACCTGGGCACATCGTTATCGAATTTAAACTTTATCTTCAACCAAACACCAAACCATCCTTGGGGCCTCTAAGAACAGGTCCACATGGTGAGATGCAGAGCTTTGAGGAGGGGTTTAACAGTCTTGTGCTGTGCATCCCCACTTACTGCCTTGCTGTCCTTATGGCTGTTTTTCAGACTCCCTCTACTGCAGGATAAAAGCATCTGCACTGTGGGTACATCAAAAAGCATCGACCCTCAGAATTTTTTCTTAACCGCATGCAGGAAAGTTAGACCTGGGTTAAAAAGATCAAATTCACCTCCTACAGCCAGTTCTGGAAGCTGGGCTGAAGTAATTGCTGGATGCAGTCTTACAACGTGGGAGAGGGAGAAAAAATTAGGCTTAGAAGAGCTCTGAGATTTGCCTTCCCTTGATACTGTAAGAATCCTGCAATGTGGAAACAAAATAGGGACATACATGTCTGAATTCCCACATCTATGAAACTAGGCGTTTCACTGAAAAGTGAATACATATTTGCTGTCTCTGGGGTTTGGAGTTTTTTTTTTTTTTTTAATTTTATTTTTTATTTTTTTTCCTGATGCTATGCAACCAGGAACTGCTTTGACAAAGATGAGGATTTGAAGTCTATTAGCAGAAGCTTCTGTCTTAACATTTAAACTAGCCCACTCATTAAGACTAGAATATTACTGTGTAGTCTCCAAGTTCTGGCAGAAGACAAAGCCAGCACATTGAGCGTATAGTTAAATGGCAAAACATGTCCTATAATTCTTTTCATAGGAAAGTTTTGTGATGGTGATTGGTTTTTTTTTAAAAAAAAAGCAGTTGCTGATGCTGTCTCTTTTAAACAAAAAAATATATAAAAAAGGGCAAAGAATGGTGTCAAATGACTTTTTGAACCCAAATTGAATATGGCTATTTTAGAGAACTAAAAAAGTATTTCTTTTTCTAGTGCCTTCTCATGACAACCTTTAGTGGGTAAGTAATACATCATCAGAGGTCTGTGCTTTCAGCGGCACATCTATTACAGCAGATTGTTTTGAAGGAGCAGTGTAGAAGAGGGAGTTACAGTCATCAATTACAACTGCTAGAAATATGTCAACAGGTTCATGTCTGAGATTCCTCTCTAGCCTTGGAAAGCAGGAGTTGAAGAGCTCTACCAATTGCAAGTTGCAGTGACTTTTATATAGCATAATAACTTAGAATTCGCCCAAACTTTCTTGGTCAAGGCCAGCAATAATTATGCAATGAAATGCATTTATTACTTTTCATATACCTAAACATAAATTTAATGTTGTTTTTTAATGATATCATGAAAATTGAGAGTCTTGCTTTCCCTACAAACCTCGATGCATAATTCTTCACTTCCCTAGGGCTCCATGAAATTAGTATTGTTATTTATGCTGTGGAGCCTCAAGCAAGACAACATTTTACAAGATATGCCACATAACATGGGAAGACATGGGCATCTCTGGGGAGATGTGATCATGGGAAGGGGAAATTGATCCAAAGCCAATTGAAGTCAGTGGAATGACACCCTTCCCCTCTAATTTCAGACCCTTTTGTGCCTTCCAGACCAAGGACTGAATGTCTGGGACAGTGGCAACAAGATGATATTTCAAGTCCTTGATGAGACAAAAATATTTTCCAAAGTTGGATTTTCCTCAGGCTCCTCTAATTGCAATGAAGCTCCAGCTCTTTGTCAATAGAATAAAAATGTGGATCTCTTTGATATGGATGCAATGTTAATAATGCTAGAGTGATTGTTTCTCATAGAATTACAGAATCACATGGGGTTGGAAGGGACCTCTGGAGAACATCTAGTCCATCCCCCTGCCAAAGCAGGTCCACCCAGAGCAGGTCCCATAGGAACTTGTCCAGGTGGGTTTGGAAAGTCTCCAAAGAAAGAGACTCCACCTCTCTGGGCAGCCTATTCCAGTGTTCTTCCACCCTCACAGGAAAGAAGTTCTTCCTCATGTTTAGATGGAACTTCTTACATTCAAGTTTGTGCCCATTTCCACTTGTTCTGTCACTAGGCACCATTAAAAAAAGACTGGCCCCATCCTCTTGACACCCACCCTTTAAGTATTTATAAGCATTGATCAGATCCCCCCTCAGCCTTCCCTTCTCTAGACTAAAAAGACCCAAGTCCCTCAGCCTTTTCTCTTGAGAGAGATGCTCCAGACCCCTAATCATCTTTGTAGCCCTTCGCTGGACCCTCTCCAGCAGTTGCCTGTCCTTCTTGAATTGGGGAGACCAGAATTGAACACAGTTCTCCAGATGGGGCCTCATCAGGGCAGAGTAGAGGGGGAGGATGACCTCACTCAACCTGCTGGTCACATTGTTTCTGATGCACCCCAGGATGCCATTGGCCTTCTTGTCCACAAGGCCACATTGTTGTCTCATGGTCATCCTGTTGTCCACCAGGATTCCTAGGTCTTTCTCCTAGAGGTGCTCTCCAGCAGGTCAGCTGCCATTTTGAGGGGTCATTCCCCTCAAAACCACTTGCGGTGGGTGAACCTTGGTTGGTTGTAAGACCCTTACTGAGCCTCTCTATCATTTCTCCTGCTCAACAGTGGAGTTGAATAGTGAAAACAAAGACAACTACTAAAACACCTTACCCTCACCCCCTTTTCTTCCCATTCCCACCTTCCCCCTCACTCCCAACCCCTCTCTCACCCTGAGGGGCGCAGGGCTGGGAATGGGGGCTGGGTCCATCAATGGCAGCCTCTCTGGGCCTCTGCTCCCTCCTCACCCCTCTCCCTGCTCCAGCGCGGGCCCTGCCCTGGGCTGCAGTCCTTCAGGGACACCCTGCTCCCGCCTGGGCTCTCCACAGCCACAGGTCCTGCAGGAAATATCCCCCCGCTGCGGTCTGGGCCCCTCACCAGGGCACTGTGATGCAGGGTATCCAATCGCAAAGATAGTGATTTAATTTTTTTTATTGTAGTCTCAGGTAGTAGGGAGTTTCCCAACTAGCCTGTTTGCTGCAGGTAAAAGACATTTTGGCTGGGCTGAAGCATTGGATTTGTTTCTTTGCAAAGTTTAATTGTTTTCTGTTTCCTACTTGAGCTGAGAACTCTACCTTTCATGGCCACAGCACATGGCCAGATGAAATTCCATGGTAAATAACCCAGTTTTTACACATTAGGCATTCTTGTGCTTCTTAAAGCATTACAGGTCTGCCTTTCAGGTCTGAAACTCTGAGTGACTGAAGACAAGTAAGCATATACAGAATTGGAATCTGTTGATGGATGAAAGACCCACTCAGAAGATCTTTATAACAAGGTGCATGATAAGTAAGGAGATTTTGCAGCCAGGCAAGGCTCAAAAAGCTTCGCATGTTCTTCCATCATAAATATGAGCCTTTCTCCCAACCTGAGCACCACTGAGACCAATCACTGTCTGAAATAAAAGCCATATTCTCCAATTGTTTTAAATGGTACCAACTCAGAGTCAGGAATTTCTGCTTCTGTTTAACCAGCAGGACTTTCTGAAATGAGCTTTTAAGCTTAGCGGGAATGCATTTACAGAAAGATTTTCATTTTATTCAGAATAGCCAAGGCATCAATGCATCAAACGCTATTCCCTTCCCAGTGCATGGTAAAGCAGTTTTCAAAGTCCTTGACTTATTGAAAAGATCACTGCTTCCCGTATGCACTGGAATGCTGATTGAGATGACCTTACGTATCTGCAGCCCATCAGCCTTTTCTCCTTTCTCCTGGGAAGGAGGCTTGTTTATGAAATTATGTTTTCAATAGCAGCAGCAGCCAGAATTCTGATTAGGCTAGCAGTTTGTCCCTTGGAAAAGGAACAAGAATGACACAGGAGCCAAAGTTTTAATTGTGTTGGCAGTTTTCCCCATTCATAAAGGTTCAGGAGAAAGAAAGATTCAGGACAGGGTCATGTGCAGGTATGCCATGCATATGTACAGCTGTTGTGTATTCTTGTGTTTACCAGATTCTGTTGCAATGTACAATATTATATTTTTTTCATGTGCACTTGGAGCATCAAAAGAGAAAGCACCTCTATAAGTCAATCACAGACTAGCGCCTCCCTTTCAAATGTATAGCTCATGAAGGTGACCACACTCTTTCTTCAGTACATTTCAGAAAAGCTGGAATGAAAACCGAATTTGTGTATCAAGCTGTGCAACTACATCCTATTTCAGGAAGCTGTGCCTATCAGGGCAACTATGTCAAAAACATTATAAAAAAATGAGGGAGAGACAGAAAAAAAAAAAGTGATTGTTATCCTCTGCTCTTCTGAAGGAAAATGAAGAAACTTATTCCTCCTGAAAGGAGAGAAAATTTCAGAGGAGACTTGGGTATCCTGAGCTCATCTGTCTTCTGATCTCATTGCTAAGTAGCAGCCTTACTGTATCTCCAGTCCAGTTGGACTGGACAAAGAGAAGCCAGTTTCTTCCCTGAAAAATAGATAGCAATCCTACCTGGTGATGACCTATCCAGGCTGCATCAGTAAGAAGCTGAAATGGGTTGAGGAGACTAAATCTCTGCATTTTTCTGCCCCTCTGCTCCACTCTGGTGAGACCTTACCTGGAGTACTGCATCCAACTCTGGAGCCTCCAACATAAGAACATAGACCTGTTGGAGCAGGTCCAGAAGAGGCTACAAAGATGATCAGTGCAGAAGTACCTTTCCTGTGAAGAAAGGCTGAGACAGTTGGAGTTGTTCAGCCTGGAGAAGAGAAGGCTCCAGGGAGAATTTATAGGCCCTTCCAGTCCCTGAATGGGCTACAGGAAAGACTAGGAAGGACTCTTTATCAGGGATTTTAGTGATGGGATGACAGGTAATTGTTTTAAACTTGAAGATGGTAGATTTAGTTCAGATATTAGGAAGAAATTATTTAATCTGAGGGTGGTGAGACACTGGAATCAGGTGAGCAGAGAAGGTGTGGATGTCACAAATCTGGAAGTGTTCAAGGCCAGGCTGGATGGCGTTTTGAGCAACCTGGTCTAGTGGAAGGTGTCCCTGTCCATGGCAGGGGGGTTGGAACTCAATGATCTTTAAGGTCCCTTTCAAGTAACCATCCTATGATTCTATGTTTCTCCGTAGGGATCCTACGGATCCTCTGTGCCTGGGCACTGGGAACACAGGAGAAGGTGGATCAGGGTATGGAATAGGTATATGTGAACTGACAATGTTGGCCTCATCCAAGAGATGAAGGCAGAAGTCTCACATTGTATCCATTAGGTATCTCCCTTGAAATCATTATGAATTGTGAATTGCGAATTACTGCTGCAGCTGCTGTTATTAATAAAACATCAACAATCCAGTGTCATTAGATAAGGCCTGGAAACAGCAGCATGTTATACCCTTACATGAAAACACCAGTTATTTACAATATATTTAAGATTCCAACATGGGGTCTAATGCAATTAGTCAAAATCATTTTGAAAATAGCTAAGAATCCCTAGGATGTCTCAACAGGCTAAAAGAAATCTAAGTAGAGTTAAAAAGGTGTTATTAATGACCCTGCTGTGACAGAATAAAACAGAAGCTGCTGCTCCTTGCTAAGGAAATGAAACCAAAGAGACATTACGTATCTCTATTAATTCCATGATCTTAATTTCTGATGGAAATTTTCTGATTTCCTTTCCCATAAATATGTTTCCTCCAGTAATTTGACTCATGTCTTGCAAAAGTGCCAGCTTGCTTCAAATAGCTCTGTGCTGGCTTGAGGCTTCTCTATGATTTAGTCAGAGCTGTTATATATTCCACTTGGGCTGGTTTTTTCTGTCTTTCAGAAAACAAGGGTTTGCTTTTTGTTTTATAAATTTTACATTTAAAATGTTTATTTTGGGGACCTAATTAGTAAAATCAAGAGTTAGACACTTTTGAGAGAAGCTTAATGGATTGTTTTGTAGGAAACACACACTTTAGGACACGCAATACATTACAACACGTAATGCATGTGAGTTTCTCAGTATCTTTCTAAGGTTTCTGTATTTAGCTAAAGTTGTGGGGTTTTTTTTTTCCTTTATTTAACTCCCAAGTCTCTGCCTCAAGCTGGGATGTTTTGTCTGGTTGTTTTGCTTGGTTGCTTTTTAGATTTTCACTTGTAAATTTCTCTACCTGTGCTGGGATTCTAATTATGCTTTCTGATATTCTCTGTGATCAGATGACCTCACAATTTCTTCCTCAATATCCCTACTTTCTTCAAGGAGGAATAGACTGACCAAATTTGGGGATAAAGCAGGGGCATATTAGTAAAGGGTCTGTTGTCTGAGGGATCCTCATCGTTTTATTTACAGAACATGATATTTAACTGAGGAATTTAAAGAGGAAAATGTACAGGAGGAGAGGGGCTGGCCTCCATGCGTGGCAAACTGGAAGCTATTCTGAGCAATGGGATTGTTTTCTGCTTCTGCTAATCAGCAGGTCCCTTCAATTGCGTAGTTTCTGCCAACTACATTTTCATTTTCTGAATGGAGAGGGTAAGACGTTCAAGGACAGATTTGGTTTTGATTGAACTCTCCCAGCTATAACAGAAACCCATTGGAATTTGCCTTTGAGTATACCAGATTGCTAAGCACTCTGGAAAACCAATGTGTCAGCCTCTCAGGTCAAGTACAACAAAACAGTGTTGTGTATTTATAAGTATGACATTAATAATACCCTCCACAATGACCTCCCACCCCATACCCATAAGTGATGTGGGAAGGTCAAGCCAGGAAGAGCTCTGAGAAGCTGCTGAGTGCATTGTAGACAGGGCCTTGGGGAAATGAATGAATGCAGGGTCTATTCAGTCAGAAGGAAATATTATTTAAGATGTGTGTTGGATTCAATGAATAAACAGTAAAGCTGTAAATCTACCCATTCACTGATATATAACTGGGTTGAGCTAAACCTGCCACTGAAGCTATTTGCAAAATCCTGTTATGTGGTCATCCAAAGCGGGGTGGCCAAGAGTATCTGCCGTGTGAATGAAGGGGATGTGAAGGAGAAACATGCTGTGGTGCTCCTGAAAACACCAGATCCAGGCTTGAGAGATATCTTGGAGAGTTTCCCAGACAGGACAAGCCCATTATCAGTTATGTTGCAGTAGCACTGAAAGGCCAAAACTGTGCTTAGCACTCCACACACTGCATAAGGAAGAGCATTGCCCTGAAAATACCACTTAAATAGATAAGTGGTGGAAAGAAAGATTCAATCATGGCTGTAAGCTCATATACACATAACCTGTAGATAGAATAGACTTAAATCTAGATTTCAAGTCTTTGCTAAAAAGCTTAACCTTAAAAAAAACAACTCTTCCATTATGTCTTCTCACCTGGATTATGTCTTCATTAATAGAGATGCCAAAGGGAGAGAAAATTCAGATACACCAGATCCTCTTTCTTTTACCCAAGCTTCTGTTCATACAGAATCACCAAGTGTACAATGAACCTGTTCAACCCTGGCAAATTCCAACCTTTGCTGTATGGCTTATAGGCTCATTTTTTTGCATGTGGAGAACCAAAATGATTCTATGATTCCAGCCATTCTATGATTCTGTGATTCTAAGTTCAAGCTGACTGATTCTTTTAATGATCTTATCTGATGCAGCTAATACTGATTTAGTATCTACTCCTGTTATTATAATGTCAGCAGTAACCAGCTCTCTCTCAGCGCTGTCTTGCCTCTGCCAGGACCAGACAACCCTCCATTCTCTCAGTTGACATTAGGCTTCATCATCCTAGAAGATCTGAAGTGCTTTTGTGGACAGCTCAGCATCTTGTCTGTCCAGCTTCTTCTTCCCAAACTCCTCTCAACCTTTCTGAGCAAATTTATTGTAGCTAAAGGATGTTGGGGTTTGGCATTTATTGAATGCATTTCTTTACTGATTTATATCTGAGGAGGTTCAATTCATCTTAGTACTTTTGGAATAAGTAGAGCCTCACCCTACCTGGTACTTGGATTTTTAGCCAGTGTGGCTTTCACTGGCTGCTTGACTTGAGCTGTCCTAGCAATTAGGCACACAGAATAGGATTTCTGAGGACAATATCTTAAATGCCTCCTTCACTTTGAGATGGCCAACACCGATGAGTCAAGATGAGTGATAACGAGTACTGCTCTGTCTTGGCTAGAGTAGACTATAATCTATTATCCTGGCTGAGCTTCGTTAAAAGTTGTATCCTTTCTTCCACAGAACTTTCTTCCATCTTTCTAAACATTCTGCTCCTCTGCTAGAAATAATACCACCTTCAGGTCTGCCTGTGTAACTTCCCTGATCAGTTTTGCCAACAAGGCCCAGCTGAGAAAACCCAGCAATTAAAAATTGCAGGTGCTGTTCGCTGGAGCAAAGTTGATAACAACTTACCCTACTTCATCTGGAGCACAGCAGCACCTCTGATCTTTGACTAACTTGACTGTATTTTGTGTTTTTTAAATGTGTGTGTGAGCATAGCTGAAAAACTTAGTCGAAAGCAGTATCAGCACCAGAAGGAAGTGACCATCTGCTCTCTTTAGAGAGAAATCTGTCTTAGCAAATATCAGAGAAACTGTATTTCCCATTTTCATATGTGTGTTGAACAGCCTAAAAACCACAGAAACCAAATACTTTTGAGTACATATTCCTAGCAGGTAAGACATATACTGTGTTAGTCAGATGATAAATGAATATTTCAAAAACCTGACCTGTATATAATTGCACATACAAACAAAACAATCAGCTGCATATTAGTTCGGTGTGATGCTGTAGACAGTCAAAATCAAAACGCTACAGCAGTATATGCTTATGGATTTTCTCATGCAAAATGAGACCTTTATAACTTTTCTCTTCCAAATACTACAGACACTTAAATGTTATCCATGAATGGCAGATGCCATCCAGTGCAAGACTGTTTAAACTGATTTGACTGTTTAATTTGATTTTTGCTCCTCCAAATCAAATGCCAACTTCATAAGCCATACTTAACAGGATGGGAAAGGTGAAGTTAGGGACCAAATAATCATAAGAAAATAGTTCTATAAATCGCACTGAGGAATAATTTCTGAACTTCTCCTTTTGGGCCTGCAGCCCACTCCACAACAGGAATTTTAGGCAGCAGCTAAATCATAGTTTATGCCTACCTCCAAACTCCCATTCTATCAAAACCTACTCATTCCCCATTTAAAATCAATATCCGTTGCATGCATGTGACATAATGTGTAATTTGCTTTGCCATCCTGAGTGACTTGCAGCCCAAGAGCCAAAGTTCAAATGTTGTAGAAAAGAAACCCAACACATTAATCAAAGTTATAGGAAGGAAATGTGAGTCTTATTTTCTAATTAACATAAAGAGTCAGCAACAGGATCCACAAAAGCTTGACTATGAGTGTAAGAACTTAGGAAAAACCCAGTGTTAAGAATCCAGCCCTATAAATAACAGACAGCTACTCTAAATCACTCTTTTTCAAGCAATTTGATATACTGGGAAATGTTCCTGCCCATGGCAGGGGATTGGAATTGAAAATCTTGGAAGGTCTTTTCCAATTCTAACCATTCCATGATTCTGTGATTCTCCAAAAGAGACAGCAAGTTTGCTAAACAGAGGATATCTAAGATACTGAGTAATGACTGTGAAGTGTCAGCAGGATTGTTGTGTCTAATATCAGGACAGCTTAGCTTTACACCAGGACCAAATTCTGAGAAATATTTTCTCGGTTTTTCAAAATAGGCTTGTATTGACTTAGTTCCTGACCAGGTCAGAACCTTAAGGAACAATAACTAGCAAAATTTTAACCTTTTTATTCTAGAGAATGGATGATCTATTTTAAGTGAATTTACCTGCTGAAAATTCCTTACCTTCTCTTGTTATGTGTTAGGCTATGACCAGACCATTAATTTCAATGAATGAAATATTCACCACATCTGAAATCTCCCCCACCCCATATTAGAAGATTTTGAGGATGCATATATTGAAGCATTATGAGTCAATGGTGTATTGCACTGACTGTTCCCTGTAAGAGACTCTAATGATGGATGCCCAACAGCTTCTTCATTTAATTCATCCTGTTCTGAGGAGGAGGAATCATATACTCTGAGGCACTTTTAAAAATAAACTTCCAATATGCTGAAGCCTTAGTGCCTTTCCAAACTTCAAAATTAGTAAAACTGCATGCAAAATAATGACACTCATATCTACTTTAAAAGCATTTTCTCACCTAAAATTAGTCAATAATTGTAGAGCATCAGATAAAATCACTACCTGTTCTTACTGACACAGCCTCAAAACAAAGCCTTCAAACTTGCCAATTTGTGTTAATGAATCAGAAGCAGAATCACTGGGCCAGATTTGTAGCTGGTGGAGGTTTCAGTCATGCTTAGCTGATTTACACCTACTGAAGTTCCCTTCTTCATGCCACAGATGGATTACAAACTTTTCTGAACATGTCTGGTCTCTCTTCATTACTATTAGCACCTTCCCACGCTACAGAGTGGGTGTCTGAACCCCAAAATGGATCTCTGTGCTTTATTGCTCCTATTAGATGGTAGTAGATGACTGTGACATTTGCTTGTTCCTGACTGTCTCCAGAGAATATATAAAGAACAACATCTCTGGTCTTCTGGGATCTTCATTCTCAGCAAGTGATATACCAGCGTGTTATAGTCATTGCAATGGTGTTTTTTTTTCCTGCCTCTTTATTTTTCTTCCTTCTGAAAGAGTAAAGTTTAGTTTCTTTTCTCCACTGTGGGGACTTTCCCCACCCAAAGACAAGAATTTAATCTCTTGTCGCAAGATGGGATCTGGACTGTGTGGGGTTTCAGCATATATTTTCATATATTTTCAATTGGGTTTAGGCTCTGCAAAGATTCCTAGAAGAAGGTGATAACCGTTGATGAGAATAGTTTAAGACCATATGTTGCAATAAAATGGAAGAATTAGACACAACCCAGCATCCAACTGTGCTGCATGGTGTGCAGACTTAAAATAAAAACAGAGGTATAGCCCAATCTTATATGGAGAGAAGGAGAAATTAACAACACAACCATCATGGTTGCAAAGAGTCTGATTTATGACTATAATCACCTTTATAAATATCTCAGAGTGAAACTGTAACTGCTAATTTGCATCCCCCAAGAAATACAGCCATTTAATTGTTGATTGTTAACTGCAACTGGACTAGTGGTCATCTACATAGGGAGCCCTTCTCCTGAGGAAAGGGGAATATTGGCAAATTCAGGCTTGTGATACCCATCTGTATTGTAACACTGTGTCCAAAAGCTGTTGTGTTCACTGAGAGTTTCCTCTTCCTGGTGGAGGGTGGTAACATTTTTGGCCTGAAAACTGTAAGGTGCCTTGATAAAGAAAACATTAGGTAAAATCTGGTTTCTGCTGCGTGAAGGGAATAAGATCGGCTTTTCAGAAGTTAAGATACCATTTTAGTGTCATTCCTCCAGATTTCACCTCTGTCCTAGCTCAGATGCAGCAGGCTACTCTGGTTGTGCAATGCATTTTTCACTAAACAGGTGTCCAACCAAAAAAAACCCTGAGAAATAATTATGAATGACTCTGTAGATCTTAATGGACTTTGGGCCACTCCATGTTAACACTGTATACAAATTGTTATTATTAACATTGAAAACAAATCTGGCATCTTTTAAAGTATTAAAAATCGCTAAAATGTTTGTGTAGTCCTTCAGCTGTCTTTCTTCTCTTTCATTTAGAGTCTATGTTTCAATTAGGCATGAATGTTTCCTCATATGTCTTGTTCTTTTTCTGCTCCTATAAACTCTATGTTTTTTTGTTTTTCCTCTGCTGCTCTTGCCTCCATTTAACAAGCCTGGAAATAGGTTGCGTAGAAAATTTGGTATTGTTTCACACGTTACCCTCTGTAGAGCTGAATCTACTTTTTTGTTTGTTTGTTTTGCCGTGGCTTGATCATTAACAGTAAAATATTTTGTATTTCTCCTTGTCCATATACAGTATAGATATGCACACCAGCCCTCTGTAGAGTTATAAAAAGCCTCCACTTGCCCCTAGTGACCTTGTCACCACAAATTGCTTTTAGATTCTGTGCCATTTCAACAAACACAGCCATTCACTTTCATGTTCCTGCAAATGCTAATGGAAAAAAAAAACATAAAAGGAAAAAAAAAAAAAGGTGTTACATTACGCAGTATATGGTATGTAAGGGATCATTCTCACTTTGACACACACTTTTCCTCACTTCCCTTTGAGGCTAAAGTTCAGGGAATTCATGCTACTGACATGCAATGGTTTCTGTTCAACCACAGTTGCTTGGAAATATCTGTTCTGCTTGGACCCAGATGGTGAGCTGAGCCAGATTTCTCAGAGCCAGACTCCTCAGAAACATACTATGAAAGGACAGGAAGTAACAGACACAAGTGGTAACAGGAAAACTTTCTGGTTGATATAAAGGAAAAATTATCTATGAAGTTCATAGTCAAATATTGGAACAGGGGCCCAGAGGGCTATGATGCCACTTTCCTTGGAAATTTTCAAAACTAAGCTGATGAGGCCCTGAGCAATCTAATGCATGAATTCAACCACAGAGGATTTCTCCAGTGATGTCCAGAAGTCACTGCAACTGAAATTATTTTATAATACCGCATATTAGGAGAAAATAGCATCTTTACCAAAAAGCACTGGCAAAAGTGAACTTCTTGATCAGCCAGAGGTAGTAAACTCATAAATACTTGAAGCTGAAATGACAATTCAAGGAAATATTTCTGTTCCTATTGCATTTCACAGACAACTTTAGTCAGTGAATAGAGTTGCCCTGGTTTCACAGCATTAAGATGTGGACTGATAAACCAGTATCACTTCATACAATGCTCTGGATTAGTCTTGGTTCCCTACCTGCTCCTTGCATTTCCTTCGACATGTGACATACTCACAGGCTGGTCTCTTGTAGCTATAGGTTTTATTAGACTCCCCTTTTAAACATCTACTGTAGACATATTTCAAAATTCATCAAAATCATATTCGAAATTTCATTTTTTTTTCTTCTGAGTAAAATTCTATGGAAACAGTATTGGTTTAAACAATATTCATTTAATCAGTCACATAATGACTAAGTTAGGGACAGAGAAAAGTTGACATTTTGGGTTTTACATGCAAATGTGTAAAGACGTGAACCTGTCATATATCCACCCTTTTAGATACAATTGCCAGATACCTTATGCATGTGCTTGTAATGACGAAATACACAGTCTATTTGAAAATGAGAAATTACAAGTGCTAGAAATTTTAGGGATTTTTTGACTTTAAAAAAGCTTAGATGAAAGTGAGGAAAGAAAAGCTTGGGATTGCAAAAGAAAGGTGATTTCCATTCTCCATTCTCTTACTGTTAGCATATCTGGACAGCGTACAAAACAGGCCAGCTATGGGGAAAATGAACATGGACATATATTTCTGGCAGCGGAGTCATGTGTCAATGGTATGGCTTCATTTCACATTGTCTTGGATTTTTAGAAAAAACATGGTGATGTTTCTGTTACTCGCTTTGCCTGTGTGACTGGTTAGGTTAATTTATTCTTACGTGTACTTAAAGAGATACACATCAGGGACGGATTCTTTCCTATCACAACTTAAAATATTCATGGTCTTCTCCTATGATCATACGTTCCTGACTTAGCCTAAATTCCCAGTCTTTTGAGTTTCTGGCCTATTAGCCAGAGTTGGTTACCGAAAAGGATGAAGTTCAACCTGGATTTTTTTTGACTGAGAGGTACAGCTGCAGGCACCGGAGTGTTGCAATGCCAAGGTGGATGCACTCAAGAGCATCTTCTGGTTCACATCAATAGTCTGTCTACCCCCATATTCTCTGTGACAGGGGCAACAGTAGGAAAAGCACATATGTCTGGCTACTTTTTGCTATTAATTCCCCTTGTGTTCTCTGTATCAGGGATGCTAGAGTGTCTGTCTCTGCCTAATCTTTTTAGTATCTGTTTATGGACCTTCTGTCCATCAATTTGTTTAATTTCATTTTGAACTTCTGATCCTGTCTGCCTCCATTCTGTGGTGACAAACTACAGAGTTTCACTATCCATTCTACAAAAAAGTACTTTGTTTTACCTAGTTTACCTTGTTTTATTGAGTGTTCCCATCTCCAGCATTGTGGGATTTGTTACATTCATCTTTTTTTTTTCTCTGTTCCTTTCTTCCCATCTTCTATCCATTGCTCTGCCTTCTTTCTCCCTAGGTTTACGAGTAGCTCTAAGTCTATTTTTTTATTGTAGTAAAGAAATGTATTTTATTGCAACTTAAGCTTATTACAAAGGCCAGAGTACATAACTGATGATAAAAATTCTAACCGTCCCCCAATCTGCAAAATAGACACAGTTAATTTGCCTCTTATACCAAAGTACTTAACACCTGAGAATTGTTTTAGCTTAAATTATGATACTGAAGAGAAAGACTAAACTGGGAACCCTTGATACTGGCTTAATTCATGTTATTTAACTAAAACCTGTTAATCTTTATTAGCTTTAACCTTTGACTTTATTAACATAATTAATTGAAATATGAATGCATGGATAAATCTCTATGGAATAATACTTTGGAAAAAATAATTTGAAACAGAGATATTTAACCTCCTCTGATACACCAAGGAAATGTCTACATTATGTTGCCCTACGTGATGTCTGAATTGCCTGGGAGTGAGGAAGCATTTAATGGAAAGAATAGCCACTCTGTGCTGGATCAGATGACCCACATCAAACTTCTCTTCTATAGATATTTTCATAAAACAAAGTAAAGTGCAGATTCTCTGACCTCTCCAGTTTGAACTGCAATTACATATGAAGGAAAGGAGCAATAAAATTAATAAGTATTTATTGAACTAATTGCTTGGATCAAAAAATTGAGTTGTTAAAATGATTGCCAAGAACTGGGAAATGTTGCTAGAGAAGGATCTCTTTAGACATGCCCCGTGCTTGCAGTCACATTCTAAAAATCAGCAGCTAATGGTACCTCGAGATTAAATTGGGTGCATCCTCAGTCTTCCTGGTATTGCTCTAGTGTTAGGATAGTTTGTTTCCCTTGACTGTCCCAGCAGAGGTTTGTAGAGGTTCGAACAGAGAGGAACAGACCCTTCCGACTGCCATACCCGTGTGGAAAGAGGATTACTCTTTAATCCTGTCTCAGATGTGCATATGAAAAGTGTTCATAACTGTTGAGTCCAAGATAAAGTGTTTGGAGATAGTTCCCCAGTTCTTTAAGGCTGGAGGATCTGGTATGACACTGCTCAGCTCCTTTTTATCCTCCACCTTTGACTTCTTTTCTAATGGGAAATAAAGAATACTGTGTGGGGGAGAAGGGGAACTGAAAAGCTCCCTGGAGTTTACCATCCATCCTTGAGGTGAACAGCCTCCTCACTCCTCCAGGAAGAAAAAGAGGTGGTATAAACACACATTACAAAGATTCTGTCTGTAGTTACTCTTTAGATGCCTGCCTTTTTAAACCCTACAGAGGGTTTATGGAGTAATATTACAAATATCTTTCTGTTCTGTTCTGCCTGTAATATCAGTTCCAATTACAGCCTTGAAAACTGTACACAATTCCAGGAAAGAATAATGTTGACCAATAACTTATAGAAAACACTGAAAAGTATATATCCTCATTCTGCTCACTGTGTCTCTAATCAACCTTAAAACAAACTGTGTAGCTGTAGAAATGAGGGGCGCTGGATCTGCTTTTCTGTAGTTCCTTTCAAATTATTTTCATCAGCATTTGTCCTGTTTCTTTCTTTTCAATCTCATTCTTACCTTTTTTTTTTATTTATTTTTTAACCTTGAAATTGCATTTATTAGCCTTTTAAGCAACTTTGGGATAATATTTGTCCAGAAGTTATTATGTAGAATACAATGACATTTTTATATTCTTTTGATGTACACAGAGCCCCATTACATACAGTACCCAACATTGCATGTAATTTTAAATCTAAGGCCTGACCCAAACCTTTTTGCCATTTATGATCTTTTCAGAAATCAATGTGAAGTTGAACTGAAAATTACAAGAGACACAAAACTTTTATCAAAGTGGTTTCTTTTTTATTCTTTTAGCCATCAGAAAATAAGGATTAAAATAGGTTACATCTCCAGTTGAGAGTTCTGATTTAAGCAAGGATTTTTTTCCTGTATGTGATGGCTACTTAAATATATTTTACTTGACTCTCTTCTTTCACTGTCCAAGCCCTTAGGCTAGTTCTTGGCAGGAACATAAACCTCAGACGCACCTTCCTTGAAGTTGTTCACAAATAATCGGTGATTCAAAACCAGAATTTATAACAGGATAAGGGAAAGGAAAGCTGAACAAAATTCAGGAGTATCAGACAGATCTGCACAGGGAAAATGAGGTTATTAGGTAAATCAGGAAAGTGAGAAATATTCAACCTGGAGCCCTCAGTGATGGGAAAGAGCCTAGCTATTAAGACATCAGACAGGTCCTCAAGGGAGGACTTTTCTTTAACTCATTCAAGGAACCTATGAATGACTTCAGAGAAGTGTATTTATCTGTTGTTTGACTCATTTCCTGAATGTAAAGTTGAGATAATAATTTATTTTTTTTTATTTCACCTGGCTATGTTTGCTTGTGTGTTTTTAATTACTAAATATTCAGTAGCATTCAGGACAACTGCACCCCACCTGATGATACTAGGTTTGCTCAGCTTAGAAGAGGCTGAAGTGTGACCTCATTGCTGTCTACAACTTTTTTGTAAAGGGAAACACAGAGGGAGGTGCAGATCTCTTTGCTCCAATGTCCAGTGATAGTACACAAGGGAATGGCTTAAAGTTACATCAGGGGAAGTTCAGACTTGATATTTGGAAAAATTACTTCACTGGGAGGGGGATCAAGCAGTGGAACAAGCTCTGCAGTGAAGTGATCACAGCCCCAGGCATCTTGGTGTTCAAGAAATTGTTTGGATAGTGCTCCTCGATATATGGTTTTACTTTTATTTTGCTCTGTGTGGTGTCAGGAGTTGGGCTCAGTGATCCTTGTTGGTCCCTTCCAATATCCCTTCAGGATATTCTATGATTCTAAAATTCTATAGTTCCAGCTTAAAAATTTAAATATTTCATCTTTAATTTCACAAAGCACACTGCCTTATCTCTTCTTACTGGCATGCAATAAAAAGCAATGAAGGGATTTCCCTTCATTCCATCTTTTTTTTTTTGTTGACTTCTATGTGTTCCCTTTGTAGTTGCTCTTCTTGCTGCTATTCAGCTTCTCCTCACATGAAAATCTCTGAAGGCTCTAATCTTTTATAGTTAGCTCTCCTCTATTTATGGTAGATCTTGTGCTGAGATTGGATGTTTAAGCTGAATTTTTTGTTCCAGATGAGAATATAGCACTGATTCAAAAAATGGTATTATGAAACTTTGGGTCCATTTTTTTTTTTGTTTACTTACAGAGGGGTTTCTTTTTGTTGTTGTTGTTATTGTTGTTGAACTTAATATCTGTGATGCACTGAGAAAGGTACTAATAGAAATGGTATAAATCTGCAAAGTTGCTCTAAAGTCAGTAGAGGTAAATCAGTTTGCATGTATCGAAACTCTTGTCCTCTAATATCCTTTTCATATGTAATTATGAGGTTTTCTGCATGCACATTATGCTGCTATATTTTTAATCTCTTTTGAAAAACAAAATTGGCCTGATGTGTATACATTAAAATGCAATATTCAGCTTCTGTCAATACCAGTCTTGGAAAAGCTTATTGCTATTCAAAGCTACTGTCTTTCTTCTCTCTTTCTTTTTAATTGACCCAATTTAGAAAAGAGAATTTTCAAATGGAATTTTTTAACTCTCTTAATTGACAAGAAAATTGTAATGCACAAGATATTTATTCTGTCAAATATCGCTGTCAGCTAAAGCTGCAACTGAGAAGTGGCTAGGTCTGTTTTGGAAATTTCTTCCCTGATGTATCTGACCTTTGTTGCAATTTTGTTTAAATTACATGAAATAATTCTTGACTGTTTAGAACACCAATAGCCAGAGGTTGGCATTAATGATACATGATGGTGCAGCACTGTAACACATCTTGTTGTACAAATGTGAGAGAATTGCTGATTTGCCCATACTTTGTCAGGTTTTGCTCCAAATCCTCCCCCCAGTCAGTTGGAGATTGCTCTATCCCTCATCTCTACTTCTGAAAGAGGCTTACACAACTCTTCTTTCCTTAAAAAATGTCCTGATTTTGAATTGACAATTAAAAAGTCAGCACCTCTTATGCTCAGAAGCTGAATGATGATGTCCACTGTTCTATTTTCTCTATACCCACGTTAGCTTTGCAATTAAATCTTGATCCAATTCTTCTTGCCACTTTGATACTCTTGGCTAACTCTGATTAACTGTCAGCTTCCATGTGAAGCTCTCCAATAACTTTCTCTCTTTCCCTCTCTCTCATTTATTGTTTTCCTGTCCCTTTCAGGATAAGATCTAAGGTAATATGGGACAATGTTATGGCAACATAATCAAATGGCGTTAAGTACCCTTAGTCTTATGTTTTAAAACAAAGTATGTGTATACAATCTGAACACTGGAAACAGCTTAGATTGGTCCAGAATGATCAAGTTCCATTGCTGTTGATTTTCTCTGAGACAATTTAATTCTTTCTTATGAATATTACATTATGGTACCCTGAAGATCCCCATAACTATTACTTCTTTGATCCACAACTCCTTAAGGCTTTTTATTCCTACTGCTATTTCTCCAAGTATCCGGGGAAAGTATTCTTTCCTTCACACTTTGTTTCTCTAGTTACTATCAAGCATAATGTTGGGATTTGATCAGCTTTCATTTTTCTAAGTCCACCAACTGAACTGTGTGAGATTTGCTCCCCCATACACTTCTTACAGACAGACTCTGGCCTTTCTCCTGCTCCATGATCCTGTGGATAATGTTATAGAGTAGCTGGGCTCATGCTGAATTAATAGGGTCTCACTTTCCAAGAAGAAACACTTTCACCTGTTTAGGTGGTATGAAAGTCCTTGAACACCCTGTCTTTCCAAGATCTCCAAAAGCAAGAGAGTCCTTTCTTGGTGAGTGGTTGTTTGAGAAAGTCCAGCAGTTCCTCAAAAGTCAGTAATAATGGGTTGATTCGTTTACATTCTCCCATCTGCAGCAAAAATGCCAGTATCTAGGTAGGAGATGGGATGTATTATTACGTGATGCTCATGGGATTCCTTTAGTATGAAAATTGCAATAGAAATACATTATTATCTATCTCAAAATACACTGAAATAATCAGTCCCACACTCATCACCATGGTATCCGAACACCTCTGGGATGATATAATAATGTAATTGATCTAAAAAAGGTAGTATAATTATACCTCTGCTGCAATATTTCACACATAGAGACTATTTATAATGAATACTCTTTTACTTAATTTTTGAAAGGATCCATTTTCTTCAATATGAGACAATTTATAGACAGGAAAGCTCTTTGATTTGCAAAAATATTAGACCTTAAATAAGAAGTTCAGTGTTTGCATTTGAGAAATTGATTGACTCTTTGCACTTCGGGGGTCCTCAGCAAGAAAAAACAACAAAGCTTCCTTTTAGTCTGGTGCGTTTTTTCTGGTTGGATGCTCAAGACACAGAGAAATGCTCATTCTTACCTCAATTTAGCATCTAAAATATAAGCTTCTAGTCCAAGATAATCATCCTGGCTTCTTCTGGAGTCAACAGGGAAAAACTGAACCACCAAGAAGAATTACCTATCTCATACCAAGAAGGGTGTCTGATGAGTGGGACAACTGTCTGTGATTACAATTCCTTCATAACAGATGGAACTTAAATAACCACTTTAGATGGGTTCCTGAATAAGTGCAAGCGCTTCCTTACCTTTTTGAAGTTGGACTTCAGTGCAGTGTAATTCATTAATTAGGGCATGGATTTTGTCTTCTGCACTGCATTTTCTCTTACTGTATGTGAAGCCCAAAAAGTATACAAATTCCACAAGGCTTGAAGGTTTACATAGAGTATTTCTTTATATATATGCACACACATGCATATTTACATATACACATATAAATATGCATGTTAAAGTCATTAATTATAACAATATAGTGATACTACAACATACATTCTACTCTGGCATTGCAATGCTGAAAGGAGCACAAACTAAATGCTTGCATCTTAAGCAGCAGAAACAAAAGAGATTATGAATTCCTTAACACATAAATATGCTTTTGTTTCTGCTGCTTGCCTGAGAAATGTTTTCCAAAATGAGGCAAAAAATCTTCAGTACAAGCTTAAAACCTTGTTCAGGAAAGTATTTTTTAGAGGATTATTTTATGCATATATTTTAGTCTTGTTGCCTTCAGGAAGACTGAGAAACATGCAAAAGTTAAGTAAATGTCATCGTGGTAAAATAATGCATCTATCTACATTGGAAAAAGTGAAATGAGGACTATAATTGATCAGACTCCTCTCAAAGGTCAAATGCTGCCAGCATTGGTATTTGAGGGTTTTTCCTTGTTTCTTCAATTGACTTTTCTCTTTGTAACATGACTTAAAAATTTCTTTGCAACATTTTAACTCATAAATTTAATTATAGTTCAAACACCTGCAAGCAATTATTAAAATTTTCCTTTAACCAGATTCTCTTATATTTTACGATCTTACAATCACACTCACACAAAACCCTAATTAAATTTTGTTTGTTTTTATGCCCAATTTGCAATTGCTGATTTTCACTTTCTTCATTAATTAGATAAGGAAAAAGCCATAGGGTTTTAATTACTCAAGGTATGTGTGAACATATCTTCATTTTCAATTAAAGGTGAGATAGGATGTTTGCAGAGAAATTAACTGACAGTAATTTTTCTTTTATTATCCTGACAGAAAACATATATATCATGAGATGTTATCAGGAGGCCTGTTCGCAGTTAGGAATCTCTTGGGTATGTCTTAAATTGAAAGGGATTCAATTATAGAAGGAAGAAATAAAGGGCTAAACCTTCAACAGGACCTGTAAATGATTACAGCACTTCTGACTTCCTTTAGCAGGATCATTCCCACTTAGACATAGACATAGTCTAATTTCACTAGTCGATTTTACTGGGGTAATCTGGCATTTGGTATACATACCCTCCAGTGAAGAATATATTGATTTCAGTGAGTTCACAGTCTGGTTTAACACATACTGGTAGTCCATCTTCCTAATTTTATGGGCAAGATATGTATATGGATACATATGAATTGCTCATAAAAGATCTTTCTAAAGGGAAAGAAATGCCAATGGGATGATAAATGCCATTGAGTAGAGAATAAATATACTGGCAAAGACCACAGGCAAAGTCCATAATAACTCATGCCCAATATTAACAAGTTGAATGAGCTGGGTGGGTATCTAACACAGCTTTGTGCAAACACAGCTCTCTGAGTCACCAGGACATCAGCTGTACAGCCTCATTTCTCACTCTTGGGTTCTGAAGAGCTGATGAGTACCACAGTATGGCAGTCTGGTAAGACATCATACAGCAACTTCTCTGAATTATTTTTCAGGAATGATAGTGCCTTTTCATCTTGTCCTTCTCTTACACTACATACCACCAAAGCCCTTCAAACCTGTCATTTGTTCTCTGCTCTGAATAACATAGGAATGGATGCTTGCACCAAAGCTGTCACAATCATTTAGAGATAAATAAACTACAGCATAAAGGAAACAATCTGTCTATGCTATGGATTAATTTAACCTGGTTTTAGGGAATTGCAGATATACCCATGACATTAAATATGTTTTCTTCCTTATAAATTATGTAAAGAAGATAATCCCAACTTTAATGGAGCCATCTCTCCAAAATGAAGTCATTTCAAATCAACACTGAGCACGTTGCATCAGTCCCACAGACATTTTCCCTGTTTTGTTTTTTTTATTGTTGTTAGGCCAGAGATCCTTTAAGGCTGTGAAATCCACCTTGGCTTTAGATTTGAGAGCTCACAACTGTAAAGGAAAATCATACATATTGTCATTTCAGCATATTGTGGCATTGGGCTGGTAATCTGCTTAAAAGTTAAATAGGCTAAAGCAGATGCAGTAGACATAGTTATGAAACCTGTCACAGCTTTGAGTAATCAAACCCCAATTTTTCTGAAATTGAGTTTCTGAAATTGATTCTCCTTTTTAGCCAAAGACAGTACAATTACATAGGCAGTACTCAAAAACCTTCTAATATTTGGAGTACTTACGACATACAAATTTATGACAAGCAACATGTTTCTTATCTTTCTGTTGTCAGTGTAGCCTAAAAGGATTTAGAACTTAAAAAGTCTTAGGGAGAACACTGGCCTGGACACAAAAACTGTTAACAGTGTTTGGACACTCCAAGCAGGTGAACTGCACCTTTGGTACTGTTAAACTATCTGAGCCAGCAGTGTGCCCGGGTGGCCAAGAAAGCCAATGGCAACCTGGCTTGTATTAGAAATAGTGTGACCAGCAGAAGCAGGGAGGTGATTCTCCCCTTGTACTCAGCACTGGTGAGGCCATAACTGGAGTATTGTGTCCAGTTCTAGGCACCTCAATACAAAAGAGACATCGAGGTACTGGAGCCAGTGCAGAGGAGGGCAATGAAGCTGGTGAAGGGCCTGGAGCATAAATCTTATGAAGANNGAGGGGAGACCTCATCACTCTCTACAACTACTTGAAAGAACACTGTAGAGAGGTTGGTGCTGGTCTCTTCTCACAGGTAATTAGTGACAGAACGAGAGGGAATGGCTTCAAGCCTCAACAGGGTAGGTTTAGACTGAACATTAGGAAAGAATTTTTCACAGAAAGAGTGGTTGGGCATTGGAATAGGCAGTACAGGGAGGTTATTGAGTCACCATCCCTGGTGTTTAAGAGTCATTTAGATGTGGTGTTGGGGGATATGGTATAGGGGAGAACTTTTGTAGAGTAGGGTAGATGGACTCAATGATCCCAAGAGCCTTTTCCAACTGAAATGATTCTATGAATGGTCCTTGGTAACCTTTGTGTCTCATCTACCTTAGAGTATCCTAAATAACAAGAAGAGAGAGCTCAAGAATTAGCTGAGTCCATGACTAATGAGTAGTTTGGATGTGGCCTTTCAGTTGAAGGCTTGGAGAGCTTAATAGTGGGCACATAATAAAAAGATTTGAGTGGATATCAGGAGATCAGATATTGGTAAGTCCTTGGTTAAGATGCAACTTGGGGGATGACAAATGTCTCATTTTTATCTGCATTGGACTCTTGCCTTAGATAGGGATCCTCTCCCTCAGGGGGTGCTTGGCACTGTGAACAGGTAATAAGGGGAACCTAAGTGGTTTGCTCAGGCTTGCTACTTATCTTCAAGGTTAAGGATGAAGGAGGCAAGTAGTATCTCATTTCCCCCGGTTAAAGAAAAGGAATAATATCCGGAAGACTTTGCAAATGTCTTAGTTAAAATTGTTGTAAAAGGAGGACAATGAGTGTCATTGGTGCTGTTTTTAATGATTTGGTTTTTTAAAGCCCAAAGTCCTGGTAGAGGCAATTAAAGCCTTTCCAGATCTAGTTCATTAGCACTGTACTTAGCAGCCCTAAGGACTGCTTTTTCAATGGGGAGAGTATTTTGTCCAAATTTCCTTCAGAGGTTCTGAAATCTATATGCAGTCACCTAAAATACGTAGCCTGATTTTCAAAGTGTAGGCATTCACCGCTGCTTTTTAGATGAATTCTAAAAAATTCTGCTGAATTCTTGCCACCAGGGGAAATGAGAGCATTTCTTTGGAAAGATTTACATTGGCTGTTAAGTATCAATGAAGCCAGGATTTCTGGAAGACATTAGTGATTTTTTGTTCCTCCATGTGTGAGGATTCAGACAGAGACATGACAAAGGATTTTCGTTTCTGAAAGGTACCATGCAATAGCCCTAAGAAAATAAGGTCTTTTTAAGGTGTTCATAGTTAGAGATGCAAAATGAAAGGTCACATTTGAAAATCACCAAAGATACCCAGAGGCAATTATCACATACAGAATTCTCCAGTTTTAATTAGCAGAGAATGAATCATTCCATAGAGGGTGAGTTAAAAAAAGAAAGAGAGAAGCAGGGTGGGAGCGAGGGGGGAAATCAAACTAGATTTCAGTAATAGACAAATACTAGTTCAGGTCCAGGAAATATAATTTTTTGAAATCAATCCCAAAGAGAATAACAACAAAATGGAATTTAGTTTTCTATAATGCCTTTCAAGCTTAAGGTAATTAGAAGCCTCCCCCTTTTTTTTTTTTGGCAAAGTAAATACATGAAGTGCATACTTAACTATTATTGAATGTTGTAAAAAATATTTATGGATTTATTTGCCAGTTAACAACATGACCTATAGAAATTAATATTTTTTATTTACAGAACTCAGTGCTGATAATGGACAAGTAATAGGTATGCTTAATTGGCTTTTAACTACTGGTATCTTGTTATAGTATTTTCCTCTTTGCCCAATGGCAGTAACATTCCTGAGGATTTCAATCTGAATTTGATACGTTGCTGATTTTTAATTACATTTTTATTGCTTATGCAGTGGTGTGTTTCTCTATTCAGTTCCTGTGCTCAGCAGCATTGTCACTTCTTCCTGCTCGTTTTTCCTCAGTGTGGAAGGTTTGAGGAAACTCCTCCAACTCTTTGCAGAAAGTACCTGAATAGCAGAAGAGTTCACGAGTGGAATGAAGACATCCTGACTGGTGGATGGAGATGCAAGCTTTGTATTATCACAGTAAAAAAAGTTGTCTTTGCAGGCAGCAGCCTGCATGGCTGTCATCACCTTGATTTGCCAGCTTATGTTTATGAACTGACATGACTATTGTTGGCAGATGAAAAAATGTCAGCCCGGCAGAGGTGGAAACTGGCATTGAGATCTGTCCTCTGAGATGAAGGAGCTGACGCTATTAGCTTCTGGTCTATTTCTCTCTCTTCCTTCACTGCTTCCTTGCAAATAAAAATGTTACTAGCAAGGACAAAACCAAACCAAACAACTGCACAGAGTACCGGTTTGGCCATACTTGTAAAAGCAATACCCTTTTTCAATTCAGTAGCCAGTGGAGGCTGAGATATGTCTCCAGAGACTTTTCAAACAAATCAAAAGCTTGGACATAGAGCCAGAAAGGAGAGAGAATGAAAGTTCAACATGAATCAGGAAAGATATTGGGGAAACTGAATCAGGGATCTCCATGGCCAAGAAAAGATTCAGGTGGAATAGACATCATGTCCCAACAGACTCATACTTCCTGAAGCATGGATTCTCCTGAGAACTGGATAGTCAAAAAGGCCTCAGAGAGGTCCATCAATGGTGGCTTTATTGGTCCTAAGAAATTGAAGGAAAAGATGACTTGTTCTTATGTCAGTAGATGGCACTGTTTCTATGAACTACTGATATACACACCCAAAAATGCAGCTGCACCCTCCATATATTTGAGAAAAGAAAAAAAATGTAAACAAATAAACAAAAAAACCACCCCCCACGCCCCTCAAATAAGAAAAATAAATTGTAAAGTAACATTTTTAAAGTTATACGATTAGTACCTCAAGGCTTGAAAATGCCTGAACTAGTCTAGGGCTGCTCATTATACCTTATCCTACCCTTGCAGTCTGTATGAAGTATGATAGTCTTCACTCATACGCTCATGCTTTCCATTTCCAAAGGACCACTGCCTCAGTTAATCCACTGAATAGAGTTGATTTGAGGATAAGTCAACTCTATGGGATAAAGAAGAATATCCTTTATCTGAGGTCCATTGTCTTACGTACTGAGGAACAGATGGAGGCACTGCATTTTGGTTTGAGAAAGGAACCTGTGGAAGTTCACTGAGTTGCAAATGAAGAGTAAACTTGTTGAATCCAGCTTGAGCTGAATTGTAGTGTGTTCATGCAGTGGCTATTAAGCTGGTTATATGGTCACACTGATGAATATCTGGAAATGTCCAAATACCCAAATCTAAACTCCGGAAATTCCCACTGGGAAAAATTTCTGCACTGATGTGGAAAGAGAAGTAGCAAAATCAGGGATGCTGCAAGGACAGATACAAGGATGTTCTCCTCCCCACCTTCCCAGAAACAGTTCTCATTCTGCCTCCTGTAAGGACCAGAGTTACTTAAAACTCAAATTTCAACCTCTAAGATGTCTCATTGGAAACACCTCTTTGCTTTAACCTGCACAGTGAAAAGAAATGGGAAAGAAATAAATCACCTCACCTACTGGTTTCCAACTCTATGACATTCAGTACTTCTAAGGGACAGCATTTTTCTAAAGAATATATCTATCATTGGCATCTACTTTCTTTATTCTCAACCTTCTTTTAGGTGCTGGCAGCCCCCCCAGGAGGTATATCTCTGTAGAGCCACTAATACTGCTCTGGAGTGATCCAAACTGTTCCTTGCATTTTGGCTGCTGAGAGATCACCTTTGTAATGTCTGCATGAAATCTGTCACACCACCTGCTGTTGGCCTTTGTCTGACAGATTTAGTGAAATCATTGTCAGGAAAAAAGAAGAAAGAAAAGACGAGAAAAAAGGTACTTAGTTGATAACTTTGAACATGAATTTCTTTTTTTGTTGACAAAAAAGGAGCAGAACCATAGTGATTCCACACAGGTTTGTGTTATTTGTTCTAAGAGAGGTCGCCTTCAGGCTCTGGGAACCCCTGGGGCACACCCTGATTCCCAACTGGATGACATGATCAGAAGCTACCACAGAAAACCCCAGACTGAAACTATCATCCTGATGACACATCCTGGAAACAGAGCAGTTTTGACTGTAGCAGAGATTCACAGATTTTACAATCTGTAATGGTCTGAAGTTGTGTCAGGGAGGTTTAGATTAGATATTAGGAAGAATTACTTTACTGAGAGGGTGGTCAGGCACTGGAACAGCCTGCCCAGGGAGGTGGTGGAGTCACCATCCCTGGAGGTGTTTAAGAAACATGTAGATGTGGCACTTCAGGGCATGCTCTAGTGTCTGAGATTGTTGGGTTGGGTGTGGTGTGGTTTTGGGGTGTTTTGGGGGTGGGGGGGCGGGGTACACGGGGAAGAGGGGTATTGTTGCTGTTGGTGGTGGGTTTTTGTGCGTGTGTGTGTATGTATGGTTGGACTTGATGATCTCAAAGTACCTCTCCAACCATGAAGATTCTGTGATTCTGTGAGATTGAACAGAATCTGGGGAATTGATGTTCGCCTGCTTTCACAGGAGGCTCCAGCTCTGGCATTTGTTTCCTCCACTAAACTCCAGAGAAGTTGTTGCTGACACTTAGCTAAACACTATGTGATTAGTCTCTGGTCCAAGAGGCTACTAAAAACTAGTAGTGATCTTTATTTAGCTGAGGCCAAATCCTGCTCAAAAAAACCCTCCTTGAATCTTTGTACTTTGTACACACTATGTGCTAAAAAAAATCGGAAAATTAACTTGCATAGCATTTTACTTCAATGATGCTTGAAAGTATTATGGGGTTTAAATAAGGAGTAGTGTAATAGAAAAAAATCCACCACTAGGATCATTGTGGTTGAATATTCCAGTGGCATTTATATATTTTTAATGTCAGGCTGGAAGAACGACTTTTTCTCTACTTTCCTATTTGCACAGTACTTTGGAATCTATGGATTTACAGAGATATTGCAGGCTTACTATTACTATTATCACTGTGGATTGCAACCAGGGAAGATATTGTGGAACAGATCTTTTTTTAATGATGTTGTATTCAATTACTATCTATTCTAGTCTTTCTCCTTGATGTGTTTCTATTTCTGTATGTTTTTTAAAAGAAGGTGGAGGTCTGGGGAAAGGGAGAGGCATTTTCCCTGGTAAATCAATTAACTTCTCCAATCCAGCAAACTGTGAAAAAATACAATAACTCTCTTTAAATGTTCCATTAGGGCCCAGTAACAGCTCATTAGATTATACAAGGTATGTGTAATTGCCCAGAAAAGATGCACTACCTTCCTGCAATGCTTAATTTAATCTCCACTCTTTACATACAAGTATAACCACCCACTAAACAAGATTCATGGCCTCATGCCCAATGGTATGTGTGTATGCATGTGTTTTTTAAACATAAGAATGTGTTTAAAAGTCAAAACTGGCATGGCTTTATTTCCAGCTGCTTGATACAATTTTACAAAACAAGGCTGTGGAGATCAGGCATTGCCAAGTAGAACATTTTCAAGTTGTTGAAAATCCCTCACTATATTTTGTCTTTGAAAATGAGATACCTGTTACATGTATAATTCTACTGTTAGATTTCAATCTACTAGAGGTCTTTTCTTTTTTTCTCCACAGTAGAAGATGTAGCTGCCACAGTAGAAGATGCAAAGACTAAGTTTCTCCACAATGTTTTTCCACTAAGTATTGCCTTGTCTTTTCCCCTTTCTGTGGTGCTTCCCTTTAATATCAAACATTAAATACTAAATGCCCTTCCCCTTCTCTCCAGCACAGAAATGACTGTGCTAAAGAAAATGTCATGACCAGCTCTGTCTCTGTTTACCACTCCAGCTTTCATAGCTGAGTGTCTGAGCACCCTGGAGTCCTCAACACTGGGGCTGTTTATGTTTACGTACTTGATACACCTACTTCTGAAACCCTGGTTTCATCTGAAAGGGATCACTGTAACAAATTCTTGGTTTTCCCATATAGACAACTCTTTCTTCCTCTTCAGGTGAATCAGGATATCAGGCAGCATTTTTTTTTCTTTTTGTTTTGTTGTTTGTTTTTTTTAATTTATTTTCACTTTCCTGCAAATATTTCTGACAGACACAGTCTGGCAAAAAAAGAGGTGAAATACCAAAGACTAGCACTTCCACTGATACCTCAAGAATAAGCAAATCATGAGATTGAAGGAAAAATTTCCCAGCAACCTGTTACTTCTGGAGTTTCAACGTTGCTGTGGGGATCTAGAACATCCAAGTGCTGCATATGTATATGGGAGGGATTACCTGGCCTGTAGTTCAACTTGGGCTCTTAACATAAGCACTCGTTGCATTATTAAAAGTTTCTATATTTTTGAAGAAGAATTGATATCTAAAATATGTAGTCCATCAGCACAACACAGTGGTTTTATGGACACGTAGGGATCTTTGGTATAGTGACCCAATATCACAAAACCTACTTAGTCTGTTGTTAGATGAGAGTCCTGTTCTTTGAAATCTCAAAGGCAATCCCATTTTCCCAGGATCAATCAGACATGAAAAAGAGAAAATTTAGGAGCTTCCTGAAAAAGCTAGACATTGAACTATTTTTTTTTTTTTAAAGTAAACATATTTTACTGAAAAACAAATTTTCTCTCCATATTTCTTTTTTCTTTCCTGATAGCTTGAAAAAAAAATTTTTCAGAACATTTCATTGGCAAAAATTTGAATGGCCAGAGCTCTCAACCAAAGAAACAAGATGGTAGGGATACAACTTTGTGTTTCCAGTCCCAGTTCTCTGAGAAATGTTTCCTCTGCTGTTCTGTTCCATTCCGTGTTTCTCCCTTACTGATACAAGACCATTTTTCTTTTTGTGCCAGACTGCACAGCACATCAATCCTTATTTGTAGCTCTCATGATTTCCAGACTATTGGTTTATAACAAACAAATAGAGGTTTCAAGTTCTCCCTGATGGAGAGTCTGTTGGACAGTCATTGATTTTGCTGGGTTTAAGAATGTTAAACTGGCACTGGGGCAGAAAATACAGTACTTTCTAAAGTGACATGGTAGGCATGTATCAGCCATACAAATGGAGAAGGGAAATTAAAACAGGCCAGAGAGTATTGTTTTACTCTCCCCCAAAACAATTCTATAGAAGCTTAAAGCCTTCCTACAATTTATCATGTAGTCATGGAGTTACCGTGAAGTGTTTCTTCTAGTTTGGTGAGATTTGCTGAAACAAAGCCGGGCACCTGGACAGTAAAACACGCTCCAGTTTTATTAAGGCAAAATGGAGTCCTCTTGTACCTGGAGTAAAAATGAACCCTTTCCCAGGCTCTGGCTGTGAACATGGTCAAATAGCTCTGACATTTTAATTTAGAGACTATATTGAGAGGCAAGACGTAAGAAGAAGGCTTACTTATAGACCCTTATTTTTCCATCTAGGCACTTCAAAAATTTCATATAGTTCAGTGAGTACAGGTGTTTTGAATTTCCCAGTCCAGCTGAAAACACAAGAAAAAAGGGAATGATATTGAAATAGACCAGGGAAATGAAAAGACTTCGCTCTTAAATAGTCCCACAAAATGAGTTTTCTGTTTTCACAAAACCTTTTTGTCTGTATCCAATAGAAGCATCTGGGTTTAGCATTTATTTAGAGTTAATAAGTCTTTAAGTAAATTTTGGAAGAAAAAACATTTCAGAAGTAAATTACTGAAGAACTTCATTATGAGAGTTCCTTTCTTCCTGCCTTCCTATTGTCTTTTCTTCCTTCTCCTCCCCCTCCTCCCCTTTCTTTTGTTCTTCCTCTTAATTTGTTTTTCCCTTTCTCTCTTTTTTCATTTGCTCTTTCTTTAAATTATTACTAATTTGTAAGATTATGTACAAATCAATACACAACAACAACAAAAAAAAAATAATTCTCTGTGATATTATGTGGAAGAAAATGTACAAACTCACATGCAAAAACAGCAATAAAAAAGAGTTGGTAAAATTCACACCAGAAAAAGCAGGGAGGCTCAGTTTTTCAAATTTGCAGATTTATGTTTTCCTGCTCATTTTTTCAACATTTTTGCATAACATAGTAACAACACTGAGACCAGTGAACTGGGGTGTAGTTTTAGAAACCAGTTTTTACATGTCTGTTCAGCTAAACACCTCGAAGTTGCACAAAAAGAGATAGACGTTAGACATGTCTACATGGAAAGTTTTTCTGTAATTCTTTACCAAACCCTTTGGGAGTCATTTGTGCCTAAGAAGTCAGCAGAGGCTATCAGAGAATTTCCACAAGTAGCCCTGAAGGGGTTTGCTAGGTGACAACCACTCTCCTGGGATAAAGCATCCATGAATACCTGTGCTGCAAAATGCAGTGTTATATAGACACCTTACCTAGTAGAGTTTTAAAATTCAGATAATATAAGCAATGAAGGCTTTACAGGGATTATTAACAGAAATGCAACATCCATAAAGCTTAGGGATCTGAGCTTGCACGGTTTTGTCCCTTGCATTCTTGGCCTTGGAGACAGTGAAGAAGAAACAACTCTAATTTCTTTGAACAGTGGAGATGAATTGATTCAGGGAAGCACACCTCTTCTACTCCACATTTAAGCGCACTCTTTAAAGCCACTGGAATCAGACAAATGCCTAATTGATTGTTTCTTAAATAAATGTTGTGACAAATAAGAGGATTGGTTTTGGTTTTGGTTTTGGTTTCTTATTATTGAGTTATTAATTAATATAATAATGTCTCTTTACTAAGGTACAGGTAGATATGAGTCTAGGAGGATAAACTGTATAAATCCCACATAACCTCTTTAAAAGGCCAAGACTATTCTGCCAAGGCCATATGATACCAGTTACCAAAATTACTCCTAAGTTAACTCATGATCCTGGACAAATATAAATCTAGTATCTTGCAATGGATATTAGTGGTGTTGCTTCACTGCAGCCCAAGTCTCATCAGAAGTAATCAAGCACAACAATGGAGAGATTGTTCTCTGTAAGACAAGTGACAAGCAATCTCTGAACCAAACTTATATTTCCATGCTTGGTATAAAAACACTATGATGAAAAAAATAATAATATTGGGAACATAGTGGTGGCAAATTGAACAACATTAGGAATTAAATGGTGGTGAGAAATAGGAACTGACACCATTGAAATGAAACTTTAAATACGGTTTTAGTCACTGCAAAAAGTATTTGGACCTAAATCACTTCTTTCATCTTATCTGAAATCCCCCTCCTTCTGAAAATGTTTGAGAGTGGTTTTTCCAACTCTATAGGAATATAAAAATGCAAAGGTATGTGTGTGCAGGAGAAAGTTTAACATCTGTATTTGTCTAAAATTGTCTATAACACCTCAGCATCTTTAATATTCACCAAACTGTGAATAAGCAATATCTTTTTTTATATATATATATATTTTTTTTTCTTCACAGAAAGCAAAAACTTGGAATATTATGTGACCTGGGTTGAATGGACATATGAACAAAGTATCTTATGGGAGCAGTTTTAACAATTATTAAAACTTGTAACAATTTTTTCATAATAAGCCCTATCATCTATTACTAATAATACTAATACAAGCACTTACGGTAATAATAACCCAAATTTAATAACAAGGCAGCAATAGTATTTTGCTCTGTGTATGTGCTCAAACCACTTTACATACATTATAAAGTCATGGATCATTTGTGAGTGCCTCAGGGAAAATAATGTGGTAAATGTTGTATAAGTATTATCTCAAAGTGTTGAGCCCATTTGCTATGAGCTGATGTCACATTCAGCTCATATTCCAGCTTAACTGGTAAAAAATAGAGGAGCAAGGAATTTTAAGTGGGACTTGCATTACTTTGACTGGGTGTGCGTTTGTAATTCACGCATATAATCAAGGAGCAGAAATGCCACAAGTGACCCTTATCTCATCAGAAATTCAGACATCACTGTGTATAATGTGAAACCCTTGCAATATTACTCCCCAGTGACCCAAGTACCACATTACAAATCTTACTAAAGTACATTGTTCCAAATGTAGAATACCTTTGAGACAGTTAAATCACCATTTCTGATGAGACAAAAGAAAAGAAAAAAAAACCACCACCAAAATCTAAGCATCAAATAAACCATTTAACCTGTTGCACAGGTGGGGGAGCTCAGGTACAACAGAGAGGACAGTAAAGTAATATTTCTAGGGCTGTTCTTAGATGACAACTTAGTAGTAGTAGACAACTCCCCTTAGATAAGGGGAGATCCACTGAAGACTCCCTAAGAAATAAGAAATTATCCTTTTAGCACTGTTGGTGAGCAAGGAGTTAACTCTCTAAGTAGTTTTAAGAATGCAGCCCAGGTCTCTCAGCCCTGTGCTCAGTACATCAATCACAAGAACTAGATACTTAAGTCAGCCCAATTATTTCCATTGATGTCCTTGAGCTTGATTAAGATCTGAGTTATGACTTTATGTATTGTATGCTCAGTGGGACAGCATTTAAACAATCAAGGCTGGGCTGGGAAAGCAAAGAGATGTCATGAGAGTGGAGACTAGTTTTCAGGGCCTGGGGAGTGCAAGTACTTGGGAGAACCACCAGGCTACAACACAGAGTCTACAGTACACTGAGGACTGAGTAATCACAGAATCACAGTAATGTGCAAATTCCACCGAAGAGAGTGGGATTCAAAGGAGAAAAAACACAGCATTTCCCACCTTGGCTGTTAACTCCTCTCCTGGAGTGTTTGTGGCAGGGGTTTTACGTCCATGAAGTTACAAGACGGCTCAGACGGAAGCCTAGGGGAGCACTCTGGAACAAAGCTGAAATAGTAGCAAGGATTTTGCCTTTTGAGTGTGTTTTAAAAATAAATTAGTCATCAATTAATTTACTGAGGGACATGGTCCTTACTGTGTCTTGGCTGTGCTCTGCAAAATCTCTGAGGTGTGCAAGTTGTAGGACTTTGGATCTGACCCTTTCCTTTATAACTCATCTTTATGAGTAATCTTTCCCTCTCCCTCCTAAACTGAGAAGGGCAAGGTTTTTTTTGCATTTTCTATTCCCTTTTTTTTTTTGTTTTCCTCCTAAAACTGAGAAGGGCTGGGTTTTTTTCTATTTTCTATTCCCTTTTTTTTTTGTTTTTCTCCTTGAGGATGGACATACTGAAATAAACCTCACCAAGACATTGATCCACTGCATCATTCAGTGTCAACTGTTGTATCTTCAGAGACTGTCTTTATAATGACCTCAAAGGCCATCAGACACAGAGGACCAGCTTGTCCTGTAGTGTAGATGAGACTATGGAGAACTCAGCTAGTGAAGGCAGTGAGGCTTTGTGATGATGTTGACATGGAAAAAGTCAAACACCTATCAGTTGTGGTTCAATGAACATTGTTTTTCTCAGAAAGAGCTGCCAACAAGAGGTACAAAATACCCATAGATATCAGGCAGGATACACTGCTACATTTCAAATGGTACCAGAAACCAATGTTGAGGCACTCAAACTTCTTCTGATCTGTGAGAGTCACAGAGGACATATATTTAATGAATTCCACAACTTTGCCATTTAAGATACTCATTTGAAAGGTGGTTAAGCAGGATGCTGGGGAAAGGCTTAATTCTCTGAAAATTAGAATTATAAGTGTCACCAGAGCTTCTTGCTCTGTCTTTCTTTCTCCACATGACCAAGTCTTCCCATCTTGCAATTAATGCAATTAAATATCAAATATTTTATTTCATTAAAGCTGTATTGATACATATACTGCCTTCAGAGCCTGGCACACCACCTTATAATCCATGATCTCAGCTCTGCTCTCTAACTTTCTGTGGGTTTGGGTGCAGGGTCATAAGCTGCAGGCACGTTCATGGTCTTTTCTTTCATCAAGTAAGAACATTTCATCTGTGAAATAGTTATCTATTGTGTTAAGAGGAGCTAACAATGGAAATAAGACTGCATAGGGTTGTCGGGGGCCAGTGTGGTTGGAGAAGATTCTACTCTAAGGTTTCTTTTTTTTTCCCACTGTTGCAGAAACTTTTTGTGAGACAAACAAAAAGCAGCCAGAAACAAAGAGCGGGAGCAGGATGAGCATTCTTGAAAATGCCACAACCACTTAGGATGACAAGGTCAGGCTATACGTGCTCCCTTTCTTCTGTTTGTGCTCTGATCTAATCAGCTGAATCTAAGCAAGAGGAAGGAAAACATCCTTGCCACAAACAGTCCATCTGTAAACTTCCCCATTTTCTCTCAGCCAGTGAAAAATGTTATCTGAACTGATAGGGACTTTTCCAGCTGCCAGGACATGTGTTGTCATTGCTAGACCTTAGTTTTCTTGGGCCTCATGTGGGTGCAGGGAGAGAAGAATGGGGCAGAATGAATGGAAATATATTACAGATAAGGAACACCCCGTGGGAGCCCTCAGGGCTTGATTTACACTTTTGTTTACTGGGGGTCAGAAGATATTGAAGTTTCTGTTCACATCATGGTAAAAAGGATCTTGCTGCTGTTTTCACCCCTGGAAAGAAGAATTCTCATCAGAACCCCGGGTCTAGCCATTAAAAGTGCCCTAGATTCATAATGTTTCAAAGCCTAGCTCATGGAAGTTTTTGTCTCAGTGATGTGTAGTGGAATTGATATATTTTCCATTCTATCTCCAGTAGAAATGGGACTATTTTCCTGGGAAGACCACAATGAACTCCTGGCACAGTACTTGCTATCTTAGCTTAGTCATAACTGGAAAAAAGGTACCTTTCTGCTCATGAAGAATTCCTCTGTAGCTCTTAGATGATCATATTCCATAATTTCCTGAGAAATATTAATGGGGGGTTTTGTCTTCTTTGTCCTTACCTTAGAAATGCATAATTATTAGTTATTCTAATATAGGTTGGAAAGGACCTCTGGAAGTGAACTAGGCTAACAGCTGCTCAAAGTTTGAGGTTGCACTTGGTTTATCCATTCAATCTCTTAAAAGTACTTCTAAGTCAGTCTGTACCTTAAGAAGAAATATCTGCAGGTACTAACATCCTGATTATGGGTTCTGGTTGAGAGAAAGAGCTTTCCACTTAATGCAAGGAAGCCAGCAGGTTATGTTGAGGAGGTCACCAGAATTGGTCATGGAGAACAAAGTTGGGAAATAGAAATAGAGGGTTGCTCTAAAGAAGTCTCTTCTTCACAACTAATTTATGAATACCTTGCCCTTGTCCTCTTCGCATTGTCTATTTTTTCAGGTCTTTTAATAACTTATTTTCTATTTGATTCTATGGTACCATTTGTAGTTCTGATCTCCTCTTCAGTCAAGATCCCATCTGCTAGATTTTCACTGTATTTACATTTAGTACCATTTACTAATATTGACTGGGGCATCTAAATACGAAGTATGGATTTCTGTTAGCCATTCTAAGTCATCACGAATATATTAGTTTTATTCCTTATGGAATGAAGAATCTTTTGTGGCGTTGTGGTCCAGATGATTCATGGAATAAATATTTTGAGCTCTGTGGTAGCCCTGTATAAACTGAAACCTCATTAGAAGACAGTGAGATATCAGCAATATGGACTGATGTTAGTAATATAAGGCAATAAAAAAATTATTTTGATTAACCTGACAGAGAAGAAAGGGGCTATTTTATATGTATGAGGGTGATGCTACCAGTAGAGATGAGAGACTCTCCTAAGGTCACAGTTCATAGCACATGAAAAAAAGAGAGACAGTGTCAACTTATGAGTCATGTTTAGTGGAGCAGAGTGGAAAGGAATGGCATTTCCCATGCCATTTGTGTATTTTCAGCTGTACTCCACCATACTTAAGTTTTCTGCCTGAATAAATCATTTTGGAAGTCCCAACAGCAGGAGAGTGATGAATGGGAAGGCAGAATTTGAGTGAAAATGAGCTAATCTCCCCAACACATTAGAATAATAATTCTTTGTCAGGCCTAACATTCAATGAAAAATGACTCTTGCTAACACATTAGTCTAGAGAGGAGGTTTTGATAATACAGTAGTGTAAAGCTAAGACATTCATCTCTGAATCGAAGGAAAGTGAGAGGATTAGAGGATCACTTAGAATAATTCGGATGCAATTAAATGCAGTTCATGGCAAGAGCTAACACAATAGCCCCAATCAAATATGATTTAGGCACAGTTAGAAGTAGTACCCTAATTACCGGCAATTGATTTAACTAAAGAGTTTCCTGCAACTCTCTGACAGACTGAAAAAAATGACACAATGACACATGGTTTTCCAAGGGTTTTTTTCACAATGACAACCATGGTTTTCCAAGGGTTTCTTGGTGCCAACGAAGAGAACTAATAGTTCAACTGGGAATGTTTTAAAGAATAAATCAAAGACATGTTGCCATCAATAAACCATCAGCCTCAGAAATGTGTTTCATAGAAAGTTTACATTGTATGTAAACGAGTGTGTCCTCAAATGCCAAATCAGTGAGTGTTATGAAACAGACGATAAATAGGGTACCCTGCCTGGTTTTAGCCACTTAAGTGCCTTTTTTTTTTTTTTTTTTTAAGGTAATGCAGCATCATGAAACCAGGTTAAATGTTGTGACAATTTCCCAGAGGCTGAGTCATTTGAGTGGGGAGTTTGTCATTGCTGACATAAAGTGTCCTGAGTTTTAGGAATTCCCCCAGGAAATATAAAATATCTGCAGGAGACAGGCAAGAAGACTGGAGGCCTAATTGTCTCCTTGCGTATACAATTTAAACTAACATGTCTTCCCCAATTTATGGAGCCAGGCTGATGTTATCACTGTGAACAAAACAGTGAATCTTTTAGAAAGAGATCAGGTAGCAGAGAGATGTGAGACTTTCACCTCTCTCCCATAGCACCTAAATACATGATGTATATATTGTGTATATATTGTATATATTTGTGTTCGTTATCATGAAACATTAGTGAAGAAGAGCAGAAAAATTAGGAAGCATGATGTCCTTCCTGTTAAGTGAGCTATGAGAGCACAATAGTACTTTTACAGAGGTATAAAAAGGTGAGAGGCTAGATTATGTGCACATCAAAATCTTCATGCTAACAGGATGGTCTTCAGGATGTACCTCCTTGAACTTAGTTTTCACCATTATGGCAAGTTTGAGTTTTGCTGATTTCATCCTTGGGAAAGGCTCTCGGCATCACTCATCAACTTTTATTTCAGATTGACCAAGGTTTCTTTTGTCATTGGAAGCAATTACAGCCAATCAACATTCAAACAGTTGCTTTATTGAAGGTACCCTTCCAAATAATTCACCTGCCAGAAGCCACATACAAATGGCAATCATTTCAAGACTTATATTAACCTTAAATATTTCATTTTAAATAAGCAGGAAGGTAGCTAAAAGAGGTGGGCACCTCTACTTTGAGAACAAGATGAAGTAAAGATCAAGATAATTTCTAAATTGTTCTAATCTCATGCCTCAGTGCTTTAAAGGAGACCTTTAGAGTCAATTTATTCTTTGACCATTGACTAAAATCTAATAACTTTGACAGCAAATGAGGTGTGAAATGCTGTCAAAAGCACCTCAATAATACTTTATGTGGCATTAAACATTTTCATGTCTGTGGTAAAAGTGTGTAGAAAAAGCTGCAGATTATCAAACTTTAGAAATCAACATGCTTTTACAGTAAAATATATTTTCATTATCAACTATGCCTTAGATTTTGAGCCCAAATCAAGGAAAAATCCTACATGGTGGCAAACAGATTGATCAGGCATTACCAATATTTTATTTTTTGCCTTCGAGAATAATATATGCAGTCCATAATGAAGCAATAACAACGTTTTGCAAACATAGTCTTCTGTCTGCCTAAGGACTTCCAGAGAGAATTTAAGAGCTGATGTTAAAATCTCAGATTTATTTTTTTTGCTTTATTTTTCATCCCCCCAAAAATGTAAGTGTCTTTGTTTTCAAAGGAGATACTAATAATGGACCATAAGTAGCAAAATCCAAGAGTCAGTGGCCCTGTTTTGCTCTATAGCTTAAATTATCTCTTGGGGCTGCAGCAAGCGATGTATGTGTCAGTTTGCATGTAACATGGATAGAAGATTGATTTTGGTGTTCAGGAGTCCTACATTCTTTATTCAGCTTTTCCCTCAAATTTAATGTGTGACTTAGCACATTGTCTGACATGCTTAGTTTTCAAAATCTCTGGAATCTGAAGAATGACCCTGCCTGTCTGGCAAAGTTGCTTTGTAGATGATTTGGGTGATATGTATAAATAAAGATGGTTGCAGGCTTTCAGCCAGGTAGTATCTTAAAATTAACATTTCCATCAAAATCCTTCAAGTTTAAAATTGGTTTTTTATTCAATAAAATAAAATTATATTTTTATTTCCTTTTTTTTTCTGAACGGAAATCTTCTTTATGAAGAACTAGAATAAAGTAAGGTTGAAAATTTACTTCCTTTTCCTCTACCCTTTTCATTTTATATTTCCTCTTCTTTTATACAGGTCATTAATACTTTATACCTCTTTCTGAATTATTATTAGATCTTTGAATGTAAGGCACAATGTAAGCATGAAGTACTATCTAATGTATATTACAATTATAGTATCAGGCAGAACTCAATAAGCAGAGGGCATATCTGATAATGCTTCATATTCTGTCAGAATAAGGAAAAAGTACATGATAAAAAAGCTTAGAGGTGACCCATAGGGAAAGCAATAATTTCTAACAAATCTGGCATTTGCTCCCAGTAGAAAAATAATGAAGTAAAGAGAAAGATGAAGAGAAATTAAAGAAAAAGTTATATCTTGTAAAATATTTAGAGAGACAAGTTCAAGTTATAGGAGCTCCTTTTAACAGGACCAGCATTTTACTCTTAGTCTTTGGTGCCTCTTCAGATAACAACAGGAATTACGGAATGAACAGAAGCCATATTTCTGCCCCTTTGTCAGCAAAGTCAACGCAGATTTTCTGCCCCTTTGTCAGCAAAGTCAATGCAGATTTTGCAGATGAACTTGAAATGTAGCTATGTTTTTTCTCCTCTTTAGTTCACCTCCATATCTGAATGAGTATAAATGGTAGTTTTTGAAAAACACTGAATAATGCATTTCTTTTAACATTGACCATGATCGGAAGTGTCTATTCTGAATTCCTACAGTTTGCAGAAGATTGAATCCCCTTGTGGAACTTGTGCATCTTAACTGTGTCCAAAGATGGCAAGGCAATGGACCAACTGGTCTCAGAAAAACTTATGAAACCACTTCTGCTGTTGGTTAAAAAGAAAAAACTCATAACAGAATTCTTCCAAGAATATACTCATCATCATATACCTGATGAGACAAACTGGCATAACCCAGGCCCAGGAAGTGGGAATATGGTTCCAGGCTCAATAGGAACCATTGCAAGAACATCTTAATCTATTTCTTGGATTCATCTTCCACCTGAGGAGGCAGGTGCAGGCATTGAAATACTGCAAGCATTGTGGAATCAGCTGCATTTGCATGAAACATAACCATAGAACACCCCAGATAGGAAGGGTTGTTGAAAGAACATCTGGTCCAAACTTTTGTGGCAAAGGAGAACGTAGTTCTTCTAGCACCTTGTCCAATTACATCTTGAAAAACTCCAGCGACTCTCTACCATGTCGCTGGAGAGGTTGTTCCAGTAATTGATTCTTCTCACTGTGAAAAGTGTCTTATATTGAGATGAAATTTCTCATTGCCCCTTGTCTTCTCCATGTGGCTCCTTGGAAAGAACTGCTGCTGCTAGTGTTAGCTTCCCAAAATTTGAACTCAATTTGGCTAAAAATTCAAAGTAAGGTTTGCGTGGACATCAGAAAGATGGTTTATGCTCAAAAGAAAATTTTAGTTTTGTGGACTGCCACCAGGTACTGCCCAGTCTCACTGGCACAGTATGAAGATAGATCAGTCTGCCTTGGGGGACAGAAGTGGCATAATTGGATGAAATACCCAGTTAAGCTTTATAGTTATTACTATTATTGTCATGGAGGAAGGTAAACTGAGGTAAGCATGCTGTCATGCTGATGATATTAATATTGCTCTCTCTGCCCACAGCAGTACAGAAGAAGATGGCTGTAACACCACTGTGCAGACCAACTACTCATTTGGTGATCTGTCTTTTGGTCCATGAAGCTGGTTTCTAGCACTCATCCCATGTTGTCATTCTTACTCATGTCACTTTTGTCATTCATGACGTTTCAACATTTTTCCATCCCTGTTATTAGAGCATTTTGAGATTGATTCAGCTCATGCTTTGCTTTTGAGAAGCTGGCAAGTCTATTACAAAGAGCTAGAGCCATGTCTGCAGTAGAGAGAGAAGACCTTTCAGGTCAGGCTGCTTTCCTCTCACCTCCCTGTTGTTCCCCAGAGCAGGGTCCTCTTCTATTTAAGTTTCCCAAGCAGTAGCACTGCCACTTCTTCTACAGTGAAGATGCTTTATGGTCTGTCATATCCCACCAGCTGGGAACAATTCCCAAAATTTAGATGACATTTTGTCTGTTATAAATTCATTCAGTTGTTCCAGAGTCCTATTTCTAATGCATGGCAGTTTTTTTCTAGTATAGTAATAGTAATTTCTGCCTGTCTCTGGTATATTCTCCTTTAAATTGAGTCTTTTTGAATGATTAATCCATTACACATATTCAGGTCATGATCTTGCTAAAGAGCTAAGCTATTGCTTACATATGAGAACATGAATAGTTGCCAGATATGGGAATGTGGATGCAGTTTTTTCAAGCCTATGTTAAAATATATTCTGAGGCAAGGACTATTAATTTAATTTTTTCTCAAAAAGATAACCTCTGATGTTTTCTGAGTTTTCCTTTTTACCGAAGTCCCTTTTTTTGGATATACTTTTTTGTAGGCAGAGATCCCTATCTCTAACCAAGAAACTGTTTCCTTTTTTTGCAATCTGTTCAAAATTTCATAAGGTCGTCCTTTGCTTTGTTAAAGAAAAATTAAAATCTAAAAAATAAAATTAAAATATCATGGGATCCTCATAGTAATGATGGAAGTAAGATCTGCTAACACTGTCTGACTGATGAATGACTCTTATTTTTGTTGCTGCCCTGGGGACCTATAAACTCCCACCTGTGCTCTTTGCTTTCCCTTCTTAACCTTTTGAATTCCTTTATGGTGCATCTGCCCTGATGGAAACTGTGTGTTCATCTCCTGTATATTGATTGATCAACAAAATTGTACCATTTGCTCTTCCAACTCTTCCTCACAAAGTGAAATAGAAAATAAATAAAAAAGAAATAGCAAAAATTTGTCCACTATTCAAGAAATGCCTTATCATAACCTAATACAGTGGATACCTGCCAGTGTGAATATATTTTTGAATAGAAGGTGATAGTGAGACACATTATTAAGCATGAAATATGACTGCTTATCATGCTTCTCTCATGCATGAACATAGGCCCAGACATTCTCGCTTCTTTGAATAATTCAGACCTCTCTCAAATAGACATTTAGTCATCCAGCCATGCATTACACACTACTGTTCACATTTGTCTTGTGACGGTTGGTCTCTTTCTGAAGGTCTCCTCAAGAAAACAATCATCCATTGAGGTGTTTTACTTTATCTTACTTTTGTTCTCCCTGTGTGCACTGCTCTGAGATCATTTCAAAAAGGCACACTGAAGAAAAAACATGCTCCAACCTATTGGGTGACTGATCCCATTTTTCTACCATTACAGTGCTTTTGTAAACATGTCCACCTCATTGCAGCATCTGGTGAGGAGCTGTGATGGACCTTAGCTCCTGGGAAATGTAATTGCTCTGTCTTATCAGTTTATCTAGAAAGGGCTGCCTCTGCTCTTATGAGATTAACTCTTGAAAGAGAGATATTTTCTGTTACAGGTTGAGAGTTATTGACTCCAGAGTTATTGACACTGCTCCAGAGGAGCATTGGAAGGGTTATCATAGTGCTAGAAAAAGATAGAAGCTAAGAGGTGTGTGTATTGACAATTCTAATTGTATTACTGCTCTTACTGTGACCTTTTTGTACATAAGTATTCTTGCCACATTATTAACGTTTCTTTTCTGCAGTAATTGCATCTAGACTAATGATGATTCTTGGATTAGACTGTTAAGATTTAAATTATACTAACAATAAATTCTTGGTTTTAATTAATGCTTATGTAACGTGTTTCCTCTCTGCTCATGAAAAAATTTTGAACATAACAACGTTCAGCCTACCTAAGGACCACTGCTCCTTCAGACTTCCATATCATGTCATAGGATCAGGCTTTAAGAAAGAAGGATGGGGCTTTGAGCAACCTGGTCTAGTGGAGGGCAGGGCAGTGCCCATGGCAGGGAGGTTGGAACTCAATGACCTTCAATGTCTCGTCCAACCAGACCTATATTATGATTCTGTGAACTTCTAGGTGACACATACAAATAGGCAGCTAACTTTGGTTTGAGCTATAAAACATCTTGCAGACAATGCCATAGACCTCTTACACCACCTGATAATTAGGAATATATTTGTGTAGAGAGTAGAGGAGAGGTTTTATGTAATTATAGGAGTCTGTTATTACATCAAGGGTTTAGTTTGAATCAGGAGAAAAGTTTTTGGAAGGATAACGAGTAGTGCTCACGTGTCATACTTTAGTTTCTATTGCAGAGCTTGTCAGACCACAAACTGAATTCTGTTCAGAAGAAACTAGATTAAACGGAGTTTGGGGTTCACCCAAGCAATCAAGCCATAATCAGCAGACCACATCACTGGGTTAGATTCAGTATCAAGCAAAAAAACCTGAGATTTGCACAGCATGAATACACTGTCTTTAGAAACAGCTGTTCTTCAGCACAGATCCACTGCTGCTGCTCTGAATTATTTCTTAAAGTAGAAACAGCCTGGATTTCTGATGAAAACTGGTGAGCAGGTGTACTGGGTCTGGTGGGGAAAGGGTTAATTGTTCCCAGAACCTAGCAGGGACACAGGTATTCCATCCCATTTGAGCCACGCCCAGGGGGAGGGGCCTGAGCTAGCCGGGGAGGGGGAGGGACAGGAAGTGACATAAAAGGAGGAAGTCCTGCCCCCGGGGCAGAAGGAGCAGAGAGAGTAGTGTGGTGGGGTGCTTTCCTGGTGCTTTGGCAAGCGGCGGTATCTCCTCTGTCTATGTTATTGTTGTTATTTCTTGTGGCCTTTGCTGTTTTGTTAAATTGCCTTTGTCTCAACCCACGAGTTTCAATTTCAATTTTCCCCTCCCGGCCACGCCGCTGGTGGGGGACTCTGATTTGTGCGAGCGGCTGCCACGTGGTCCTTTGTTCCCATCTGCGGCCAAACCACGACAGCAGGGAACCAGAAGTTCGTGCTCTGAGTAGAGACAAGGAAGATTTAGAAATAAGCCAAGCTGCAAAGTGATACATGGGGCATCTTTCAGCAGCACTGAAAGCATCAGGTTGTGCTGATTTGGGAGCATCAGTACTGGAACATGCTGGACCATGCTGGAAGTGGTACATCTTTCAAAACTTCATATGTCCCAGGGATTCATATAAACCTCTCCCTTTCCCCAGAGAGCTGGATATTTTCAAAGTAACACAACATACTCATCATGAAACTTAAGCTTGAAAAGCACACCAAAAAACCACGTTTCTGAGAATGTTTTAAGTGTTTCCAAAACAATATCTGCACTGCAGCCCTTTGAAGCTGAGTAGCATATTCCCCATGCAAACTTTTTCATGAAAATATTTTACCTCTTTCACTCTCTCTTTGACCTCAGTCGTATTTGAAAACATTTTTAAGCTGGAGTTATTTGGAAGGGGAAAACATCACTGTTATGACTTCAGTGATCTAAATTACTGTTTTGCCATGGGGATAAAGAAAAGAGAAACTATTTCTAAAGAGGCAGCGGGAATAAGATACAAACATTGTTGCTTTGCCAGCAATACTCAATCATTTTCACCAAATGCTTCAGAAAAAAGAAATTTATTGAAATGAAAAGAAAGAGAAATGAAAAGAAAATGCCACAAAGCTTAATTTAATTTTCAGCATTGTAAAGGAAAAAAAAGGACAATGAACAAGCAAAGTTATGTTAACTCCATCAAATTCAGTGGTAATAATCATGCCCCACAGATATGGTCCCCAGAAAGTATACAGCTACCTTGAACATGCAGTAGAACAAAATGTCTTTATTTCCTGAGCTAGGGGCTGGCAGTGCTTATACATGTTGAATGCCAAAAGCATTAAGACATGTAGTTATTTTTCATAATTTTACTTGCAAAATAACTTGAAACTTCTTTTATCAAACATGTTTTATAAACATGTCATAATCTCTCCACTCAGAAGAAACAGTTAAGTCATAAATGTTTATATTTGCTATATTCATTTTGTAATGTGAAATATTAATGTTATATTTTGTCTTCTGTCACTAAAAAAAATTTGCTTATAAATATTTTCAGGCTTTATATTCCAGCAGCTTTTGAATACACATGCCAAAGTGGCCAAGGAATCTATTTAATACAGTTGTGTTTGCATTAGATGTCAAATTCTCTTAATCCAGCTAAATTGTTGTACGAATAAGGCATGGGAGGTTAAATTGTTGATACAGTGAAGCAAAGTGGAAGATGCTAAATATTTAATGCACTGGCATCCTGTGGACTTTTATAACATTTACCTCATTAAACAGACTAGATGGCTTACCCCATGTGTAATCTGACATGTATTATTTCTGAAAAATCTGTTGCAAATTTCTGGTTAGCTGAATAGCTCTTGGGAAGACCTACTGGGGAGGTCTCAAGCTAGAAGCGTCCACCTTCATTCTTGTATCTGGAAGAAACCCTCATGACTCATGAAGATGATGATCAAAAGATGTTTCTAAAAACTGGACGTAGTCCTACTTACATGAAATGACATTTGGCCTTCAGATTTCCACCAGTCACATTGGCAGTACTGATGGATGGATTGGGAGATTAGGACCCCACATTTTCACTAAGTGAGCACACTTCAGAGATTAATATGAATTCAGTCCTTCTGAGATTCCGCACAGCTTGAGGAATGCTGAGCATATTCAAGGCTCAAATACTTTGCATAACACAACCTTGTTCAAGCCCTGTGGCAGCAAGCATCCATGGACTTCAGAAGCAAAAAAAATTAATTACAAGTCCAATCTGCTGCATAGACCCAAATGGATCTCTCTACAGAAAATGCACAAAAATTCCTGTTGGTTGATGTTTTAACATCTGGGATTTAAAGCAATGATAGAGAATCTTTGGGGAATTGTAATACAGCTGCCCCATGTTCATATTCTCCCCTGTGTATTGACTGGCCCAGCCAGACTGCACTTTCTGTAATATTTCAGTTTCTTCTGCTGTCTTGTGTGGGAATCCAACAGCTGCTCTGCACCCAACAAGAGTTTTGGTGGCATCCTTTAAGCAGCTCCTCCTAGCAGGATGCTAATTTCCATGGCTGTCCAAGCACCTGTGATGAGACCTTGTCAGTTTTACCAGGCTTGATCCTTTTTTTCTTTTACTAGTTATTATTCAATGAATATATACATGTTCAGACAGCTCACTTTATTTTAGTACTATCATTTTTCCATAAATATACATTAATAGTCACTGCTGGAGACAGGAACCCTGGGCTGGATTAAGATTTCATCTAATCTAGTATTTATGCAGTTATTGTTCTGAAGTTTCACAAATCTGACATCTGCACCTCTCTTCAAAGATGATGAGGTCAGATTATTATGGCTCAGGTTCTGTATCTTCTCTGCAACTTTTCCTACAGCAGGAAGTAAAGAAAGGAGAAACAATGTACAAACAAGCAAAAATGTTTTGCTTTGTACAGGCTTTCTTTGGACTGATTTTTGTTCATTTATGTTTGAGAGAGAGAAGACTAAAAGGTGCATGTTTTATTTGGAGCAGAATATGATAAGTTTTCATGTGCATTTGCTACCACCACCATGTGACCCTGAAGAAACAAACCATCGTTATTGAGTTGCTACAAAGCTGAGTCTCTGGGTAAGAATATGAAAAATAGATCGTCATTGTGAAGAAGAGCCATACCAGTCCTGAGCATGGCAGTCTTCAATGATACCATGAAAAAAGTCAGACTTGTCACCTAATTGGACCAAGAAAGGTTCAATTATTAATTTTGGGTGAATCTCTTAGGCTCTTATGCCAACAAAGTTATATTGTAAGGTCTACCCTACTGTTTTAAGTACTGCTGTAGGTATCCAGGGTCAATGTAATTAAATATCTCACAGATGATGAAAATTGTCTCAAGCCTGGCTTAGTATTTATGGACACCAATGTAGGGTATGGATGATGGAGTGTCAAGTATTATGGGAACATGCATTAGGCTGGAACCCAATGATCTTTAAGGTCCCTTCCAACCTGAAAGATTGAATGATTCTATGCATGGGTAAGAGAGTCAAAGATTTGATCAACCTCATAAACAGCGTCAAAATGGTTTAAGGACCATATGTGGTAAGGCTGTGGGTGACAGTTCCATTGTAACATCATTCAGACACAATCCAGAGAGGCATTTATATTCCTTAAACTGACATTTGAACTCAACAAATGTTCTGAATGAGCCTTCTTGAGGAATGAATCTTTTTCCGTTATATATTCAGGGACTTCAGGCTCCTATCCAATACACCAGAATTGGGCACACAAATCTAGACAGGCTACTCTATTATGAAAACAAGAGAATCAGTAATTCTAAACCACACACTTGTGTAAACTCTCTTATTCTGAAGTCGGAGTCATCCTTTATTTTTCATTTCTCTTTAAACTCTTTCCTAAATGGCACAAACCAAGCTGAAAAAAGAAAGACACTTTCATGCCAGAATAAAAGCAGCCATCAGCATAATTACCCTGCTTTCCTGTGAAAACAAGGACTGAAAGGGAAAATTAAATGTCCAAAAGACAGAGGAAAATTATCAGCCATAGATTTGTGGGTATTAATGCTCTTTCTCATTGCAAGCAGGTGAAAGTGCTGCTCTAAACAATAGCACTGGGTAGGCCTCAGAATAATTTGTATTCAAATGTTTTTCTGTTCAAAGATTTCTTGCATAGAGGATTATGCAAAATAGATCTGTGCCTATTCTTCACTCAGTAAATAGGTTATATAAAATTTCAGTGGTATTTCACTATGCATTCCATTTTGCTGACCAATAAGGTGAGTGCATATCCATAATATTTCCTTGGAACAGATCTGAGTGTAATGTCATCCAAAATAAATTCTGCTTTGCCAAGAGCAGACAGCGGGGAAACATTCCCTTCCTTTGCTGTTAGCTAAGCAAAGGGAAGAAAACCCCAGTTATTTGCAATGTTTCATCCAAACTAGGGCAGTAAGAGAACTTGACATTTCTTGCTGTCTACCTTCTACACTGGAGGTTAGAACTGGAACAAATCTTTCTGCACAAAACTTCACAATGCATTGATCCAATGGCTTGACATGCAAAAGTTGTATTAAAACATAATTTCAGAAAGTTTAGAACGGTAATCTGTAGTTCTGAAATTGAAAACCGAATCCCAATTCCACTCCCCAGCTCCCTGCTCAAGACTCCACTCCTGGAGAGCAATCAGAGTGATCTGAGCTGGACCTTGCTTTATTGTGTGACATTTTTGGTCATCCCTTAATAATTTGATTATGCAATGAAATGCTTAATAATTTGACATTCAACATCTCACTATCAGACATCAATTCAGTACCATTGAGAAGATACAGAGTAGTTTTATTTTCTGGATAGTATTTCTGACTCTACAAACACAGATTTTTCTACACCGAGTACCCACTGGTCAGGTTTTCAAATTATATTTTGTGGTTGCAACAACTGGAACCAAATTTGGTGTCAAAATAAAAGGTGATAAATTGGCAGGGGCAGGAGTGGGTAGATCTGCTAAATTGGCTGCCTTGGGGAAGAGATGAGCAGTGCAGGAAAGTTTTAGACTCTCACCACTTGGATGAGAGTACAGATTGATGTTCCCCCTCTACTCCAAGTCTGGGACATCCCTGTGCTGGGAGTTATGGGCATAGACCTACACACACACACAAGTGCAAAAAAGAGTCTAGCATTTGGAGCTCCATAAGTAAATGATCTCAGATTAAGTTTCTCAGAGCATCTGGAAGGATGCACCTTCATTTTTCATCCTATGCTGAGCACTTTGTGCAAAAGGACAGGGAAGCCAACAGACAAGCATTGAACCAATACTTAAAAATATCTGGGAAAACATTGTTTGAGATTCTGAGCTATGGCTGCTGACCCTGCAACAGAAAATTCATGGGACCTCAGGCAAGTCACAATGTACTCTACAAGTCTCACTGCTGCAGCTTAAAATGGGAGTATTGAAACTTCATTTCATTGAAACTTCATTTTCTCACTTTGTCCTCTTTGTCTCTACAGAACGGCAAGATCTGTTATGTCTCTGCTTTAAAATGTCTAATAAAAAGATTAATGTCTTTCATGGAGTTGCCTGTCTGTTGTGGACCCTAAATAATAAATATGCAATTCTGTTATGTGAAATAATTAGGTTTATCTTCCCTATTGTGTTGCATTTTAAAAAGTTCTATAGCTATTTTAACTAGAAAAAAACAAACATCAGTTTTCACCCAATAATGGGACATGTATCTCTTCTGCATTCTGCAAAAAAGGGGACATGTGACACCCTAGATCCATCTGCATATTCTGAATTGCTTGAGATGTGCACAGACACCCTGTAAAATATTCTTCTACCTGGTAGGTTAACTATATGCAAGAAAAGCATAAATGCTGAGGTTTAGATAAATCTACTGCATTTCCAGCTTAATGGCAGCATTCAGCTCGCTTTCATTCCCAGTGCCAGCAGCACTTTTGTATCTAATTGTTGATGTGTTTCTGCTACTGAACAACTGATGTCAAGCCACACTTAAAATAAGAACATTGCAGATGGGGAAGGTTTCTTTTTTTATTTATTTGTCTGCCTGCCAAGACCATCATAATGGATGGGATATCACAATTACAGAACTGTGGATTCACCACCAGGATTTTCCAGCTGGAAAAGATGACAGGAAGGCACAGAGACCTGGAATTCTGCAATTCTAGACCTGGATGCTTCTCAATCTTCCCGTCACGGTACATGTGACACCAGCTCATGCTTCCCTTCACACTCCCTCCTCCCCACCTCTGTAATTTAAATACTTAGATCTTTTAGCTGAAAGTCAAACCCATTCACTGCTCAGACCATCAATTAGCTTTTGTGCAGACCTGACTCTAGATGGAGGTGTTTGGAAACACAGAGCTGTGTTAGGCTGTAATTCTGTCACACTCAAAACTGAGCACAGCAGGAAGGCAGAGGAGTCAACTGCTGCAACTCTGGTTTTGTTGAGTTCACTGAAGAACTACACATTTTACATGCCTTACCAAGGCTTAACTTCCTCTGCACATGCTTTAGAACAAATTCCCTAGAAATTTCCATGGTAACACTAGAAAAACACCACACTGAATTCAGTAACCACCCCTGGTTGACTTTGTTTTGAACAGCAGCAGCATCAGCCCAGTACTTTATGCTGGTGTTACCCATTCCTGGACATCTGTGGATCAGCACAGGTTAGGTAGGGGATGGAGTACTTCTGGAGTACTTTGGAGTACTCAGGAGGAACTGGGCACTGCTCTTGGCTCTGCCACTGATGATCCTCATTGGTACAGTACAGATTATTTTATATTATGTATGTAATTTTATATTACATTTAATTTATAAATTAATTTTTAACTGTGTGATTGTAAAATAATAAAATATTCTAATATATTGTTTCATATTACTACATATTTAGTGTGATCTGAAGTACTCTAGGGTAGTGTCTTCCAGTTCTAGAGAGAGTTCCAGTTCCAAAAATATGTCCACTTCTTATACGAAGTCATATCTGCCCAACCCATGTAGATGTTTCAGGTACCTTGGGGCATCTCAAAATCACACTGGATGCATCTATTTCAGCAACTGAACTGACTCTGCGTCTCTGTTTTTCCTGTGAGCTCCAGCCTGATCAGCATAACGCTGAGAACTATAAAATGCTGCTGCAATGCACACAATAAGGAAAGCGTCATACAAATTTCTTTAGAAAAAGAGAAAAAGCTGTGTGCATCCAGCTATCAAATCAGGCTCATCTCTGTCCACCTAATATTAATTATTCTCATCTGTTTACTTGTTAACATTGCATACAGGATTATTTTTTCTTCTAATATGGGAGCACATAACCATCTCACCTCGTCCCTTTTACTGAAAGTCTTCCCATCCCCTAAAACTCTGGAAGGCAAAATTAATGCCACAACATCTGGATTTTATAGATTGGGGTGACAACACACACCACTCTTTCTAGCCAATTGCTCCCTGATAGTGCAAAAAACCCACCAAGCTTCTGCAGAAACTGGGCAGTAAGTCTGAATGTGAAGCAAAATGCACTCAAGAAAGAGCAAGCTCACCTGGATGATTATCCCTTTCCCAAGAAAGGATGCAATCGGGCCAAAGAAAGCAGAATTTCTTTCCAAAATGAAGTAGACAGTGGCAGAATGAAAGCTGCTGGAGTAAATGGAGCCCCAAATTCCTATTCTGGTGTCTACTACCACAATTGAACAAATGAGCTTGTGTGTTTCTATCACTTCTTGTACGTTTTAGAGAGAAAGGTCTGTCTTCCAACACATCTGAGATTTTCTGTGAACAGTTCCACACAATCAGAGAAGTTTGTGGGGTTTCCCCCACAAAAAATCACATCCAACAAAATCAAATAGAGTTTTGTGTAAATGGACTTCAACCAGGTTTTCCCAGAAAAAAGATCAGATCTTATCAGAGACTTAGGGAAGACTTACTTTTCAGAATGTCTTAGGGCTCCCATGTATCGCACCAGAAAACTTTGAAACAAGAAATTCAAGACCCAACAGCTTCAGACAGAGCTCTCAGGATTTATGGAGGATTTTTCTGGGCCCTGAGGACAATCTGCGTTTGGACATTCCTTGACCTCAGAATTCTAGGATATTTACCGAATCTCCTTCATATTTCATAGAATCATAGAATCATATGGGCAGGAAGGGACCTTCAAAGGTCCCTTTGAAATCTGTGACACTATCTCACTCACTTAGGGAAACAAATCTTCTGTTCTATTATTTTTCATGGAAATACTGGGCAGGGTGAGAGAAGATTTATGTTGTTTAAATTTTACCTGCAAGTTAATGCAAGATAGTTTGGAGAATTTGTTCCAGTTAAGAAATCATATTATTTTGAAAATTGAGAGATGAAGCCTTCTTGGAAAATGAAATGTGTCTCATAAGGCTGACATTTCTCCTGAAAGCCACCCACCGACTGGGAATTAGCTGAAGCGTGTTGGCAGCCTGTATCCTAAATGCAGCTGTGGGAGTTATGCAGCACCACAGAGTTGATGCAGGAGATGGGGTTTTAAACTATGAGTTCTCCTGTGATGTTCTACAGCTTTGGATAAGGATGAAGCATTTTGGTCTGAACGGGTGGGAACAGACTAGCAAATCTACCCACTGCTATAAAGCAGACAACTTTGCTGTATGATTCATAGCATGTGTCTTACAGCACCTCAGACCTTTACATCTTCATTAAGCCATGTACAAGTTGTCCAACATAAACTGTTACCCGCCTGGGTTTCATATTGCCATTGTAATTATATGACAGTTTTCCAATTCATTGTTTCCTTATTGGGAGTTACGTTCAAGAAGTACCTAAAATTAGTGCCAAAACCAGGGTTTTCTGTTATGATAGATCTTTTGTCTAATTTTATGAGCTTCTGTTGGTCATTATCACTGCGTTAATTTATTTTCTTTCTTCTTCCTCTGTGTTAGGTATTTGCTACTCCCTCAACCCTGAAGACTGCAACAGTGGATGATGGACATGTATCCCATTTAGTCATGAAACACTTATGCTTATCTCCCATCAGATTAATGTTTTCAAGTCATATTGCAGCAAAGTAACAACCATCAGTAGCTTTTACACAATTTAAGTAATTTTTCTCCCTTGTCAAGACATCAAATTAACATTGTAAAGGACTTAATGCCCATGCAGTATTTAGATACAGAAACAGAGAAATGATGTCGAATCAGTCCTACTGTGAGTGATTTCATTAATTCCTATTCTAACAGTACCAGATAGTTGGTGCTTCCAATCATTTATTTTCCTTTCAGTTAACAAGGAAATTCATTAGCTTTTTTTTTTTTTTTATTTTATTTTAACCTGTTTCAGGAACTTTGAACTTTTCTAATTACCTTTCTCAAAAAAAACCCAAAACCAAAAAAAAGGTGAAATGAATAATTTCATTTTTGGTTGAATGTTTCATCCACCATTTTAAAAATTTATTCCAGATGCAGTGCTCACTAGTGAATGACAACAAATACATGTTGCTAGCCAAAACAAATTGGTGAGTCATCACTGCCTAATTATCTTCATATTAGTATATAAATAGTGTTGATGGAGACTAACAATTCTGTGGCACAAATTGGTCAATGTAATTGGGAAATTCTGGCTGCTCACAGTTGCCTGGGAAGACATTTCTCCTGTATCTTAAGGAGGTTTTGGAAGATCAAATCTTAAGCACAAAACTATTCTTCCTCATTCATAAACACCTGAAAAAATCTGCTGGATGCTCCAGAAATTATGTTATTTATACTGTCTCAAGAGAATAAATACCTTACAGAGCCAGTTTTATTTTTTTATTTTTTTACATGTATTAGTTCTTTAGTTGTCCATTCCCTTTCTTGAGTCATTTCTTCATTTCTCCCCTTCTTTCCAAGGTCATCCAAAGATTTTATTATCTAATATAAGAAATGAATTCACTTTGTTTTATTTGTTCCCTCAATAATAGACAGAGCAAAACTGCTACTTCCAGAAATCAAGTTGTCCCTTCCTTTATTCAGACTGAGAAGCAGACTTGCTCAACAAATAGCTCCAATTTATGTATAAGGTAGTTGTCAGTGTGGGAGAATATGATCTAATACAGGTCTGTCTGCTCTGCTTCCTGAGCTCCAGGGGCCTTTTTGTGGTGCTATTGACCTTGGCAGAGCTGAGAAGTTTTATTTAGTGTTGCTGTTTTCTTCACTGAAGTTTACATATTTTAACTGGCTCGGAAGATGCGTGTGTGTTTCAGACAATAAATGACTTCAGGCATTCTGATTCTATCAGTCAGTAAGATATATCCTCCCCTGTTCTGAAGGCTACTACATTTTATAGTGAGACAGTTGAAGATATTATATGTTGGTTGTTCTATTTGGCAGATGTGTGTTGCTAGGAGAAATTGGAAATTCATATTATTTCAATTTTTTATTGTTTTTTGTAGAAAGGACTTCAACATTTTTTGATGCTTTTAAGCCTGGTTTTGTACCAATATAATATTATGTTTACTCAATGCATAAGTAGATGACTAATGCCTAGAGTTAATATTCTGAAATTTATTTCATAGTAGAGGTTTGTAAAAATAAATACTTAACCAGAAACACTTTTTTTTTTTTTCAAGGACAGGAAAAATAACAAATAAATACAAGAAACAAAGAGCTTGTCAGTGATATTGTATGGAAAAGCATCCCTGTATTGACAAACTACTCAATGCCAGAAGAAATTTGATAAATAGAACACCCTACTCTGAGAAAATTCCTGTAAAATTCAGCCAGTAAATGCTATTTAAAATCAGTCTGTACCAATACAGGAACTTTAAGAATCTGAATATAAACAGAGATGAACATAAGTAAAAAATAGGCAATTACCTAAGTAAATAAATGAAAAGCAGCTGCAATGTCCGGTTATCATCCCTGAAAAGAAATTTGCTACTCTGAGAAAAACATAAAACAGTTACCCACAGATCTTGGGTATGTTTCTACAAAATCTGTTGTGTTCTTAGGTGTCAAATCAGCGCTCGACCAAGTACTGACCACAGCAGATCTGTAATGGCTTTGGGAAAGGAGTTTTTAGCTGGAACAGGAATGTATCTGAATTAACCTTTCTGAATGAAGAAGGGCTTATGTGGATAATTTCCCTGGAGCTGTCTGGAAATTATAACCTCCCAAACTGTTTACAAACCATGACATGGACAAAGAAAACAACCCAGAAATGCAGAGAGGAAGAGAATATTTCTTCTTGTTTCTGCGGGATTTGTCCCCGAGAAGCATTTGGGGTTCTCATGTGTGAGCCATAAAACGACCAAATAAACACAAGTGGTTTTTTATCCAGTGCAAGCATGATTTCAGGTTTGGCTTCAGGTTTGTGCCCTTCATTGTAATTAGCTTATTCAAAATGGTCTGAAGCAAACGTTTTCACATTTCATGACATGGTCACAGCAGAATCATCACCTTCTGCAAATTTTTTATCAGAATATTCGCCTTCAGCTATCATTATTTCTGAAGAGGAAAGGTGGCAAAGATATTGTAAGGAAAAACAACTGTTCTGACACTTCCTACCTCAGGTGCAATACTGGTCTTTTTGTAGCTGTGAATAGAGGTGAAGCAAGGTCAGTAGAAATAGGAAATACCTTTTATGATATCGTTGAAAAAAACCACAGGAGCTTTTTAGCCCTTTTCTTCAGATCTCAGATAGAAGTCTTCAAGATAAAACACAACTTGAAAACAGTACTTCTGAATTTCACTTGGTCTTTCATTTTCCAGAGTCTCTGAGGTTCTGCTGTGTAATTGTACAACAGACTTGGAGAGGGACATGGTACTCAGTAGTTTTTGAGATGTAAAAATTTTGGGGTGATGTGATGGGTTGACCCTGGCTGGATTACCAGGTGCCCACCAAGCTGACCAATCACTCCCTCTCCTCAGTTGAACAGGGAGAGGAAATACAACAAGAGTCTTGTGAATTGAAATAAAGACAGGGAGAGATCACTCAGTGATTAGCATCATGAGCAAAACATGAAAAAACTCAAATTGGGGAAATTAACTTGATTTATTGCCAATCAAATCAGAGTAGGACAAGGAGAAAATAAAACTAAATCTTGAAACACCTTCCCCCCATCCCTCCCTCTTCCTGTGCTCAATGTCACTCCCAATTTCTCTGCCTCCTCCCACCGAGCAGTGCAGGGTGGGGAATGGGGATTGTGGGGCCTCAGTCTTGACCAGCGGCAGATCCCTCTTGGAGCCGACTGGCATTGGCTCTATCAGACACTGGGAAAGCTTCTAGCACCTTCTCACTGAAGCCACCCCTGTAGCCCCCCCACTACCAAAAGCTGGCCACGCAAACCCAATATATATGAAGATATATCTCTCTTTTGAGATGTAGGGCAAATGGCTTGATGTTTCAGTGCTTGGATCCCCTTTTTCTCCTATCTTTACATTTCACTGTTTACTACAATTATGAAAATACATCTTTCTTGACTCTACTTCTAATGTGTTAATGTTTCCATCAGAGCTGAATCATTGCACAAAGCAGGACTTTGGGGTACAAGTCTCCTGACTTATATGTCTGTTTTGGGACGAGATGAGTCACACTTGATGGTTCTTATTTTTCTCCATTTATTGTAGAGGGATATAGATGTCTAGAGGGAATAAAGATGACTACCATACTAGGATACTTAGAAGACTACCTCTCCTTTCACATTTGTGTGTACTGTATTTTTTCACTGATCACACTAAAGGATCCAATGTGCTCATGCTTCTCTTTCAGGAGCTGGCAGAACAATACATTATTTTGTTTATTTTGCAGATTTTACTTCTTATTGTAGAATGAATGATAAATATAAATATTACATTGCCTTCTTAAATAAGGTGCCCTGAAGGCTTGCTAATGGCAGCTACAGTCCCCATCCAAAACATGCCATAATATATTCAGCTCCATCTGTGGGACCAGTAGTATTTGGACTAACTTTCTTAACTAGTCTCAGCAACATTGTGTGGGTCATCCCCTACTGGAACAAGAACCGTGATGTAGATGAAGGAGCTACCAAGATGCCATCCGAACATGTTTCCTTTCTCTGTCCTTCCCATATCATAAGTATTTTTCCATGACCAGTGCCTCACTTGTCCCTTGTGTGCCATAATATAACTCTGTGGCATTCAGAGATTACATGGACTCCCATGCAGCACAGATTATTAAATTTGCAATTTAAAAGAAACTATGACAACAATTGTGGTTAAAAATCAGGCCAAGTTTCAGAGCCCTCCAGAATGGTCCACAATAGGAACAGGATCACTTGGGTAACTTGTATATTTTTTATCTCCACTGCCAAGCCTTTATTTCATTAAGATCTTGTGATAGTTGTACTCCTCAGCTGGAGGAAATGGTTTGCTATTAATTCAACGTTTGCTGCTTAATCACTTGTTCCAGTCTCTCCTGGGGAAGGGGCAAAGGAACAGATGATAACATTGACTTGGTGGCATCTAGTCTACATTTTGCTTGATGTCTACCCTCACATCTTTTCCCCATCCTTTATGGAAATAGCATCCTGGTAGGCAAAACACACAAAAATTTCCTTCAGGAGATCTTGTGCTAAATCAGGAGCCGATAATTGGACTCCAGCCTATCTTTAGAAGAAAAAAAAAGTAACGTCACCAAACCTCTCAACTCCAAATTTGTGAAGTCCAGGTAACAAAAAATATTCCTTCTTTCATGAGGATTCTGTTCCTTGGACTAACTTACTTTCACTGTTAATTTCCTAAACATAAAAAAATAAAAATCTGTTTTCATCTAGAATTTTGCTGGCTCTGACTCCCTACAGCCCAGTTTTGTAAAATAGCTGTCTGCTCAGTTAGAGCCCTGTGGCAGCATTTCAGAGAATATCTTTCCTAGATTCAGGGTTTGCTATAAATCTTATAGAACAGCACACAGCAATGACATGCTTCATCCCAGATTTTTGCAGCCCCCAATCTTGATGTTATGCTTTAATTGAACTGCAATTACATTTAGTCAGACCTTGAAATTTCTGACTTGCTCAGATGCCATTTTTTTAATACATGAAGTTTTTGACTTGTATATTTTTTCCCCTCACCCTTTCCCCCTTGAATTATTTATCATTTAGAAAGCTGAGCTTTGCCACTTTTATTTCCATTCCCAGTTTTATTGCTATCTAAGTGATTTACAAATCAAGCCTTGCATCTAATGGCACTGTGTATTTCCATTTCCACTGTTCTTCTTTACTGTCGGCTCTTGTTGGATGGGGCAAACCTCAGACACAAATAACCAAAATTAATGTCAAATTGCATCATGTGCAGCTTGAATTTCAATTATGAGATCTGAGTAAAAATGCGTGTTTTCAGCAAACAGGAATAATGCCGTGAATTGCCTGACCCCAGAGTGCACATTACTAGAAAGTATCCTGCTCATGACAAAGATGCAGGATTTCAAAATCTTAAAGCAAATCTGCTTGGCATTTAGTTAAGGCCAATGAGCTATGAGAATAAGTAGTCATTCAGGCCTTCAACTTTTGTATCCTTTGCCCCATGATATGTCTGTGGCTTTTTATAGCCTGAAATTCAACCGCTTTCTTCCTGGATATTATGAAGTGATCAAGGATGAATCTAGCCCCAAAGCCCTAATGCATCCTAAATCTGTTGAAGTTTGCATCCAAAGCTTGTGGCTCAGCCCATCTCCAATTCTGTATTCATGGAAAGGCCCAGTAGAAGCTTGTATATGTGAAGACAGGATGGAAGATGCATTTCTCTATTTGTTATTTGTGGTACACCTGGTGATACAAAGAAGCCAAACTTTGCCTAGGCTTCTGTTGTAGCCAGTAGAAAGAATTAGGTGTTTTGAGGGCAGATGCTTTTAATCTTCATACAGATGTCTAAATGGGTCAAAGGGATCACGGTCTCACATGTCTTTTCCTCTGCATTGTCTTCAAAGGTTGTTGAGGCACAAAGTTATATTTAAAGTCTTCAAGGTGCAGTGCCCTGTCACTGCTGAAATTTATGTGCCTTCAAAAGCTTCAGCCAACTGAATGACCTACATATCCCCTCCAAGCAGGGATATTGCAATGCAGCTACAAGTTTTGCCTCCTCAGCTTCCTGAAGAAAAAGACAGTCCCTTCCCTTAGAGATTGGTTGAACTTTATGAACTTTATGTTGCAGACTCATTGCTCTGCTAGCATTGCCCTCCAAAGAAAGAGAAAATAACTTTCTATTAACATAAAAAATAGCTTTTCATGAATGCTACGCACTCACATGAAACTAACAGAAGGTGTCCAGCTGTCACATGAAAAAATCAGCTAGATCACACTTAACTAGATGACACTTCACTTATTTCTGCAAACACTATCTACAACCTGATGTCCCAGTTATAAATGACAGCATCTTGGAGTACTGGAAAACAGCTTGCTTATAATCTGATGAACTTGTCTCTGTCACAATCAGCTCTAAACAAACACTGAATAGCTACCCAGGACATTAGTTAGTCAGGTGAACTTTAAAAGTCTTATTACTTTATAACACACTGAGATTGTAAAGAGATTTTTAATGGGCACAGGGATGTGGATTTATATTAGACTCTGAGTGATTGAGTCATTCCTTTAGCTATGTAAGAGAAAAACCAGTTAGAATTCTAGAATTATTCATCTGAAAATGTGTTTTAGGCACTGGAAAGAGATAGGAAGTCAGTTTTCACTGTGTCAGTCAGCTCCCAGCTTAGGATGTTGGCTTTTTGTTAGCCAGGCTGACACTCCGACCTGAATTAAGGCCACGAACTCCATTTGTTTGCCCCATCAGATGCTTACATGACTTAATTGTTACTTGGGGCTATAGAATCAGAAGGGACAAGCCAAGCCCAGTCTCTCCCTGTAGGCACCACATCACATAGACCTTCTCTTTCATGTGCTCTCATGCTTCTGTGAACATTATGGGTTCTCAAATGCAAAATGTCTGCACTCCCACCTCCTTGCAGGGCACCAAAATTGCTATGAATGAATGTGGATAAGTTGCAGCTGCTACTGTTAGGGCTGTGTCAGGAAAGGGATTTTTTTCATTTATTGTATCTGCCTAAGAGTAATGAGCCTAGTCTAAGTTAGTGAGCCAGGCCCTCTCCATAGCTGCTGGAACGACAGATTCAGCACCAGAAGGTGCTTCATCCAATTCTGGAACAGAGCTGAGATGTCTCTAATAAATATACATGAAATTTAGACAACTGGCTCAGGTTAAGTATTCAGCTTTTAGATAGTAAAGTTAGGTGAAAGCAAATTCTGCCTCAATATGAGTCTGCAAAATTGCTGACAACCAGGACTAGGCATGTTAAAATCAAAACATGCAACTTTAGCAAAAAAATGCTTTATTCTGGAAGTGTTCCTGAAAAAAAACAACCAACAAACAAAGTAAAACTACAAGGTATAGTCCTTTACAGGGGAAGGTAGAAGGGGGAAAGCAATATGTAAGAGCTCTTTTCCATAGCCAAATAAAAACCAATGTCAAGAGCAAAACAAGTCATCTATTTTTTTGCAAGGTTCCCTGATCTATTGTGTGGCAAGAGCTTCTGAAAGTCACGAGAAAGGTCAACCAGCAGGATGGAAATGTATTAAAAGTATTTAGTCTGGCTTTTGTTACCAAATGTAAATAAAAACCAATTAAATAATCATATTAAATATAGGCAAAAGAATGGCATTAACATTCCCGGAGTGTAATGATCATTACTAAGGAAGTCTATTGTCCAGCCTTTGTAGAGGGGGGAAAAACCAATTATGTTTCACCTTTTAATTGCCTTCTAAAGCCTTGCAAAATTGATTTCATACAACAACAAAAATACAGTAATAATATAGGGGCAACAGTAAAGCAAAAAGTGGATAATAGAGAAAGGAGGATGTACAGCACCTGTAGATGGTGGTCTGAAAGCAGCGGGCTACTTTTCTACCAGGGAAGATGGGGTAAGTTGGAATTGCTCCATTGCCACCATGAATGCAGTGCCAAGTTAATGCAGTAGTACCTTGTATCCATGTACAATTCCTGCAGTGTAGTACCCTGCGGAATATTTGGTCTCTGATCTTTATGAGTTCTGTTCTCCATTAGAAAGCAATGAGCATCTTCAACTTGTGACTGTGTGAGGCAAGGTGACAGCATTTAGTATTCCACAAGGTTGTGATACAGGTACAACAGCCAGCAATGTGTGCTCACAGCCCAGAAAGCCAACTGTATCTGGGTGCATCCCCAGCAGTGTGGTCAGCTGGGCATTGGGGGGAATTCTGCCCTTCTACTCTGCTCTTGACTGGAGTACTGCATCCAGCTCCGTACTCAGCAGAAGGAGGAGAAGGACCTTTTAGAGTGAATCTAGAGGAGGGTCACAAAAATGATCTGGGGGCAGGGATGGAGCTCCTCTCTTATGAGGACAGGCTGAGAGAGTAGGGGTTGTTCAGCCTGGAGAAGAGAAGGCTCTGGGGAAACCTTAAAGGCCCTTCCAGTACCTAAAGGGGGAGGTGGGAGATGGGGAGATGGGGAGGGACTTGTGGTCAGGGAGTGTAACGATAGGACAACAGATAATGGTTTTAAACTGAAAGAGTTGAGAATTAGATTAGATATTAGGAAGAAATTCTTTACTGTGAGGATGGTGAGGCACTAGAACAGGTTGCCCAGGGAAGCTGGGCTGCCCCATCCCTGGAGATATTCCAGGTCAGGCTGGATGGGACTTTGAGCAACCTGGTCTAGTGGAAGGTGTCCTGGCCCATGGCAGAGGGGCTGGAACTGGATGGTCTTTAAGGTCCCTTCCAACCCAAACCATTCCGTGACTATGATTCTATAAAAACCTCCTGTAATAATTTTTAAACAATCTCCCAGTTCCTTCCCCCTCCACATCCCGTAATACCCTACAGCCTAAATCCCTACAGGCAATAACCCCTCCAGTTTGCAGGGCATTCCTGAGAAGGTGTTTCTTGGGCTGACTCATGCACCAGGAATAGATTCACTGATTAGATTATAAAAATTCATTGGCCTCCCTGGGTCTTTGTGTTCAGAGAGATTATCCCTTAATCACATAACCTGGCAAAGAGAACATGACGTTTCTGTCAGATCCTTTTCTGTGCTTTATTTTTTCTTTTCTTTTGCCCTTTATGTTCTCTTCCATTCCCTGCCTTGTCTACCAAATAATAACTAAATGTTAGCAATTTCTGTAACAGGTAGAAAGCTTCCATACTTGTTAGCCCATACAGAGAACTTTCCCCCTGTGTCACAGGGTATTGTGACATCCAGTCTTGTCTATAGGCCATGAAGTAATGCCATTAACCCAAATACACAGCAAGATATTATGTCCTAGCTCACATTTCTTACAAGCAATCTCAGAGATGATTCTTCAAAGGATCACAGACTCAGTCAAAATGTAATATTTGGGATGGAAAATTGTTTTCCTGGAGTGTTCTGTCAGGGAGTTGGACAACTTGTCCTGCTTTACATTTGGAGTGAGTGCACCTCAGTGGTCCCACATTGAACATATGCTTATTCACATGTAAAACCGCACAAGTGTGCACCAATGCATTCACACAGATACATTAAGACTCCTTTATTAGTATTCTGCATAACTGTCCGTATTTCATTACAGAAATATTTATGAAACTATTTTTATGATACTAAGTTTTTTTGTTTATTTAGACAGGTTTTTTCAAGTTTGCAACCCTTAGTTTTTTCTTTCCCTCCTCCTTAATTCTATGTATGTTTCATATTTGCATCATTATATTAGCCCATAGTGAATTTTGCTCCCTACAGTGGAAATAAACTGCTTTGTAGTATTTTGGTCAATGTATTGGAAACTGGATGTTTAGTGAGATTTGGATGAAAATCTAGTTTAAAGTCTTTGGAGCTTCATGACTCAGAGAGAGCAAGAAATAAATGTTATGTTGAAATAACATGTTCTGTTCTCAGGTTATTTTAAAACACAGAGTGATTCTTCTTGCACACTCTCAGCACCAAAGACCACTCTGCTGTGGCTTGGGAAAGTGAAAATACATTATGGCTATGGAAGTATTTCCCACAACAGTAACTCGTTTAGCTGGGGACACATACTAATGAAACTGCCAAGTTGGAGAGAACTTTGTGAAATGCTGGAGGCCAGTTCATATGGATCAGTGAGATTGCCTTGGACTCTAAGCTCTGTCCTTTTGAACCGCCAAGATATCAGCAAGGCGGCTTGACTAGTCAAGACCCCAATTGTACTTCCAACTTTTTCCTAAATTATAGGAAGGGTAAGGAAAATGTCAGTCTCTACTGTGTTGTGATCTGGAGCCTGGTCTGGTCTGCAGACTAGGATAATCCGTTCCCCTTTATTAAAGGAAATGAAAAATCCATCCCAACTCGACTAATATGTTCCATTGCTATAAAAAGAAATAGAAACTGGTTAAACAGGAAGATTTTTATCTCTATCTGAAGTTGAGTTCTTAGACAAACTTGGGGCTGGAGGAAGCAAACTGCAACACAAAATCTATTCCCTTTCACACTCCTTTTTTCCTTATTCCCAGCATTTATTACAGTATGTAAGTAGCTATAACAATGTATACTTAATGGCAGGGGAGAATACAGGGCATAGTAGCAGTAGCGCTTTAAATCATAAAAGCCCTTTTTAAACAAATGGCTATCTTTTAACACAAAATCATCCTTCAGGGTATATATGAAGGAATATATATACTTGAAGAAATGTCAAAGGCAAACTTTTTAAACCCAACTTGAAAATAAGTCTAAAGACAGTGCCATCCTATTCTTTTCTTATTACCCATTACTTGCATTGTAGGGGACATGAAAGACACAGGACATTTCTCCAAGAGTCTTATCATGTCAAATTCCCTTTCAAATCCTTTAATTTGTGTGATTACTTAATTTAGCTAAGAAGACCTGTAAAATTGCTGCAAGGCACCAAACTCTTCCACATGAGAAAAGGCTTTGTCCCATCCTTACATCCTATCCTTCATTACCACTTGTCCTGCCCAGGACTCACCAAAATTTCCTATTTATTTCTCCTAAATGCTTACCCTAAATGGTAATAAATAAAATAAAAGTGCCTTTGTCTTCAGTGTATAGGAACCTCACTGCTGTTGCTGTAGTTTGCCTCTTATTCTTATAGGGACTCAACTTAGAAACATCAGTTTCTTTTTTTTTTCATACCATTAGATCTTGCATTCTTTACAAAATAGTTACCATCCCCGGGGGCAATTAAAATACAAATGCTGACTGTTTCCATGCATCCCCTTTTATTTTCCTGGAGACAGTAAAACAGAGCTACAGCCCAAAGGCTAAAGAGAATTCATTACTGTGCATGTTGTTATCTTCTAATGTCATCATAAATTAGTTGAAAGTCTTGCCTCCCAAGCTAAAGATCAAAATGATCCTTTGAGGTAAATGTTTTGTTACAGCAAGAAGATGTCCTCAAAGCATCTTGCTTTCAGACTTGGAAATACTTGTACCCCGAAGGTCCCCATTTTGAGTCTTGCACATTTTCCTAGGCAATGGTGAAAATTAGTAATATTGAAGATGTCCATTCTCAACTTCTTTCTAAGTATGGTCTAATTGATCAGAACTTGGAGACTTCATCTTCTTCCTTCTATGCCAATTAGTCACATATTATAAGGTTTTATAATCATTTAATAACTATAATAATAGAATATTATAAAATATATTTTTATTACACATTGTCGATGAATTACAGTCACTTTCTTCTTCAGATCCCTTGCATTGTCTCATTCACTCAGTGCTGTTTAAAATTTCTATTACATTAGGACAAACAGATCCATCCAAGCGAAGTGAAGTTTCACTGTGTTATTTACTGTGGTCTAACACACAATAACAGAAAAGACAGAGACCACAGGCTCACATAGACATACTGAATCTCACACAGAGTCTCTAGCAGAGAAAGGAACTTCATTCCTCTCTGTAGATCACTATGCCCTAACCATGAAACTTCAGTCTCGAACTCAGCAACATCTCTCGTAAGTTAGAGCTGAAGTCTGTCAGACATTTTTCCTGTTGTTGAGCAGTAGTCAATAATAAGTAACCATAGAAACTGTGAGGAGAGCAGAAATGTATGGTGATACTTCCAGAATAGTCTCCCAATGGCCTAGAACTTAGGACATGAGCTGTTGATGATTCGAAACTTTTGGTTTTGTATTCAATGAGTTTATCAGAAGTGCTTTGATTCCATGCAATTTTTTGACATCAATGAATTTTTGGGGTAATTTCCGGAACCACTTTTGTGGCTTTCCTATGTTATGTCTATTTATTTTTATTGTTCGTTTGTTTTGCCAAATCATTACTCTACTTATTTAAATCTGTGTCTCAAATCTTACTTTGGAAATGGGCAAGTTTAAACCAATCATTTCAGTTGCACTGTCTAGTATATCCTTTGGGTGATTATGACACCCAAATTATATAGTGAGTAATTTTTTGGGTCCTTAAACAATGCTCATTGTAGTGACAGAATGTCTTTTTGCCAAAAATAGCAATCTATCAACTGGGTGTATGAAGGTCATAACAGGGATTTTCAAAGGACTGATGATTCGTTGAGCTTCTGATTATTTTTTTTTCTTTTAATGTGTAATGTAAAGCAATTTAGAGAGGCCTGATTTTCAAAAAGAGTGTGAAATCCATCCATCTCTTCAATTTGGGCACCAACATTATTATCTTGCTGGTGTCTCTGATGGGACTAGGATAACAAAAAGGCACTGAAAGAGTTTCTCATGTTTTCCATTGACTGAGGAAGTGCAGCATTCAGTCATTCTGAAGAGTGTTCTGTTCCGATTTAAGATCTTTTTGCCTAGAATTTCAGATAATATCTCCAACTGAAGATAATTTCTTATCCAAGAAAATGCCTTCAGGATTACAGTTTCACAGCAGGAAATAATAATAAGAACAATGTACTGAAAAAGCAAAGATGAGTTTTCTGCCACTCTCTATCGTATAAAGAAGTAACTTCCTCCAGACTCTGATGTTTGGTACCAGTTACATTTGTTTAGTTATGTAAAGGTGCGTTACAAACTTTGCTTTTTTCTCTGCTTCCAGTTGGAAATCAGAAAGTGAGTAGCATGCCTTGAGCCTGGAAAAAAATTTTTCCTGTGGTTGTAAGTCATAAGGATTTTTTTTGTTGTTGTTCTCATTGCTCCTGATGGTGGGTTTTTAACTCTAAACTTTTGGAAAATGTATTGGAATCAGCTTCTAGAGAACTAATTTATTTCTTCATCTTCCTTTTGTAGACTGAGATACTGATAGTGTAGGTGGCACGTACAATTAGCTCCCAAGTGCTTGTGTGTTCTATGACATTGTACATCTTACCTCTCTGTCATGAGAGGAGAATACTTCAGTTCTACATGTAAAAATCAGGCAGATCTCTTATGATTGTTATTCTGCTCCTCACTACACTTGTGCTTAAATTAGGTGATTTTCTTACCATCAGTTTATTCCCAGATTATGTTTTGAAAATGTCTTCTGGTTACTAAAGTGATTTAAGGAAAATGAATCTATCAATAGTTTCTGATAACTGAATCCCCAAAGAAATTAGTTTCATATTACTTTCAATATTTTCTTCTAAAAGAGAGATATTACTCAATTATTTTTGAACTCTGAATCTTTGCTGTTGCAATAAAGTGAGTTTCCATTCATTTTGTTTGTTTGTATTGTTTTGTTCTGTTTAATTTTTATTATTATATAAGATCTCATTGCAATAACTTACTTTAGCATCATACATTTAAATGCTTTGGTCCCCAAATCTGCTATCAAGCACCAGGAACATTACTTTCAAGGTGTCTGGCTTCTGATGATCTTTCTTCTAGTTCCCAAAGTTCAGATGTTTCCATGATACTAGAAAGAAATTATGAGAAGCCTTCCCATCTATTTTTCCTACATCAGCCCCTTCATCCTGATACTGTATTTGATGAAACACCAATATCTTTGGGGGGAAATAAGGGATTCAATATGTTTCAGAAGGCTGATAAGAAAAACATGGAGCTTCTAACTCTTCTCAGAATGCTCCACTCTACTGAGTATTTCAATCCAGCTGCTGCTGAAAGCCTGTAACTATTATTGCCACAGATGGAAAATAAATGAACAGAGTAAGTTGTCAATAAGACAAAGCTACTTGTAAAGTCATTAGGAATGGGTTGGTTTTTTTCTGTTTAAATACAATTGCGTACTTGTGAAATACAAAAAAAAAAAAAAAAAAAAAATTTTTTCCTCAGTATTAAAGCAATCAACAGAAAGAAACAGGCTTTTCTGGGATGCGATACATCTGACTAAAGTAGACATCTAAAATAGATCAGATGTGCCGTGTCTGTTCCTATCCACTGGCTCCATAAAAGGAACTGAAGTTGACTGGTTCAGATGTAGATTTCTGCACTGCAGAATTTATTTCAACTCATTTCAGCAGTGTAATCCATCTTGAGATGAAGACATCTGTACATCTGAGAGTGTATTAGGGGTCTACAGTACCATATCATAGTAAAGTTGAGTGTATAGGCTAAGGGAAATCTTTTATTAGAACATCAGATAGGAAAATGACAATACTTTCTACACGTTTCCTATTTTAGGCTTGAAGGAGAAGCAGCAAACTGCGGGCTAAGAATAAATTGCTTTGACAACTTAATTCTGTTAATCAATTAGACAATTCAAGAGAAAAAGGTGATTACTGAAAGCTGACAATGCGCTGCCTGCAGAGGCAGAGACATAAAAGCAAACAAGCAATCGTGCCTGCCAATTTAGCCTGGAGCGAGCTCTCGTATTCTCTTCTGACCCCAAATCTAAGTAGCAGTTGAACTTTGAGCGCAACAGCAAGTCACATCAACCAACTGTTTTTAATTCCACAGAGGGTTTCACTGTCCAGCCTGCTGTCTCTAGCCTGAAAGATGTGAGGATGTGCTTCCAGAAGCCATTCATCAATTTTTCTACTCTACTGCAAGGGTGCCCAAAATGCTGGAGGTGTGCAATTTTTATTTTATTTCTTTTTAATTTTTTTTTAATTATTATTTTATTCCATACCTATCCAAAATAGAGAGAAAGAATAAACCTTGTTCAGCATCCAGCCTGCCAACCCACTAACCTGGAAGATCATTTTGGGGGGGGAGAGCGGGCTTAAAGAATAGCGCGTTTTGGCTGCTGTTTACCAGATAATAGAAGCCATCACTGAAAGAGGAAATTCCGAGTGGCACTTTCCTGACAGCTAATCTCTGGCAAGCTGTCAGGTGCACACTGTGTGGAGTGCTTCCCCAGCATCTGAGTGGACCCTCCCGACAGCTCAACGAGCCCTTCAAAGCACATTGCTCTGCAAAAGCCTGACCTGCAGGGCAGTCTCCTATTGACTAGTCTGATGTGTACTAATTGTGTACCAAAAGTATTAAATTAGCAAAGCAATCACCTTCCATTTGCTTTTTCCTTATTCTTTCTCTCTGTTTTCTAATTTGCTTGAATCATGCACTCAAGAGGAATTTTTAGACTAGGAAGCTTGTTAGCTAAAATATACTTCTCCATTCACTTGATTTCATCTGCCAAAGCCTCAAGCAAAAGCGCAAGTAAGGACAGACACAAGGGTAGTAATTAGAGCATATCGTGATTATTTTTTTTTCTTAAAAATCATTTATGTGATAACAAATGTAGTTTTATTGCTCCTTATCTTTCATTTTGGAAATCAGGGAGGCAAGATTTCATGACTTGTGACCTCAGGAGATTCTTCTCTTTGGTGGATGGTTCCTTGAGATGTTAATAAATTAATTTTGCTGTTGTTCTTCAGATTAAACCAAACTCCATCAGTGAGACAAGAGTTCCTGTGGACTTAATGCGGCAGTAAGAGATTTGAAACCACAGTTCTTCAGAACAAATCAGACACACTAGTGTTACATCATGGTATATACGCAGTACAGCTTACATCTATATCATATATAAGTTTGTATATAAATGTGAAGTTCACAATAAGTTTTCCCATTTTGTTGTTTTTCTTAGTTTAAACACCAGATAAATATAGAATCTTCCAGAGATAAAGAAAATACAGTGAAACAATGACATTAGATTTAAGGAAAGTAAATTCATAGTATTAAAATGAAAAATCAAGAAAGGCAGAGGAGTAAAAATTGAACTGGATGTGTGTGAATAGGCATTCTCACACCTATTGATTCACAGTCTCTATACCTATGGGTAAAGAGTAATGCTGAAATGCTTTATTTTTTCCTTTAAGAAAAGTGTAAGAAGACAAATGAGGTAAAGTCAGAAGGAAAGAATCATTCTACTGTCTTTCTAGACATTTTATATATCTTGTATTTACTGAGACACTTGCAGTAAGCAGAAACTTGAATACTTTAAGCACAAGTATAATTCTATAGAAAACAGTTGTGGAACACAAGCAGCTGCCTGAACTGGAAGATCTTTGTTTCAAAAATTGGCATGTTGCTCCCTGTCTTGTAAGCGGGCAGGGCAATCAGGCATTGAAATAATACATCATGGGATATAATAAGACCTTAATTTCTTAAATATCTTCAGATGAGGATTTGAACTGCATAGCCCTTTGTTTAAAATCTCATTAACCCTCACATCAATGAAGCTGATTTTTATAGAATCATGGAGTGGGTTGAAAGGCACCTTAAAGATCATTGAGTTCCAATCCCCCTGCCATGGGCAGGAACAACTCCCATTAGACCAGGTTGCTCAAGGCCCCATCCAACCTGGCCTTGAACACCTCCAGGGATGGGGCAGCCACAGCTTCTCTGGGCAACCTCTTCTAGTGTCTCACCAGCCTCACAGTAAAGAATTTCTTCCTAATATCTAATCTAAATCACAACTCTTTCAGTTTAAAACCATTATCCATTGTCCTATCATTACACTGTCTGATAAACATCCAGATCATGAATATTTCATTCTCTGAAAAGCTCCTAACAAAGGTGTGGTGAGGAGCTGGACTGTATGAAAAGGCAAAGGTACCTCAGAAGAACCCCAGCTTTGCCCTCAATTCCACTTAGACTGTATCTACCAAGGACCAGGTGAAACTGGGAGAAGCTGAATGTGAATATCTGCAGATAGACATGTCCCATCTCTATGTTCACTTCAGGCTCCTTGTGCTCAGGGACTTGTAAACATGCCTGAAATAAATTCCTGTCTTAGACCTTAATCCCTGGCATTATTTTCCTTGTATTATCTTGTCTGTAGCGTAAAACTCAATCCTCTATTTTTTCTCCCCCCCCCCCTTTGACAATATCATTAATGCTAATTGTGAAGTTGGCTGTGATTGCACATTGCTTAGTTTGATGCTAATGAATCTGAATAGTAATTTGTACTATATTGAATTAGCATCATATCTCAGAGACCATGGAGAATTGAACCCTAAAGCTTTCATCATCCCTTTCTCCTCTTTTTACCAGCCAGGCTTCATAGCTTTTCTGCTATTTGTAAATCATTTACAATCTGTTTACTGCCCAACTAACATGAGATCATCACCACTGACAAATGCACTGTAGTATCATATTCACAGTTAAATATAAAAATCAGAATGAGTTAAGTTTAGTGCTATTCTTTGGAATATTTTGATGTTTTCATTATTTTGAAAATTTTTATTTGTTATGTTAAATTAATTTATGGTGCAGAAAATGCATGTTTACCCACAGAAGTCTAACTGTTGCACAGTTCCAAAGAGGCCTTATTAAGGTCATAGTTCAGAAGAAGTGTGTGAGGACATATTTAATGTATTATAGACATGTTCAAAGCATGTGCTAATACAGGACTGGGGAAATTGACCTGAAATGCAGAGCACATCTGCTTTGCCCTGATCTTCAGCAGGCTATTTGCCACAGTTCCTTAAGTCAATCAGCTATTAATAATACAAAGATAATGTGTAGCATCAGTGAAAACACTTCTAAAATACACCCTGAAAAAAAAAAAAAAATTAAATTACTAGAAAGGGCTTAGAAAACAGTAATTTGCCTTCCTTAGAGTGTGAAACTTATTGAACGTGTTGAAGAGAGGATTAGCAAGTAGCTTGATTAAGGTCTATAAGTACGTGCTAAGATTTCTTCACTGGTAGGAGAAAAGATTGCGGATGGATGAAGGTTTAATGTCTTGCAGAACGCAAGATCCAATGAAATAGTCAAATGCAGGAGCAGTTATTTGAAACAAGACAAATTCAGATTATAAATAAAACCCAAATATTCAGCAGGGAAATAATTAAGCACCTGCAGAGATGTAATCGGCTCACTCACCTTTACTTTAAGAAATCTGTAATGAACACTTTTGGGAACAGAAATAACTGAATGTGAGTATTATGGCTTGCATTACACAGGAAAACAATTTAGATCACAATGATCCTGTCTGTTTGAAAACACAAATACATATTATCTAACAATCGATAATTTGTAGCATTCTCACACTGTATTTAGAAACACCATGACCCAGGTGTGGCTTAGTTTCACCAGTACAACCATTTATTATTACCTCTAACACAGAAATATGCTGAAACCCTATTCAAAATCAGGGTCCCTTTCTCCTAGGCAAGCACCCAACCCACGGCAATGTTCCTGCCACCAAGTTACAAACCTTTTGAGTAACGTCTTTAATCCCAAATGGCTTTTTTTTTTTTTCCTGCAGATTTCCTGCTTTTGATAGCACAAAGTTCTTCTCTGATACATTTCAGATGAAAATATGAAATTAATTTTAGCTGAGTTTACGTCTGCAGGCGTATTTCAGCGATTTGACTGTGTATGCCTTTTGTCAAATACATTTGTCATAGAATGGTATTTTCCACAAGCCTTCCAGAATAAATAAAATATTTTGTTTACAAAAATAGCCTTGGGTTTGAAGTGGGAAAAAATATCCTGATACTTTCTGTTCTCAATACACTTTTAGCAAAGAAAATTTTTAAAGCATGGGAATTTTCTATAAAAACAGCATTTTTAAAAACAATAAATGCCAAATAAACATTGTTAACTCTGTTATGAAGTTAAAGCACTTAACAAAAATTTAGAAATCCAAGTTATGAAGAATTGTTACTTCTTCATTCATATCTCAGTTACCGCTATAATATCAAATCTGTCCAAGAACAAATAAAACGCTCAAATTATTCTATATAATGAGAAGAATAATAAGCATTATTAAAATACCTGAAATATTTCAAGAAGATATTTAAAGAAATACAAAAGAAGAGAATTATATGTGTCTGTGGAAATAAATATTCTTTTAGAATCAAGGTGAAAATGTCATCAGGGTCTAGGTGGCCTAAAAGAATAAACTGCATCACTTTCAGCACCAAGGAAGTGGTGTGCCCGTCAGTTTTGATTCCCAGGGTGCCCCTTAGAGACACAAACACCATGGCTGGTCTTAGATGCAAACCTTAAGCTCATGTTTCTGCATTTTTGACTGAGACATCTTGAAACCTCCTCAGACACATCATCTACTTTCAATGCAGATGTAATATGTTACTATCACAGAGAAGACTCCTGTCTTTGCATTTGGTTATCACATGCCCATACTCAGTGAGACACTTGTCATTGTGTACATAAGGTGAAAGATGTTTAAAACAGTAACTCCTTCAAATTAAAAGTAAATGCATTATCTGCTGGTTTTACCCCTGGGTTAAGTGGACAGACATGAAGGCACCATATACTGTCAGTTAACTAAGTATAGCTAGCAGCAGTTTTCCATAAATGTATGACAGCATTAAAATTGTTCTTTAAGAACATATCATTCAAATACATCACTATGTGGCTAAGCCATATGTCATTACTGAAATGGATGTGGAGTGTTGTCTCTGTTCAATAGATGTCCAAGATTTTAGATGTTCACTCATGGTCTTGTGGACTTTATTATGATAGTAAGGCATTTATCAACTGTGACAAAAAAGATATCACTTTCAAGTGGACTTCAAGGCTAGACATTCACTAGCAAAACGCA
>BJBW01003552.1:101447-198830 GCA_004320125.1 Scolopax mira
TTTCTGATTAAAGATATTTGGACCACAGACTACATAAAATACTCCTCCAACCCAATATCCTATCCAGTATTTCTAAAGGCTTTCATACTTTGGATGATCATGGAACAAAATGTATACAAGTCAGTGTCCAAACAAAATAAGACCCAAATTCTCTGGGTCTTGATACTATATCTTTTCCACTAGAATTTATTTCCAGTATATTGTTACTACAAATATTCCAACATTAATAACAATCTCTATTATACTCTTAAATACATTTATATTTTTTTTAGCTTCTATTCTGAACAGAGATTCTGGGAACTAAAGCCATCAAATCCCAGGGCTTTGCCTAGCATATTGGTTGAAATAATTATTGAATAGAGAAACATAAAGTACATTAAAAAGTATAACATAATGTATTATCAACTTCAGTGGTAACTTACTACTCTTTTGATACATACAATCAGCTGATCCATATTACCTGGTCCTGGGTGCTCATAGCCTGTTCCAAAAGACAGCTAGTTCAAGATATCTGAGCTCTTTTCCATTGGGGAAAAATTATTTCACATTTGACCTAGATTAAGAGCTCACAAGCTGACAAGTACCACAAAAGTGCTGACAAGTAATGAGTGGCTTCCTCAGCATGCATCAGAGCCTTTAAAATTCTTCAAACATACCAGGGAAGTGTCAAAAGAAGCTTTATAGTATCAGGCATTTTGGTTTGCAAAGGGCCTTTGGCAAGGTAACACACAAAGGACTATTAGAGGAATCTTTTAAGTAGTCATTATCACAGGAAAACTGCGGTTGGCAGGTAGCTTTGGAGACCTTCTTGTCCAACTTCTCTGCTCAAAGCAGGGTCAGCTAGAGCAGGTTGCCCAGAATGGTGTCCAGTTGGGTTTTGATTATCTCCAAGGATAAAGACTCCACAGTCTCTCTGGGAAATTCAGCACTTCTCAAAGTTGGTCAGGAGAAGTAGTTGAGGATTCTATTGACCAGATATCCCTTGCTTGTTACAGGAACTATGAGAATTATCTTAGTTGGAGATTACTAAAGGTAATCTAAAGCAATGCTAAACCCCATTTTGGAACTCAAGATGTCAAACAGGACATTATTAGGCACAAGAAGTGGAATACTGACTGATGGCTTCCTTGAGACAGACCTTTCAATTGGTAAAGTCAAGTTGAAGACAAACTGTGTAAAGAGAAGGAGCTGGATTGAACCAGTGGGAGTGATTAAAGGACTGTAAAATCACTTGCAGTGGAGATAAATAAGAAAAACAGTTTGCACATTTTTTTGTCTTGGATTCTCCTAGAAGTTAGGTCCATTCAATCTCTGCTCCTGCTGTGGAGCTCTTTGCTACAGTAACTCCTTAGGGACAGAAAGTAACCAGGATTAGACATGCAATCGCAGTTTGTAAAACTAATAGCTTCAGCTAATTAATGGTACTAATTCTCAATTGTTGAAGCCATAAAGCTCAGGAGATGATATTTTTCCTAATGGGTTGGCATTTTACTACACTAGATTCACTCTGTCACTGTTGTGTTGCTGAAGAAACAGGGTTTGGGGTTGGGTTTTTTTTTGTTAATAAAATTCCTTTACCAATAAATTTAATATTAACTAATAAGAAACAGCTCAGCATTCTTTCACTATGGTTTTCCTAGTGCTGCTTTCTGCAGCAGCATGAATGGTTATTTTATTCTGAACTATATTATTGTAGCTCAGAAGCAGTTTGAGCCACCTTCATCCAAAAACATGCAGTACAAAATAAAATAACATCACGATGAGTTTAATAGTTTATTATTTTCTCTTTTCAACACTAGCTGGAGCAGCCTGGTGAAAATATTTGATATTATGTAAAGTATCTCTTCCTTACCTCTACTTCATCTTGCTGTTTTCTCCCCTCTTTTGTTGTTTCCCCTCTCATGTTATTGCACGTAGGCCATTTGATTTGTCTAGCTCTGTGTGTTGGTGCCATATGCAATTCATGCAATGCAATAAAAAATAATTATTCTTGCAATTAAAAGGAACCACTATGAGTGGTTGCTATGAGTGAAATGGAAAGCTGTACCAGATATCCTAGGGAAAGGGCATGAAGGGAGAGGGAAATTGAATTCCTGGCTCTTTTGTCCCTTTCTTCTGCATGTCAGAGTGCAAACAGGTCCTGGCAGGCAGAACGTGCTGTAGAATGGAGCTGAATTCAGCCACTACATTTCCCCATCCAAAATCAATGAGGATAATTAGCAGATGAAAGATCTGCTGGAAACGGGTAATTTTCCATGTCAGCAGGTAGATGAGGAATCAATGTGGTAGCCTCGTTCCTCTCATTTCAACGAATTTGTTTCCATTAGAGGATGTAACTCACTTTGCCTAATCCAAAAAATGTTTGTTTGGGATGCTTCTGTCTGTCTCCTAGGTAAAAATACCCAGTGTAAAATATCTGGAGCCAACAGGGCTGGTTCCTGTGTATAAAAGTCCATTTTTCCATTTATACCAGTCAAAGGACCTGACCCAAAATGCACTTTTTCCTGACACTTCAAACTCTCTTGAAACTGGATAGAATACAGACTACAAATTGGGGAAAATCGAGAGTGTAGCATTTACTGGGTGAACAGGGACATTGTTCTCCATTTCCTCGCTCAGCCTGGCTTGGTCATAGCCTGCAGGAGAACTTGTGCCATTTGTGGCTATATTGTTCCTTCCTTTCTTCTTTCCTCTTCCCTTCCTAATCCTCTCCCTTTCCTCACACATCTTTAAATACAATAATCCAGCCTCTCCATGTTTCCAACCATAAAGCTATGGTCAGAAACCTACCTACTCAACTAAATTTTAGTAGGTTTTTGTGTTTACAACCCCATTTGAAGGATAAATTTTACTAGATACCAGTAAGAAAAAAGATCTCACCTTCCTATATCACTGCTTTAAATGCAGAAGTTTGTTTTCATTGACCACAGAAGACTTAACCTTTTGGAGTCATTATAATTAAAGCAATGGAAGATGTTTTGTTTCCACAATTAGTCTTTCCCTTTGTGAAGAGGTTTCTTTGATGTTTAACCCCTCTCCTTTCCCCAAGGCAACATATAAACACTTTAATAAACACAAGTGCTTATTAAAATGTTACCAAAATCAGATTTTTAAAAGATCATTTTTCCAGTTCACCCATGAGTTTTTAAAAAGGTCACATGAAACATAAATTAGTATTATTTATTTATTTTTGTTCTGTCTTATTGCTGCTGCCAAAAAGATCAGGGAGCTTAATTGCAATTGTCATCATTATGAGCAGCAAAATTAAACATGCATATGTAATGTATTTAAATTTACATAAATTGATTATTAGAAAAAATTGAAAGTCTGAGTGAGCATGTCTCCTTTGTTCAAAATAGGCCCTGCCCTTCTCTTCTTCAGCAAGGACTTCACAAATAGTTATGAACCACTATTTATAACAAGTCTGGGTGTTATAGCAATTCAGTCTCCCTCTCTTTCCTGTGACCTAAAGGAGAGGATATTTTCTGGTCAAAAAAATACTTTTACTTAGTTAAAGAGGGCTCAGCTGGCTATGGTGCTCTCTCTTTCCAGGTTGATAGTAACCTTTGTGCAAAAATCCCACATACCCACTTAATGTTGCTTGATACAATTTTATTATGATCCAGAAGAGGAATTGATCAAGGCCAGAGAGATGGCACTTACTTAGTGAAATTTGACACATTTTGAGGGGTTTAGTTTCTTTTTTTTTTTCCTTGGACTTGTTCTAGAATCGTATTTTAACTACTGATCATCTTCTTTTAAAAATAGATCTTGCTACATAGACTACACCACGAAGAAATAATGGACTTGTAAAAAGCAAATGAAAAATAGGGATGCTTTGTCATAGTGAATGGATATATCACTAGAGCTGAAACCTCATCAGTTTATCAGCAGCAAAACTCACCTGAAATATTAGCTGCAAAGGTCTCTCCAGGGCAGTCTTCTGTCCAACTGCCAACAGAAGAGTTCCTGTCCCTCCCACTAAGGCATCTAACACTGGGCAGTAGCTGAGATAGATTCTGGGCTTAATCCATCGTTGGATCCACTGGAGCAACTACCAAGTACCTATGTCCAGAATAGTTGCTTTACAATTCAGAAACAGTAATTATTATTGAAACAAATTTATTGAATTTTATTCAAGGTATAAAGTTATGTAAGTCCTGCATAGGTTTTTTTTAAATTATTTTTTTAATCTAATTTAGAATGCAAGAAATGATTTCTCAACTCTAAATGAAACACTTATTGAAGACACTTAATTTAAAATTGGTCATGCAGTTGTTTGTGGAAAAACAATCAAACAGCAACAAACAAAAATCCTGCTGGATTTTATCCTTTGGCTGGGGAAATGAGCTAAGCTTTGTGCTTAAAAGTTGGAAAACTTTGTCTGAGTTGGAGAGAGTCTGCAATTCTGATGAATGTTATGAATCGCAAAGTGGCTCTGAGAAGGTGCTCTTAATTCTGGGAGAAAAGCAAGCCTAAACTGAGCCTTTGACATTAACTCCAACGGAGACTAATGGCTAGAAGAGTAGTTTCTGTAAAATTAAATTTTAATTGGAAAATTCAGAGAATTAGATCAATCTGAGTGTTTCTGCTCAAGGTGGATCAAGGAATAAGGGTGATTTAGATAGTCCTCTCAGCCTTGACAACTCAATAATGCTGCATCTGGGTTTGAGGACCAGAAAGTGAGACTGGTCACAAAGGAAAACCAAAACAAAACAAGACACAAATTGTGTCTTGTTTCACAGTCCAAGCTGAGGGAAATGCAATATGGAAATGAGGAACAGAATGGAAGAAAAAGAATTAGATTACCAAATTCTTTATTTTCTCAAACCTTCGGTATTTAGTGCACTGCCTTGTTGGCAATGAAAACATATGGCTGTACATACAGATGCAGAACAGAAAGGATATCCTGTTCTATTCATTGAATGAAGCCTGCTTAGGTTTGCTTGTCTGCTTACAACAGCTATCACCCTTCACAAATACAGGAACGTTTGTCTCCACTTTCTTACCATCAGTTCAGGTTGTCAAAACTTACTTTCATGCTGTGGCACTTGGCACTTTCTTTGCAAACATACCCATTCAGCTGCTTTCTGTTTCCCTCCCTTTATTCCTTCCCTTTCCGTATTTATGTCAAGAACTCAAAAGTCTGTTGCTGGAGCTGTCAGTCATTCTGAAAAAAAAAGACTAGCTTGTTCACGTACTTGTAGTGAGTTGCTGGGTAGAGAGGGCAAAAAGTTGTCAGAGGAGCCCCTGCAGTAGCAGCAAGGTTTCACCAGAAATGATTCAGGCACCATCTGAGTTCTGCAAAGAGTGTCCAAGATCTGTTGAGCACTGTCTCCCTATGAGGGAGGTGTCTGGAGACTTTGCAGATGACTGCACGTGACTCTGAGAAAAGGCTCTCCTAAGAGAATATTGATGCTTCCCAAGAGGTCCGAAAAAGATTCCATGACAGGTGTGTGCATGTTGTCAGATAAAATTTCTGTGGCTTATTTGCCTTTTACAAGCAATATAGGTATACTTACAACGCAGACGCTCCCCCAGAATCCTACTGATAAGTGCAGCACAAAGGAGAAAAGAGAAAAAGAAAAAAGACAGCTCTGTCCCCAAAGAGTGTTCAGTGCACATAGACAGGCACAGATGGTGGACAAGGCAACAATGACTCTGTGACTCACCCCAGCTCACACACGGCTGATCAGCAGCAGAGCTGAAAACAGACCCACGGCTTCCAGAGCATCATCTCGAGGTCCCAGCTTGGGCACAGCAGGACTCTTTCTGCACCTCCAGCCAGCCTGGACCACTGCTATCTCAGCCTTCCTGCTGCAGGTAGCCTCAGCCCAACTCCTCACTCACCAATGCCCCTTCCACAACTCATTAGCACTAATTGCTGTTTTATTTGTGTAAATCTGGGTGGTGAGTCTGCTGCTCGGCTACATCACGACTAACCAATGCCAGCAGAGGTCCCATGGCATCAAGGCACAGCTGCTGACGGTGTGCCATGTTTGTGTTGTGGGTAAATAAGGACTCCTCTCTCTGGGGATGACAATACAGTGCTTTTCTGTTTTCTGTAGCTCTAAATCAATTTCCAAAAAAAAAAATAAAAAAAAAAAATAAAAGAAGACCAAAGAAAAAGAGGAAAAGGAGGACACATAGCAAATACCTGAGAGACTTGCTACATTTTCAGTATTAGATCTGGTATTCAGATGAGGTTTGCTTTAGCAGCCCTTTGTCTATATCCACAGGCACAAATCAACATTCCTCTTATAAGAGAAACAATTGCTTCAGTGACTGACAGAATTTGTTTCAGTTATTTTGAGTTTAGCAAGCAACAAGCGACAAGAATTGCATAGTGAACTGAGAGGAGACTTCTCTGATTTCCAGTTCCCTTCTGGCTGAATCAGAGAGAGGGAAGGGAAGGGAAGGGAAGGGAAGGGAAGGGAAAAAACCAAAAAACAACCTTGCCCCAGACGGTAGGTTTCATTTTTAATAATATCCTCCCAGGCTGTGATTATCATCAAACTTTGGATAGGACTCTTTTTGAATTATTCAGGGCAATTTGTACTGTAATCATATGCTTGTTAATGCCGCTGCTTACAACTTTAATTCAAAAGAGTTATGCTTCCCTGCCCTGGAGCTGCTACCATCAAGGTCAGAGATAGTCTCTGGGAAACAATCTGTTTCTCAATGCTGTGCCGAAAACAGCAAGATGCTCTGTAACTTGCTGTTCAGAAAATGATCAGCAGAGACCATGTAGCAAGAAATAGGCAAATGTCAAAGGACACCTCTCCCCTGTTCAGTAATGTTGGGGCATTTGCCTGATTGGATCATTATGGATTTTAATTTGAATTCAAGACTCTTGAGTTATATTCAGACAGGCTGGAGTACAGCTTGGCTTAGTATCAACCAGACATTCAAAATGTAATCCCTCCGTCATACCCTCCCAAAGTAGGCTATATCTTTCCTTCTCTGTAGAGGCAAGAAAAAGTTGCCTTAGGGCAACAATCCAAGCTTGATTCTACCTTTGTCCTTTATATTTGCTCATCTTCAGGACAAGAACTAAGCTGAAATAGTTTCTAATGGAGAAAATCCATCAAAATATCCTATTTCTTAGGGTACATTTACCAGTTATGTGAGAAGCCTTTTTTTTCTGTGTCAATAGGTTTACATTGTCATCCTCACAAAATCCATAGGACATGTGAAGAAAGCATCAAAGAGATTTCCAGTCCTGGAAAAAAGGATGGATTTTTTCTGATCAGATGCATATATTATAATTTAAAGGTATTCACTTGAGGACAGATAAAATACAGGGCCTTTCAGCAACTTCTTAGTCATACATTTTACCCCTTATTTTCTCCTGCTGCAAACCACAAATGGTTGACACGTGCAAGCTTAAAAAGCCCTGCATGATATTTTGCAAATCTAAATTGTTGAGCCACACAGGGAGCAAGCCTTCCATTGAAATGTCAGCACACTGAAATTACAGTTTTAATGGGTAGCTTTCCAACAGCAGCCCTCACGTATCAATTGTGCCTCACAGCAATAAGGGACAGTGAGAAAAAAAAAAACATAATAAAATAAATCCATGTCCATTAGAGATGAAGGTCAACTGGCAGGTGACACTGAGTGATATCTCCTAATCAAGTTTGATTCCCAGGCACTGTGTGTGTTTTTGTTATTCTTACTACTTTATTATTTCTGTTACAGAAGTAGGTAAAGGTTCTACCTGAAAATGGGGACACATTTTTTCTGGGGATGGTAGAAATTCTTAACAAATCGGCTCTGATCCCAAGAATTTACAATCTAAGGAGATTAAGAAAGAAGCAGAAGCAGAGAAGGTGAAGTTATATCTCCCAAGCCACTGCATGACTCCGAGATAAGAATTGTGCAGCTAGTTGGATTTCTGGTTTAGTGGACAAAATGGGAAAAAAACCACCAACCCTTCACACTCCCCTCATGCACACCAACCAAACTAAATCATTTTGGGTCCAATTGTTCATGTATTTCATGATTGAACAAACTAACACAATGAAAAATATCAAAAGTGCTTGTAGAAAAACAAAGCCTGTTATTGCAGTGTTTAGGCTATTTATTTCTGTTAAAAACTAAGTTTATGTTCATTTCAAAGCAGACCCATCCTCACATAATGAAGCATTTTGATTTTTCTGAAAAACTCACTTCATTTATTATTTCAGATGCTCTGTCTAATGTGACCCCCGTAATTTCCATGTTACAAACCACATGTCACATATGCTTCCAAATAATTTTTTTAGTACCTTCTTATATCTTTGGAAATCTGATGGCCTTTGATGAAAATTGCCACAAAAAACCTTTTTAATGCTTGATATGTTTATCTCATACCTAAGGATTCCGAAATAGAACCTTGTCTTTGTAAAACTTCAAAGAAAAAAAAAAACTTCACTAGCAAAAATACTAAATAAAAATCTCTTCTATTGCTTCAGGAGAGCAAAGTCAGGCTGTGTGTCTGAGTTTTACAATGATCTTAAATGTACAAATAGATAGAAGAAGGTTGAGCTGGCTCAGACTTGTAGTGTCTAAATACATTAGAAAGGTTGTAAGGCACTGTTCTTCATTTGAAGACACTCTGAGCTATTAAATTAACTGGTTTGTTGTCCCAACATCAACAGATGCTCCTGTTTATGTGATATATTGAATGCATTCTGTGATTCTGTGATTCTCATAGGTGGTTACATTATGGCTGGTTTTAAAGGGGCTTTGCTTGCATGGGCAGAGTGCAGAGGCCACACATAGAAGTAGAGGAGGTAGGGAAGGTCTATGAGTCTGTGGGGTTTTTCTGTCTTTTAAGAATCTGATGGTATATATTTTTTTCTCTCCCTCCATTTTTCTGATGCCGCAAATTTGATGACCTCTTTTGTTCATGTTGGTGCAAAAAGCCACCACAAATGGATCAATAAATAAACAAACAACATTTCTACCTTCCTAGTGTATAATTTGTAGAGACTGCACAAGAGGGGGTCAAACCTCAAACGTGTCATAATGGACAAAAATGCATTTATTCTCATTGAGAACCTGAGGCTTCTCTTTTTATTATTATTTTCCTTGACAAAAAGCAACAGAATTATAAACAAAAACAACCCCTACCTTCTCCCCCGCCTTCTTCCCCCAAAAAAGGAAAGAAAAAGCTTTGAAAATGATGCAGCTTTTCAGAGAACAAAGGGGAAGGAGGAACAAGAAGCTGCTGCATTGTATTTGGCATGGGAAAAGGCAGGGGAAGATCCTCTTTCTGATCTCAGCAGTCATTTGTAGGCTGGGACATTGGAAGAGGCAGTGAGATTCTGTTTAAAATGCCTGGTGTGTGGGAGCTCCTGACGTTTTCAGGCAACTTTTGAGTTTGTTGTGTCTGTTCCCTGAAAAAGGGGTGGCCAAGGCTTGTATAGATAGGTAGTAAAAGCTGCTAAGAGGTAGCCACGGACCACTGTCTGCCTGTCAAAATTTTAGGGGGCTTTTGCTCTTCCTTCAGTAACTCATCAAATATCCAGAACAAGGGTCAATTTGGTCTGGTGATGATGAACCATGTCTTTGGATGTTACTGTTTCCTCCACAGTTGTGCTGTGAACTGTCCATCATTTTCTGGTCCTTAGACTATCACAGAGGAGCCTGGGTATTGCTTTAAACTGGATGTTTGCCACCGGTCCTTAAGTAGTTGGGTGCCAACTCAGGTAAGAAGTACAAGATATGGGACTAGGGAAATTTAAGCTCTTTCTGTTCATGTTTCTTGCCTTTTCTTCTGTGTTGTACTGTAAAACTACAACTGAAGTTTTAAGAGAGCTCTAAGTTTTACAGCATCTCATGAAAAAAGTAGGACAAGTGGAAAAAAATATGCAATGTGACTTACAACTCCAGGAAAAAATTATACTGAAAGTGGGAGGGTGCATTGTTTAGCAGTTTGCCCAGTGGTTGCTTTTCTCAGTCTTTTCTCAAGCGCTGGTCCTCAAGGTTTTACCAGAGGTTTTACTTCTGAGAAAATTTCCCAAGTTGAAGATGAGACCTCATTTGCTGTGCTTCTCATTTGAGCCATGAGGAGGATGTGGCAATGCTTTGTCAAGACTTGTAACTCCCTAGTCCATCCCTGTGCTTTATTATCTGTTAGCAGTAGAACTATGCCAGTAATCAATATTTTAGTTCACTGACAAAAAAATTTTTTGCATTGTTTCAAGGCCAACCGGGAACATTTTTTCCCCAATAACATAACTTTCAAATAAAGAATATTTTCAACAAATTAAGTATTTCATTTTCAAGGAGGTGTTTCTCATTCTTTTTTTTTCTACATTTAGGCAAACTTTGGGAAGAAAACTCACTGGGAAACAGAAATTTGAATTGAAAAAATGAAACAAATTGTTTCCCCATCTGCAAATTTCCAGTTTTTTTAATTTTTTTTTTCTCTTCCAGTGAAATAATGTGATCAGAAATTAAATGAACAGCCTTTCATGGGTGAGGAATATAGAAATAATATCTTCAAAACAAGGTCTAGTTCTGTAGAAGAATTCAGTAACTAATTTACATTGCTATTAACTTTAGCTATTATTAATTGTTATTAAATTTAATGACTTAAGCATTCAGAGAGGAATTGTTAGAGGTGTTTGAAAGTCTCTGCCTTTGAACTTTGGTCTGTGGGTCAGAAATAGTTTTGTCTTATTTTGGTGCTACTGGCCCTGGCAGAATAAGGTCATTCAGGTCCTTTTTTCTACTCTCCAAATAGTGATTTGTAACTGGGATCTTTCTCTGAAGGGCATCTGGAGAAAATGCAGACAGCAAAACATGTTTTATGCATGGCTCTCCCCAACAGATAAATTCCATTATCTTGTATTTTAGCTGCCTTTTTAAGCCATTCCAACAGGCAGAACAGTGAGTTGCTTTTTCCCCTGTTCAGCCCATCAGTTACCTCAACAGCAAAAAGGGAAAAGTGAGTGCATGGGATTTCTCAGCAGGACTTTTTGGCTCTGGTATTTCTCCTGATGAGGCTTGTCTGTGTATGAAGGACATAAAGTGCCACCTGTGACAGGAGAACCTAATGCAACTTCAGTTTCAGGTCTTGATGTCTGCTGTTGTATATTTACACTCATTTAATATGTTTTGTTCAAAGCTCTTGCTGTTCAGTAATTTCTTCTGCTCTTGTTAGCAAATCACAAGTCATCTTGCCCTGTGCTGCTACATTATTCTTGTCATTCAGAGCTGTCTGAAGGTGGAAGAGTGCCTCTTGCTACTTGAAACTGATTGAGTCTGCAATTAGCACAGGAGCTACAGAGTGTTTCATCACTAGGATGCTGGCTAATTTGTGAACTCAGGAAGCAAGTTGTGCTGACTGATGGAGTAACTGGTGCTACACTGTGCAGGAGCCAAAGGTTTCATTCCCCAGGTCGGTTATGGTGTGTCAAAGTTCCCAGATCTGATGCTGAGGCTGGTCACCAGAGCCTGTGACTAAAGGTACATTTTTTCCAAAGTAATCAAAGATATAGATTCCAAATGAAGCTGTAACTTTGACAGAGTGAGATGTTTGGGTATCCTACCATTTAGGGCTGTCTCAGATCGGGTCTGAAGGCCTACTACAAGAATCCCCAAACCTGAAATTCAAGGTCTCACTTGGCTTTCTGAAATGGTGTGATTTCTTCTGCAACAAAAAGACCAGGGACTTGAATCTACTTGTTACACCAAATAGGACTTTTTCCCAGGTGCAACAATGATTATTTTTTTTTCAGTGAAAAGATACAGGAAGAGATTTAGCATCTACAAATGATGCTGGAAAATGAGACAACTGTCCTCTGACCAGCTCTGTGTCCATTCTTTGAAGATAGTTATAGTACTACAATTTGGAGATATAGATGCTCAAAACAATCTGCCTGGATTCTCTGCATCACTCAGATGCTGTTCTTTGTGTCCTTTGCAATAATTGGATGCGAGCTACAACTTTTGTTGGAAAAACTGTCGTTAGCAATTAGGCGTAAACACATCTGATTGATTAGATATTCACCGTTGATTCTTCTTTCTCTCTCCCAAAGAGACAGCAGAAAAAATGCCTGAATCCCAGACGACTTCTCAGTTATATCCTGAAGTCTTGTCTGTTGTTTTGATCAGTAGCAGAATCTCTGTATAAATAAAAGCTTGATAATTCAATGTAAAGGTTGAACTATGTGTATCTAAAGAGCTCAGCATTTCACTTGGTCTTATTGATGGAGAGTGTTTCTTTTGTTTTGTCACGTGCACATCTTTACTTATATGTGATACACAAATAGGTGATCTTTTCTTCCACAAATATATATATTATATATATACCATATATAGTACCCTAGAGATAGCAAAAATTTTCTCTCTGGGTCACTGAACATTTAGTGCTTCATAATGTTATCTGAACTTGAGAGACACTTCTCTGGATCCTTGCCCTACAATAAATCATATTCTTTCACTTTCCTTCTCATACATTTTCTTCTCCCAAGTTATGGTTTAACCCCAGTGGGCAGCTGAGCCCCACACAGCCTCTCAGTCACTCACCACCCTCTGGTGGAGTGGGGTAAAAGTGAGAAAACTCATGGGTTGAGACGAAGACAGTTTAATAGGACAAACAAAAGCTGTGCATGCAAAGTGAAATAAGGAATTCATTCACTACTTCCCATTAGCTAGGTGTTCAGCCATCTCCAGGAAAACAGGCCTCCATCATGCTTAATGTTTAATTGGAAAGACAAAGGCCCTCACTCCAAATGTCCTCCTCTTCTTTCTTCTATCCAAAACATAGCCTCGTGCAAGCTACTAAAAAGAAATTTAACTGTATCCCAGCCAATACCAATACATGCCATCACCATGCTTGATTAGTGCCCAGATCTGCACTTCCTAATAAACACATTAGAAGAGAGGTTATTTTAGAGAAGGTTATTTTTCTGTATAAAACACAGACGCCATTAATTTCTCAGAATAGTAATTTCCCAGAAAAACCATGTTAAATTTTAAGAATTACATGTAATTGATGCAGCCAAATTTTAATCTCATTGGAGCAGAATGGTTATTTGGGGAATTCAGTATCTGACAAAAAGGGATTTTAATACTTTGAGATAGTTTTGTATGTCATAAACTTGCCACACAAAAAAGGCCAGAAAAGAATGAAGCATTGGCACTTTCAGTGACAGTAATTAATGTCATTCTTTTCCAGTTCACGGCAGTTGAACTCCTGAACCTAGTTCCTATGGAAGCAAGACACGACAGAAGAAAGCACAGCCTAAAGGCCAACAGCAGTGATGGCAAATTAAAACTAGAAGACCTGAGGTTAAGATAATAGGTTCTCTGTAAATAACTCAAGCCAAGGAGGTGGCAAATATAACTTAGATGGATTTTATTCCTCTTTCCAGAATGCTTCCTATTACTGAAGTTTGCTTCCAGGAGCTTTGTGTTTCTGGCTTCTCTCTCTGCTTTAGGTGTTAAATTTCAAAGATTCAGAAGGACCCCTTTCTCTCCACATGCTCTCATTTCTTAACAGAGGTATAATGACAAGCCACTTTTCTATGCTTAGCAATTAGCTGGTTTTAAGTCAGAGCAGTTTGAGATGATGTTCAGTGGGACAGTTTGGGCTAAGAATTTCTCCTGACTCGGCTTTTCTGCTGTTGAAGGACACGGAGTCCCTTTGTGAGGGTTGAGCCTGGTGTAACTGCACTGTCAGCTCCCGGTAAATTCATATATATTTAAGTGCATTAAACATCTGCTGAATTAGTTCAGGGAGGATTGTTCTGTTAGGCAAGCCATCTTGCCCTTGAGAAGCAAATCACAAGACAGCTTACACTATGCTCTGATATTGCGTGCAACTGGAGGCAGCATTGCCCTCCTGAGAAAGGATGGAGAAGACCCAACACTATTATACACATTGCTGACGTTATATGTCCTAGGCAGTAAAATGAAACCCCAGCCTTGCAACTTCTTCCCTTGTCACCAGAAATACATCTAATTAGACCCAGCTATACGCTCCCTCTGTAAAGAGTACTCCCAATCTGAGTACTTCTGCTTCCCCCAAACTTTAAGTGGAAGGGAACTACAGAGGATTCTATTTTCAAGGTGTTTCACTGCCTGGGAAAACATAAATTGCACTGGCTACGTATTCAGTGGTCCAGGTTTTTTAAACCTACAAGGCTATTATGTGGACTGCCAGGACACTTTTCTCTATTGTTGGCTTAATACTCCTGGAAGGCTCAAGGGTGATGCTTTATGGATATTTTTCAGGTTTTCACATGCTTATTTCTGTGGTTCATGAGACATCCATGTTCTCTTGAAAATACTGCCCACGGCTGAAAATACTGCCCACAGCTGTGTTCAAGCTTCATCTGGCAGAGAAGTGTTACAGGGAGAGACTTGCTTGGCAGGTCAGAGGTGGGGCAAAGCAGGTTGCACTGTAAGTATTTAGGGGCACATGGCAATCATAAAGAGTTATTTTTCATCTGTATCTTACAGTAGCAAAAGTGTAAGTTGTGAAAGATGTAAAATTAACAGTTGTTTGAGTTTCCTGTTTGTGCTAGGGTAGTAGTTTGCCAGCTGTTTCCAACATCTGCACATTCTTTAACAGCTGGCAATTGAAAACCTTTTTTTTTAAAAAAAAAAAATAATTAAGTATTCCCAAAAAATAAATGGAAAAGCCAATGTTCTGGGATTTTTGGGGTGGGTTTTTTTGGTTTTTTTTCTATAAAAAAAGCTAATTTGGGGTTCCTATCAGGAGAAACTGTAAGTGCATATGAATATTCAGTTGGTACTGCTAGGTAATTTGCTTGAAGAATTCATCTTCACACCCACAAGAGACCACAAAGGAACAATTTTGGGATTCCACGAGGATTATTATGGGATGCTTAGGGGAAAAAGCAGTGATAAGTAAAGGAAGAGATCTAGGTGATTTAGGAAGGAACACGAACTGCAAAATAAAGTGATAAGGGGTTTGAAAGAGACCCCTTGGAAGAGAGAAGGCTCTGGAGAAGAGAAGGCTCCAGGAAGACCTTAGAACCTCTTCCAGTACCTAAAGGGAGCCTACTGGAGAGATGGGGAGAGACTCTTTATCCAGGAATGTAGTGATAGGACAAGGGGTAATGGTTTTAAACTGAAAAAGGGGAGATTTAGATTAGATATTAGGAAGAAATTCTTTACTGTGAAGGCAGTGAGACACTGGACCAGGTTGTCCAGAGAAGCTGTGGCTGCACCATCCCTGGAGATGTTCAAGGCCTGGCTGGATGGGGCTTTGAGTAACCTTGTATAGTGGGAGGTGTCCCTGCCCAAGGCATGGGGCCGAACTAGATGATGTTTAAGGTCTCTTTCAACCCAAACCATTCTATGATTCTATGAAATATCTGTGTATGTTGCTGCACAATTCACACTGTGTACGTTTTTGTCGTGTGCACAGGATTCAGTACAAGCAACTGATGTGAGACTGTGGCCTCGAGGGGTCATCTGTCCAGATGCCAGCAACTGGGGAGACTGAGACTCAAGGGAATTGGATTACATAGTGGACATTAGTGATCTTTCTCAAATTATCCAGTGCGTTTTGTCTGTCTTATCTTCAGTCCATTATTATCTGTCTTAAAAGAGAAAGACCAAACTGATTCAGTATTTAAGATAAGTTTTAACAGTGCTCAACAAACTAGGAAGTCACTCCTTTTCAGGTTCTGGTTCTTATCACACATACTAGTAAAACACTTCTCATTTTTTGTTGGAGTATGAAATTTTTAATTTATATTCTGTTTTAGGTCTGCTATACTCCCCAGATCCTTTGCAGGAAAACTTTTACTTTGCCAAGTGTTCCTCAGCTTGCATTTTGGCAATTAGTTTTACCAAAACTGAGTATATGTGCTGATGTAGAATAATATACAGCCACATTTTTTCAGATAATTTCTCACATTTGTCAAAACTTACTACTATGTCCTGCAATATATTAATAGTCTTTGCCACACTCATAATCAATAATTCTAATATCAGTTCCACACCCAGGACATTAACGGCCCCACTGAGCTCTACCCCACACAGGTGTCTCAAGAGCCTTATTTGATACAACCATCTGCTTGCCAGTACAACTCTGTCATGTGCTCTGGACAGAAGGTTTAGTTGGGTTTTTCTTCCCTTAGAGTAATTTTGTTTAGCTCAAATTTCTCTATCTTACCGATGGGATTGTCATGTCATACAATTACAAAGCTCCACTGAATTCAAGTATTGAAGGTTTTTCTCCCCTTCACAATGCTCCACAATGTTTCTTATCTTACCATACAAGGAAACTACATTGGCTTTTTCTTGACAAATCCATCTCCTTGTCATTCTCTGTACTTAGACATTGTCTGCTCAACATTGCTTTCTTGTATTTTTGCTAGTGACTGAATCTTTTCTTTTTTTACCTTTATAAAGACAGGCTTTGTACTTTTTTTCTTTTCCAGCCTCCTTGTCTTCCACAGGGCCTTGAAGAATTCAGTTAACATCAGCCAATGAAATAAATTGCCAACAATGAACAATTTGATTGATTTGAAAAAAGTTTAGCTTATTTGACTACCCATTAATGTTCTTTTCCTATTATAATCTGAGTGTTTGTTTTATTGTATTAGTATTTATTGGACTAGTCACTGCTCACGGTTGACTTTTTTTAATGAAGACTGATAACACATAGGAAGGCAACACTCTAACATTTCTGACATTATCTGTTGACAATTTTACCATGCCGCAGTAATCTGAGAACACTGAGCACTTCCCTTATTCCTGTCCTTACTAACGGTGCACTCACAGAAGGTTCCTTTTGCCTCATGATGTCTTTTGGTAAATTATCTCATTTTATCATTTCACAATTTAATCGCTCTATACTCAAGTTGTAAGGAGTGAGATGGCCAGAGTGGTCTCGCTATACTTTTTCTCTAGTAGCTGTGTTTCATGAATCTTCTCACAAAGCTAGGTTGTGTCTTTGCTGTCCTTTCTTCTGTGCCTAGTAATATATCCATAAGCTCTTGTCTGAGTCTCCCTTAGTGGCATCATATTACTTATAATTATTAGGTTATTCATCCAGGAATGGAGCAGCAGAATTAGCTGTGGAAATCTTTTACTGGCACTTTCTATTCCTATGCTATAAACTAAATATCAAGATACATGTAGTGATAATATTTTTTTGGTTATGATACTTTGTCTGACAAGCGGTTACAGCTCCTTGCAGAGTGACACATCTCAAGAGTATCAAATTTGCTCAGCGATGCTAACATCCTCATGGACCACGTAAGAGCTATGAGTCCATCACCAGGCAGGAACATGTAAATATCTCTTTTTCCTGTGTTTGTGTTGAAATTAATTAAATTCATGGAGTGGCTTGATGGAAAGGAGAGTCTCTTCAGGGCTGAGCAGATAGGAGGATGGGATGTGATTTGTCTAATCACCTCCCTGAAGAATAAATTTCACTGAGGAGTGAATTCATTATCAAGCATCAGCGACAGAATATAGATGCTTTTATTATCTGAGAGACTTGATGCTCAAAACTCCAATCTTGAATGGCACTATGACCTGCCAAGTATTCCCTGTCTCTACTTTTACCTTCAGTTATAAGGAAGGAAAACTGGTACCTGAGGCCTTATATTTTGCAAAGATCTACCCAGGATAGTACAATACTTGGGATTCGGTTCATTTTAGTATTCATCATTTGTACAGCAAACAGAACTGCAAAATCCTAGGCCAAGGCCAGAGATTTGAGGTGTTATAATGATAAAATAAAAAACAGTGAAGCCAGCTGTCAGACAATCTGTGAGCTAGGCTTGACAAGATACAACTAACAATAAAATTTAAAAGTGTACAGAACATAAACCAGCCAGGTAGGGTCAGACCAAATAACCTTCTAATGTGGATGCTTAGGAGATAGCAAGTATATGGTGATGTTTCTTCAAAAGCTCTCCAAACTCCAGCAATTTACAGCTCATGGACTCACGGAAACAGAGGTCATATCTTTGTATTTATTAGTCTTTGGTGAATCATGATTATTACAATAATTTGAGATATTATTATTGTTCTGTGTTGTTGTGCTTTTATTAATAATAAATGTTCATTCTTTCTGACTCAACAAAAGACGTTCTCTAAACCTATATAAATGACTATGAATTATGAAAATAATGTCCATATAATCATTTCCATTATACTGCGTTTTTCAGCAGGACTTTGATTAAGTCCATCATACTGCAAAAAATGGTGTTCAGAAAAGTAGTGATATGCTTCTGACAGATCTTTTTAGTGTTTTCATGCAACCCTCAACACAATAACATCCAATTCACATTTTGTGATATTATTGTGCTAATAAATCATGTCCCACATCCCTTTCACTCCATCACGGATTCTTGTTAAAACCAATCACAAAAGCAGATCAGAAAGCCATTTTTATTTCTCCCCCCTCCCCGCCCCATAATCATTTGACAAAAGAGACCATTTTGGATTGATTCAAAATTGTTCTTAAAAACTGTATTTTATGAGGAGAACCTGATTCATTTTGACATAGAATTGATTCTCTCCCTAAGAAAAATGAAAAGCCAATTGTTGTTCATGCAAAAAGTGTTGACTATTTTCTGTTCTGCCATAAAAGTCTCAGTTTATCTGGGAAGGAAAAGGATTTTTACTTTCTCTCTTGTCATTCACATTGCCTGGAGAACCTAGACTTCAAGTCCTTCCCCAGAACACACTGCAAGATTGGAAAGGATGAAATATCCCCAAACATACAATGTATCACACAGGTACAGTGTGAACAGTATGTGCATTGAGCACAGCAAAAGAATTAATTTGATTTTAATAGAATGACCCACTATCAAATAGGTCTAAGAGCCCAAGTAAAGCTCTCCTGAACCCCACTGGCAATTGTGAATGTAGAAAATTCCATAGATGATTTATCTCCAATACTGTCACACAATTACACTTCATCCTGGAATATTTACCTTCCTGGCTTAGGCTTTTTTTTGTTTCATATTCACTAGTTTATAGAAAAGAAGGACTGTTTTTCAGTCTGATGCTTTGCTCCAGTTCTGATGTCTCGATGTTTTCTGTTTTAAAAATGTTTTGGAGACACTGTGCTCTAGCAGCTGATCCCAAAGGAACATATTCCTGATGCAGTTCTGAAGAGCTGTAACACTTCACAGCAAGTTATGACATTCGTGCTTTCCTCTCTCACAAACTATTGTTTCTTCTGCTAATTTTTTCCCCTTTCACTCAGTTCGTTTCACTCAACAAATGATTTGTTGTCATTGTCAGCCAGTGAGCAGAAAAGCAAGAGAAAAAGAGAACTGGATGCAGAAAACTGAAGAAGATGCGAAAGGGAAGGAATCAAATAGGACTTGATGACAAGCAGTGAGAATCAGACAGGAGTCAACCAAGAACTTGCTTTGGTAGGTGGTTTGGACTAGATGATATCTGAATGTCATTCTAACCCCTACCATCCTGTGAAGAGGGACCACTCGTTTTCTGATTGCACCTTTCTCAGAATCACAGAATCACCTAGGTTGGAAGGGACCTTTTAAGATCACCTAGTCAAACCAATGAGAAAAAAACCAAACCAAAACAAAACAAACCCACACCCACACACACCATACCACACACAAAACAACACCAACCCAACACTAATCCATATCCGCAAGCACCAGTCAACTTGTCTTTGAACACCTCCAGGGATGGTGCCTCAAACACATCCCTGGCCAGCCCATTCCAATGCCTGACAACCCTTTCACTAAAGAAATATTTCCTAATATCTAACCTGAACCTCCCCTNNCATTGCCCCTTGTCCTGTCATCTGTGACCTGGGAGAAAAAGCCGACCCCTGCCTCTCTACACCCTCATTTTAGGAAGTTGTAGAGAGCGATAAGGTCTCCCCTTAGTCTCCTCTTCCCCAGACTGAACAACCCCAGCTCCTTCAGCCTCTCCCCATAAGACACGTGCTCCAGACCCCTCACCAGCTTCGTTACTATTCTCTGGACCTGTTCCAGCACCTCAATGTCTTTCTTGTGGTAGGGGGCCCAAAACTGGACACAGTACTCAAGATGGGGCCTCACCAGTGCTGAGTACAGGGGGACGATCACCTCTCGGGTCATGCTCACCACACTGTTCCTGATAAAGGCCAGGATGCTGTTGGCCTTTTTGGCCACCTGGGCACACGCTGGCTCCTTTTCAGCTGACAGTCGACCCCCAGGTCCCTTTCTGACAGGCAGGTCATCAGCCACTCTGTCCCAAGTCTGTAAAGCTGCTTGGGGTTGGTGTGACCCGAGTTTGAGGGTCACACCTTGGCCTTATTGAACCTCATCCCGTTGGTCTCAGCCCATCGATCCAGCCTGTCCAGATCCCTCTGCAAAGCCTTTTTACCCTCCAGCAGAGGGTAGACTCCCACCCAACTTGGTGTTGTCTGCAAATTTGCTGAAGGTGCATTCGACCCCCTAGTTCAGGTCATTGATACAGATGTTAAAGAGAACAGGTCCCACCTGTGACTGGCTGCCAATTTCACTCCATTCACCACCACTCTCTGGGCCCAGTCCTCCAGCCAGTTTTTAACCCAGTGAGTTTCTCCTTAGACAAGGGGATGTCATTTTTCATTCATTTCCTCAAGAAAGGGTTGAAGGTGCCCTTTACACAAGATGTTTTTGAGCCTTAGAATCAGTATGAAAAGGAACTAGAAGACAGAAGGAGCATGTGTTTACTTCCAACATCCCACCACCTTAGCACAATTAATTTTATTGGGAATGCCTGCTTTCCCATAAAGTGGGATTTCCGTTGTCACAGATTTGTCTGTGCATTCCCCGACTGACAGATTTGTGTGGTGACAGCAACTTCCAAAAGGAAGGCTTACCTGTATTGTGCAATTACCAGAGCATGGTAAATTTATTCAAATTGCTGGTTCAAAGCACAGGTGATTTTTTCAGTCCATCACACTCCTAAAGCATTCCCTGAAGTGTTGACATTGTCAGAGGTATGGGCTCTTGAAGAAGGGAGAATGCACTCTTAGTTGAAGCTGACCTCCTCTTCTCCCTCCTCAGGCAATTCATACACTCTCCACTACCTGCACTTCACGAGAACACCCAGTTAATTATTCATGGAGAGATGAGGCCTTTAAACTCCATTGATTTCTTGTGTCTAGCTTTTGATTGCATCTGGTAAATTCATTCAATTTTGATGGCATTAAGTATTTTGAATAATTAATATGGTAATTTATCCCAGGCTGAGGAGTAAATGTTACCTTCTTCTGGGAGGAGTGTTGGAAAAGGAATACTCTTTAGGGCACTTTTCCTGATTCCTTTAATGTCAACATGGTACTTAACTTAAGTGCCTGTCTGACAGCTATCTGCTTCTATGAAACTCCAGCGCACGAACAACTGGGAGAAGAAGCACTAGATGCACAAACATTCATTCTTACAATATGCTTTTAATTGACAGAAAGGCAATCAAAATATCTGTGACACAATATCCAGGGGAAAAAAAAATCTCCGATCAATCATAGACTTCTCAAATCTTCAAAAAAATGGAAAGTTTTTGTGAGTACTTCAGAAGTAGAACTGAATCCCAGGATCCAAACTCTGCTGAGAACACTATTTTATAGTACACTGTTGGAAACTTAATCCATTTTGGATTTATTAGACCTAATAATATTCTGGATCTTTCTGTCCAACCCAGAGGAAAGTAATCTTTTCCCTAATGGATATCAGAATTGGGACATATTTGTTTTTTCTCATTATGTCCATTATAATGCATCTAATAAACAGAACCATTCGTTATTTACAAATTTACTTTCTCTCTGACTTTTCTACATTGGTATTTATATCCCTCAGGAACTCATATCATAATCCCCAGACCCTGAAATCATCAGTAAACCAAATTGTTACACAAACCAATCAAACACTTCACACCAAAACGACTTCCTTTGACTTGTCTCTGATGTGAAGGTGCTTTTTTGTCTTGTGAATTCATGCCCATACTAAGCATTCAGACAGTGGAACAAAAAATTTTAAGGGCAAAGAGGAATCACCAAATTGCTTTTCATTAGAAAGTTATGTTAAAGAATCAGGATACTTCCTAAAAAGCAGGCTGAAATAACCAGTGGTGGTTATATACAAGACAAAGCTTAACTCTTCAAAATGCTTTCTGTTGTTTCATGACTTCAGTTTGTGAATTTGGCTTCCAGTAGATTTTTTTTCCTTGTCTAAGATGAGCTCATCTTCTCTTCACTTATTTTTACAAGCACTTGAGTCTATTTCTGATCTGTTCTCTTTGGGACTGTGTATAGTTTTTGAGGGCAGAAATAAGAACTGAAGAAACCATTTATTCTTGCAAAGCTATAGATATAGAGGTGATTTAACTTTCCCTACGTATTGGATATGTTCTTCCAGGTAGAGTTTGAGCCATATTATTTCTGAGGTTAGACAGCAATACTTCATGGCCAGCTATAAAACTTTGATACTTGCCAGTGCTTACAGAGTACTTTTAGTCCCATGGCATGGCTTCAGTACAGCTGGATCTGGAATATAAGCTTCAGCTAAATGGTCATTTTGTTGACACGAAGGTAGCTACCTAGGGCTCAAAATTGGTGCAATTATGGATTATGGGTAATAGTTTTAATTCGTTTTCTTTTGTCCTTGATGGTTTAATAAAAACTTGCTGTCATTCAGCGTATGCAAACCTCCATTCTGTCACTATTTTTATCATTTCCAGGAGCATGGGGGTTCAATCGGTGCCAAAAACACATAGTGGGTTTGAGCAGATCTGACAGCACCTGTGTCTCCCGTTATCTTCCAGCTTTGTTTCTTTGCTACAGGGCACCCATTTCTTTCCTGGAATGCCCATTTTTAGCTTCAGAGATGGATTCCACTGTATAAACAGCTGAGCTATGAGGACAGAGTCATTCATTAAGTAAAATGTCCTGGGGCTCCTATTCAAAGATAAAAATTCTGAAAGACATTTGTTTGGCAGTTTGCCCACAATTCAAAGCATTCAATATCTGGTATTATCTTAAATAATTCATTAGTGCTCAATATACCTTATACCTTTGTTGAGAGTGCAAATAAATAAGGTTAATTGGGATTCCTGCTGATTTCTTGTACTTTTGTTGGTTTAAACTCTGATAAATATGTTTTACGAGACAGGAAAATAGCATTAGGGAACAAATGCCTTTTAGTCAATGAAATGAGAGAGGCATTTTCCTCTCTCTGTAGCAGCAAAGATAGTCTTTCCTCTTTAACCTTATGTTTTACTTTGAATTACAGCTGATGAATTTCAATGAGGAACTGGTCCTTTAAGACCAAGTTGTGAGGATAAACTCAATGGCTTTAAAATTCAGCTTAAAAGATAGTTTTAAATATATGACTCTGTGTGTACTTACTTGTTTGTGTGTTGCTAAGCAGTTAAATAAAACAAATGTCTTAAACTGTAAGAAAAAAACAGGAAAAATAAATTTCAAATAAATATAAATACATACCTGCCTATCTTCAATTTAAGAGCAGCTGTCCCACTGGGTACTTAAGATATGTGAAAATGAATATCTAAATATTGACCATGTATTTTGGAAATTTTTCAGCCTGTAGTTTGTATCTGTCCAGAAGGAGCATAATAACTTTGCAGATGTTGTGAGCGTGAAACGTTTCCTGTCTCTTAACCTACAGCCCTCCTCCTTGTCTTTAGATTTTTCATAATATGGAACATAATTCCCATATGGGACATTTATTAGCCCAGCATCTTCTTTGTGATTTCTCACATGTTGCTTGTAATTAAATCTGACTCCAGAAGGAAACACAAGACATCCTTGGAAAGGTTCACTCGGAAGACTGAAAAGCACAGTGTAAGGGATAATAAAGATAATACTAGAAAGGACCTCTATAGGATTTCTGATTCAAACTCCCACTGAAAATAAGGCTAAACTACACAGTCTGACCACCTCCTCCTATACCTCCTTCACTTGGCAACTCAACATCTAAACTGGAGTACACCTCTCACATGTGAAGCCACCACCACCTCCAACATCAGATCAAGGCACCAGGTACTTGCTCCATGCCATGTGAGACTTGGGCCACTGCATCCTCCATCCAGAGCTCCAGCTGAAGCCTGGAGGAGGCTGGAGCAGTTGTTTCATCTAGTGCTGGAGATTATGTCTGTGCAGTCTCCCACACTGTCTTAATAAACAATTCAAAGTCCTAAAGGGGCTGCAGGAAAGAGGGGAAGGACTTTTTATCAGGTTGTGTAACCATAGGATGACGGTTAAAGGTTTCAAAATGAAAGAGAGTAGATTTAGATTAGATATTAGGAAAAAATCCTTCACTGTGACATTATGGCATTGAATATCACTCCAATCAAAATTGCACTATTGCTTCTTATTGCTTTTTGTATTGGTAAGTCCAGTAGAGAAACTATAAGCTACAGAAATTTGAGTGTTAAGAGCTCTGTTATTGGTTGTTCTGGGAAAAAAAAAAAAAAGTTAATTTACATTGTGAAAGCACTGGTTTTTATGGACAAGCTGTTATAGTTTAACCACGCACTTCTAGTGTGCTTTAGTTCATAACAATTATAAATATTTAGGTATGTGTATATGTATATGTATATATAGGGTATCTGTCTATATATAAAGAAGTGTAATACATACAAGAAAGCTCTGTATCATAGAAATATATATATCTCCATAAAACATTTCTGGGGAATATATCCATTTATATATATATGAATGATATCTATGGTTTTTATCCATAATCTGTGAATTACAATAGACTCTTACTGAGTTTTGATAATTCCACAGCCAGGCAAGAATATGTTACGCTTCTGAGACAGCTGAAGCATAAGAAAAACAGTTTAGGCAAGTTTCTCATGGGTATATTTAGAGTAGAACAGAAAGAAAAGAGAAGAAAATAAAAAAACTCAGACATTAGTATGTGTCACCATGTGAAGAAAACATTTAACAAACATAAATACTTTTTTTCATAATGTGATTATAGTCTAAACAGAGAAGTCAAAAAGTGAGATATGCTGTGACTACATAATGCCTCGCAGCATTCTTGAATTAACCTTATATGTCATATCAGTTTCATAGTAAAACAAGGAAAATTTTTACAGTTGTCTGAGACTTAAAAGAATTCTATAACCAAGAGTCAGTACCTGGAGAGGAGACAAGCACTCACTTATTTCTATATTTCAAAATTGAAAAAAAAAACCAAACAATAATAATTCTTAATGTGGCCACAACCGCAATATTTACTTGGGACTTGTAATGCAAAAGTCCAATGAGGTGATTCGTTGTTTTGGTCATAAAGAGGGTTTTCTTGTCTGAACAAAAGTCCTGTTTGCTGGAGCCTGATTGCAGCACTTCCAGTAAAAGTTACTAAGAACAGGGGTTGGATGAAAGAAATAATTTCACCCCAACTTTACAGATAATAAAACTGAAGGTATGAGAGACAGTCATTTATACATAACAACATAGAAAGTGTAAGATGGGACTGAACTAAGATCTCTTGAATTGTCATTCACTTCTGTAATTAAAGGTAAATAAATAAGTAAAAAATAAATACAATCTCTTTCAGGAAGTAATTTTTATTGAAAATTATTTAGAATTGAGACTAACACAATTATTTTATTTTTAAATGTTATTAAAAATATGATAGAAATCTAAGTAGCATTCATTTCAGTATTTTAAACATCACTTTATATGAATATTATTATTAAAAGATAATTTCTTTGAACAGTATCTAACTGTGCAGCATTTTAATGCCTTGTAAAAAATAAATTTACTCAAAAACATGTGTTTGCCAGTAGCATTTAAACTAGACGTAAACCAGTATTTATGATCCCTTCCAAATAAAGTGAAATCTTCAGTTCTTTTGCTACTGTGCTGGAATAAACAGGCTAATTTATACCCCTTGAAAAAGCAATTTTTTAGCAAAATGCTGATCCTAACGCTGTATTTGCAGAAGCTCAACTGTTTATCTCCTTCGCCTACAGACACCATACGGGGCATATGTAGGACACATTGAGAGGCTGGAATCAGCAGAGCCATTTATGAACTGCATATAAATGTATCATTTGCACATAATTCTCTGTGATAATAGTCAAATTAGAGAAGGTGATAGCATCATCATTTTCCTTCAAATTGGTGTTTATAGAAATTATATAGAAATGATTCGGTTCTTATACTTCTCAGAGTGGAAACAAAATCAGAACCAAGCCATCTTAAGACATATTAGAAATAAATGGTTAAAAATATAAAATTCAGTATATATTAGAGTTATGGGAAGTTCAATTTTTTTGAGAAATAGAAGGGGTATTTCACTTACATCCAGTCCAGTTTAAACCCCTGATTAAGCACTTCCTTAACCTTATGGATGTCAGTGGATCTAAGTGCTTGCTGAGCTGTTACCACATAAGCTCTTCCTTAACCCCAAATGCATTGATGTGGTTTGGTGCGTGCTAAAATGTGATGATTGCATCTTTGCTCTCCAACATCGGAGTTTAAATGCGATGAGAACCTGGCCCAAGGAGACCAGACAGACTCAGTGCAGGGAAATGAGTAGGCTAAAAGCTTGACGTGCCAGCTCAAAGAACATCTGTTGCTTCATTTCAAAGAGAATTGAGCGATTTTAAAGGCAGTGAAACCCTTTGTCAGCTTCTTGCTTTGTCCATAATTGATCTGTAAAAGGTTTACCAAAGTGACATCAGAGAAAGGAGACAAATGGATTCAGAATTTTTATGGTGCTCTGGGTCCTCTTGTTGGAATTCAGCTGAACTTTTTTTAGGAATTGAAACAACAGCACTCCATAGGACCTGCATTTTTCAGATCAGGATGAAAATATGGCAGCAGCGTTGCCTCTCCCATCCAAATCCCACCTCTTAGGTCATGACCAAAGAGTTCAAAAGGAGTCTAAGGCGTCAGATAAAAGAGTCAACAGCTCCTCAGCTTCTTCAGGAACCAGATGTAAGAGAGGAGCAAGCGTAGGCTGTGATTATTGCCTGCAAAATTTTATGCCGCTTTTACTTTCTGGCAGCAGCTCAGTTCCTTGTGGGAGTGAACGAGTGTCAATACTTGCAGAAATCAATTATAATTGCTTCTCTTCCTGTGTCTTGAAGAAACCGAGCTGCTACTGAGAATAATGCTGCAGAGACACAGATGAATCGAATGGGGTTTGTACTTCCAAAATTTTGAGAAGCAATGGAGAAGCGTTAATCACTGTCATTTGCTAGCAGAAACAATCATCTGAGTCCAATCACTTCTTGATTGCTAAAGACATTTTCCTTTGCCGAGAGTACTAAGGTTTCATTTTTTTTCAGCAGAAATATCTGTTGCAGCTGCCATTGAGAACCATAACCGACAGCAGAGGCAGACAGATATTTGTGATATTTTGGTGTTTCTGTTTACAAACATAAGCCCAGTAAGTCAGTGAAGAATGTGTTTATCACAGAACACAGTCATATAAATTAATACATATCTTTGAATATTTCTCCTCTGCTTGGACCACGAGAAGAGGAGCTACCACTCACGAAAGACGTCTCTTCATCTTACCCTAAGAATGAAGCAATATAGTTTCCAACTTTTCACCAGATGTCTGGAGCAGAGGTAAGGCTGCAAAAGAGATAAACATCCTCTGAAATGAGACTTCCTCTTTCTGCTCTATTTCATTCAAGTCGTGACTGCTAAAGCAATTCCTCAGTGTGAGCAAGTAATGTCTTTATGGGATGTTTTATCATGAATCTTCACTAGGCAACTATTAATCTTAAATCATACTTTTACCAAGTGTTTATTCTTTTATTCCCCTCAAGCTTTGTGATATCAATATCATGCCTGTCACAAATAATGACAAAAGGTATCTTCTCCATTGCTGAAAATGAAGATGCCTGTGGGGATGTGACTTAGCAAGAACTCAGCAAGCTAACACATGGTCTGGAGGGAAGGGATACCATCCAAAGGGAATATGACAGGCTTGAGAGGTGGGTTTGTGTGAACTTCAGGAAGTTCAATCAGGCCAAGTGCAAGTTCCTGCACTTGGGTCACAGCAATCCCAAGCACATATACAGGTTGGGTGGAAAAGAGTTTGAGAGCAGCCCTAAGGAGGTCTTGGGGATGTTGGTAGATGAGAGGCTCAACATGAGTCAGCAATGTGCACTCACAGCAATGTGCACTCAATTATGGGCTGCATCAAAAGCAGTGTGGCCAGTGGGGCAAAAGAGAGGATTCTGACCCTCTGCTCCACTTTTGTGATACCTCACCTGGAGCATTGTGTTCAGCTCCAGGATCCCCAACAGAATAAGGACATGGATCTTTTGGAATAGATTCAGATGAGGTCCACAAAAATTGAACAGAGGGCTATAGCCCCTCTGCTGTGAGGATAGGCTGAGAGAGTTGGCCATGTTGTGACAGGATGAGATGTAATGGCTTCAAACTGAAAGAGAGTAGACTTAGATTAGATATTAGGAAGAAATTCTGAGGGTGCCAAGGCACTGGAACAGGTTGTAGATGGCCCATCCCTGGAAGTGCTCAAGGTCAGGTTGGATGGTTGGGTGAAACTTTGAGCAACCTGGTCTAGTGGGAGGTGTCCCTACCCATGTCAGGGAAGTGGAACTAGATGATCTTTAAGGTCCCTTCTAACCCAAACTATTGTTTGATTTTACGATTCTATGATCTAGTAGTAAGAATGAAAATGTCAGCAAAAAGGCATTATGTTGCTAAGCCTATGTAGATATCCCATGGCAAAGAAGAACAGAGAAAATAGTTGAAGAACATGATGAAACAGCTACAAAAGTCTGAACTATTTGTAAAATTACCCCTCCACAACCAGACAATACCTATCAGCTGCACATGATAGCTCACCAAGTGCGTGCTTCAATGCATGCCAACATGGTAAAATATGTTTGCTTTCCTGAACACTCCTGTGGTCTGTTTTAGCCTTTAAAGGACTAGTAAAACACATATGAAATTATTAAATCCCTGAGAATCTTGCATCTGAGCTGGAGGAAGTCACCACAAGCACTTGAGAGTCAATAAATTGAAGGATTGATTGCTTCCAGCCCTTACTGGTATCTTCATCTCCATTATAAGGAATTAACTCTCTACAAAGACAGTAAATACAAGAGTATGAAGCTTGAGCTGGATATCAATGAGTCTCCCAAATGACCTACAAAATGAGGATTGTCCCACCCCCTTCATCTGACATGCAAAGTTAATAACTGGGGTAATAGGTGGAATGAGTTTATTCCTCATGTGACCTTTCTGTCATATTAATCAAACAGGAGTGTAATTCATGAAGGTGTATTTTACTTACCACAAGTTTAACCCTGTGTATATTCTGGACGGCATATCATTTATTGAGAAATAAATTATATTCATCTGTTGCTCTATCAAGTGAAAAAAACCACCATCCCATAATGCACAGACTCATCTCTTGAATTAAAACAATGAAAGGGACCATAGTGTAGAATCAGAGAATGAATAGAACTGAATGTCAATAAACCAATGGTCATGGATGTTAGTCTCTATGGGAACTTGTGATCTCAAAACAAGAAATAAAGAAGGATTTGAAGCTGGATGGGTGATAATGAGACACCGTTACAAATGCTGTCAGTGTCACTGGCATGAATGAAAAAGTTATGAACAGACTATGAGAAACATCTTTACCTTTTTTTTTTCACCCTTTCATCTCTCTTTAGGAAAGAAAACTTGGCATTTCATAAGTATCTGTGTGCATTTCTCTCCCAACAAGTGTTTAGTCAATAGTCCATTACAAAAAATCAGTCAAATTGGGAGATACTCAGAATAACTTAAATTTTGTTGTTAAAGAGTTATAAAAAATAAGTAGCTAAGAGAACTGAGAGCTTAGAAGTGCCCCACAGAAGGAAAAGTCAATGTGATCATGTAACTTTGAAGACATCAGAAAATTCATATAAGGATTTCTATAAGTATAGTATTATTTTGAATAGAAATACTTATTATTTGTATATAAACATAGATACAGAGAAACATAAGGATGAATTTAGAGACTTGATGAATTTGATGTTCATTTTGCTAATATCTTGTATTAGAATCCAATTTTTCTCTGAGACTAAAGTCAGTCAGTCTTGACAGGCAAGCCCATGGGAAAGCAACCTTCATGAACTACAGTGTTTACAGAATAATTTGTGCACCTGAACTGTTCTAATGAGAAAAACTTTGAAATAAGCGTCTCTTCCTGCCTCTTTCTTTCAAAGAACATTTCACCCTTCCTGGACCTCTCTCCTCTTCTGAGCTTACTTGATTAATCAAAGACAATTTAACTTCCTAACATTTTCAGTCTGCTCTTATTTTTCTCAGGGATGAGTCCTAATTGCTGGTCTCAAAGATATTTTTTTTTTCTGTGTTTTCCCTCCTATTTGAATTCTAACTAAGAAAATCATTTCTGAAAAATGAATGAGAGCAAACCTAAAAATAAATAAATAAATAAAATCACAGAAATCTTTGCTTTAAATTCAGTATGCGAAAAAAATTGAAGATGGATGGCATTCCAGATCACATCCATTATATTTTCATTACGATGACAACATACGAAGCTCTGACAGTTCTGGACTGAAGTTCAGACATTAATCAAATGCTGTCTTCATTGTTTCTCTGCCACTTTTTCATTAAAACAGTAGCAGTTGAGCTGTAGTCCTATAAGTTATTCCTAAACTGGCTCATTTTCAAGCACAATGGTCTTTATCCTTGAAATATCTGTATATTTCCAGGCATCTGTAGATTTCAAACCACAGTAGGAAGGAGATAAAAGTAAATATATCTATGTTTTAAGAGAAAGGCTGTGGCAGAGGTTGATATGTAATGTGTCTGACAGTGATGGTGTGTTGCTTACCACAATTTCTCTAAGGTATGTATAAGCACTCTCTTACCATTATCTCACATTCTTTTATAAATTCATCCTTTCTAAATAATAGGTTTTATAGAATAACTGGTGAACACTTTTACTAGGGGGAAGCCCGGGCATGGAAGAAACAGCTTACACAAGAGAACAAGACAAGAAAAACATCTGGGATTTAATCTAACTCTTCTCAGGTATCAAAATAGTCCTTCAAAGAACAAGGAACCTTGGTCCCAAAGTCTAAAAAAGCATTCACGAAACATTCTAAATCAAATAATATTATTATGTTAATTTACATTACTAATCAACTATCATATTGTTTATTAATTTATTAATTTAAGTTTGCTACACCTAAACACATCTCCACTGATTCAATCCAGAACTCCATCTCATAGAGTAATCTGTCTTCAGGTTTGGGAATAGGTGGACAAGCAAGGCAGAGTAAGAACAAGGCAAGCATATCATACAATATTAGAATAATTCAGTTTGGAGGAGACCTCTGTCAGTGTCTGGTCCAAAATCCTACACAAAGGAGGCCTGACTACCAAGCTAGATCAGGTTTTCCATCCAAGAATGGAGGTTCCACAGGATGTCTCTGAAACGTCTTCTAATGCTTTATTCCAGCTTCTTTATCCTTATACCGGGTAGGAGTATCTCTTGCTGTGCAGTATGTGTGTTGCCTCTTGTCCTTTCACCTTGGACCTCTGAGAAGAAATTGGTTCTGTCACTGGGTGGAGGGCTGAGCGGGTTGTTGTGTGGTTTGCTGCTGATTGGGGTCAAACCAGGACAGCATTAACATTTTATTAAAGCACAAAATGACACAAGGACTACATTTCCTCTTAGATCCCACAGCCCGTTCTCAGTAACAATATTTGTCAACATCTTCCCTCAGGGTTTTTTGAAAACAGACTTAACTTTTCATCAGGCTTCTCAGATGCCTCTCTTAAAAACTTCTAACAATTTTTTTTAGGGCCTGCCAGTGTTTACTCAGTAGCTACTGAGCATCCACTCCAGCCTCTTCTGGAGTAGAATGGGGACTCCTTTGTCATCCTTGACTTCTATGCCCATTATTTAATTGTTTTCCAAATATTCCCATGTTTGTTTATTTTTGCAGTCAATTCTGCCATTTTAATCCATAAAGGATCTATCAATGCTGCTTAAATTTATTTTGGTAAGAAGAATGATTCATACCTCTTCTGTAGTTCCTCAAATCAAATGTGTTGCCATATATTTTGTTTCCTTTACCATTTTTCCATTTTCTAGCTTCTGAATTATATTAATTGCTATAACGCTTTCTTGCTCCCATTTGTTTATAGATATACATTTCTATGTCTTTATACAAATTTTTACGCTTGTAGAGCTGCTTTCATTTTCCTGACTGATAATCAATATGGCCTTTCTTGAACTGTCATTTCCTGAGGACCTAGTAAAATGCACTTGCAGCTTTCAATTTTTAATTTTATCTGTATATTGCTTTTTATATTTCTGAAGCAGATTGAAACAAAGTAGGCAATGATTGCCTCCTTCTATTCAATAGGTTATATGATAGGTCTAAAATAAATGCAGACACTTTGCCCTCCAATAACATATTTTTAATTCTTCTATGTATTGAAATAGTTTTGTCATAACCAGCTCTCTCTCTTTGTCTTTGCTTGAAATATTTCTGAAATACTCCAGTTCCTACCTATACATGGAGCTGTTCCCAGGAAACAAAATAAATTGGACACTCTTATACTTTCCAAGAGAGTAAACTGTGAACTCAATATCCTAGTGACTTTGTAGGCAGACTTCTGTTTATAGCTCCCGATATTGGGCATTGTGGGCGTTCAAGTTATATTTTCCACCTTTGCGGGTGGAACAAGTTATATTTTAAGTTCATTTTTTTCAACAGCCTTACTTCTGCCTGTGATGCAAGAGCTCATAAGCACAGGAGACAGGCAAAACTTCTTTCCTTCCTGTTTGGACTTGTTTCTACCCTTTGATATGACATATGAAAAAGAAAAAAAAACAGGTAAGTTTGTTTTTGTTATTTATTGTTTCAGAAGGAGATACACTACTACCACCACCACCACCACTCCCTCAAATGAGCTCACTTTGTATTTAATACGATAAAACTATGAAAGAACTTTCCATTTAATATAGCACTATAAACATTGCCCATAAAAAGAAACAGTGGCTACTTCCATTTGTTGACACATGAATTAAACCCATGCAATGATGGTGGCACTGTGATCTGCACAGATTTGACCACCAAATTCCTAAAAAAACAAATCTCAAATAGCATAAAGAAATGCTTGTCTCTGGTGCAGATTATTTAAATCATACAGACAGAGACAAAATGCTCAAAAGAACAAAAATATAGCTATAACCTTGTACAGAGCAGCATCACTGAAAATGGTTCCAGAAAACAGGGTCAGAATCAGGAGCTCTTCAACACTTTTTTAAAATTATTTTTAATTTTTATTTGAGGAGTAATATTATCATACATATTAAATTTACAGTGTGACAGTACAATTCTGCGAAGAGAAAAAAGAGATTACATTTAATTCTCCTAATAATAAAATCAGTGATTTAAACGCTGCTGTATCTTCTTTTAAACATTGAATTCCTCATCTCACTTCCTCTGGAGACCATGGAAAAATGTATTTATGAAGTAAAAGAGATATATTGGGGAAGTAATAGTATCCCATGAACAACCAATAAACCAAAAAGTAATTATTGATCAAAATATTTTTCTTCACAGCATTAATTTGAGAGGATCTGTGAGTTTGATTTTGACATATACATTATATAGGAAAAAAATAATGTCGCTCACAAACACAGCAAATGAGGTACTGAAGCAGAACATCCCCTCCTCTATCCCCTGAAACTGGCTTGTAGCTCATACTTAGAGGACTAAAAAAGAATCCCCATTACAATATTGATTGCACTTTGTTATTCTGCTTTCATGATTAAATACATCAGCCACACCATCAAAGCATTAAGTCCTGATTAATCATTCTTAGAACCCCGGGAGTAATATACAGAGCATTCATTTAAAGTGTGAGTAGAAGGATCAGTTCAGGATTTATTCTTAGGTCAACTGGAAGTTGTCCTTTGACTTTCCTTGGGCTGCAATTTCTTTTGCTTCAATTTCTCCCAGTTCCTTACAGTTCTTATTACTGTAACTGCAAATAAACTCCCTTGGGGCCAGAATACACAACTGGGGAGCTGTGATTGTATTTGAGGTTGAGGTGCTGTGCTGGTGTGCTGGTTGACCTTGGCCAGCTGCCCACCCAGCTGCTCACCCACTGCCCATCCTCAAAGGGTCCAGAAAGAAAATAAGGTGAGAAAGCTCATGGGAAGAGACAGAGAGCTTGATTACCAATTATCATCACAGGCAGAATAAACTATATTTTTATTTATTGCTGGTTTAGATACATTTTAGATAGAAATGATGACAATGACTAAAACAACACCTTGACCATCCCCCATCCTTTTTATCCCATTCCCAGTGTCCCCTTTTCCCTCCCCATGCCTCTCCCCTACCGAGGGGTACAGGGATGGGGATGGGGTTTGCAATCTATCAACCCACCCCTCTGGGCCACTCCTCCCTCTTCACCCCTCTCCCTTCCTACATTTTCCCACTAACCCGGGTACTCTGTTCAGATGGAGAAAATCTGTATGGAAAACAGTGAGCTGGAGCAAACCCTTCCATGTTTGGATTTAATTCACAATTGGCATGATTGCTCTGGTCTTCATGGGGATTTTATGCCTTTGGGAAGAGTTTATTTCTCCCCAAGCCTTTTCCCTCACTGGGCATATGTAACAGAGAATCACTGGAACAAATTCTAGTCTCCTTTACAGTAGCTTGCTGCTTTTTCTTCACCTGACTTTTAACCTGTCAGTCCCATCTGCTGTATATCTATTTACTCCCAAGTAATGCAGTTTTTTATCAAAGGAGTAACCTCACACTCCCCAAGGAAATCTATTTTGATTGAAAGTTGGGCAACACTAAAACTCTGCCTTTGATATTATTTTTTTTCAGCTTTTGTTTTAAAAACTTGAAATATTTTGGACTGGAAATAGAAAACCAGAAGACATGATTCAGTTATCATCCAAAATGACAATATTTTAAAATGTCATTCAAATAGAAAACTAGATGATGCAAGAAAAATTCATACAGACATTTCTAAAAAGGACCGAGATCGGATTTTCTGTCCTCCAAGCCTCTTAAGATATAATCAAGCTCCAAGATGTTAAAAAGGATCATCACGGGACAGTATTCAAAATGCAAAACTCAGACTCCCAATAGGATTTATAACCTCCAGACCATTGTTTCATTAATGCAAATAACAATCAGAGGTTCAGCATCTACAGTGAGAGGGAGCCTGAAGTTCAGGCTCTTCTCAAAGAAATTTTGTAAAGATCGTGTAACAGACAGGAAAGGAGTCATACTCTTTTACCTAAAAATTGTTGCATTATAGAATTAGAAAATTAGTGTTGCATTAGGAATTTTTTGTAGGTCTCATTGTCTTTAAACCTCACAGTTTTACCCCCAATCACAAAAGAATTAAAGAATAAAGTAGAAATCAGAGGTGCTGTTCCTTGTCAGTGTAGGATTAAACTACAATAAGGAGGAAAAAATGTTTGCCTCTGTCTAGGGCAGTTACAGAAGAACAAACATCGACAGTTTAAATTCCTGCCTCTGAGCGAAGTCTTTGCCTGGGGGGATATTCTTTGTTTTGGATGAAATGAGCACAATCCAAGCTCAAGTAAAAGACAAAGTAAGCCAGGAGGAAATTTCAAGCAGATTCTCCAGATGAGTGAGATTGTAACAAATCCAGAGCCACTAAGGACTTCTTGGTTGTCATTATTCCACACTGTCTGACATCTTCACAATGATGCATGCAATGCCCTGTCTGCCAGAGTTCGTATTTTGTTCTCCCTTGCCATTTTGCTATGTGTTGTTTAAAAAGGAAGAAATAACCTGTGAGTTATTCTAGGCTTGCTGCTTGAGAGGTGATAATTGCACGTGACTAAATTGAAATGTTTATGTTCAAGATTTCCAAGACTTTCTTTGTACAACACAAGGAAATCTTCCATATCACAAAATAGCTGTGCCTCCCTAGTTTATTCAGAAGAAGGACTGGTGTGCACACAGAGAGACATCTGTGCAGGCAGATGGATATGTTGAACTATTCTAATACCTGCACTTGGTTAGCCATGCACTCTGCATCTTGCAAGAATCTCTTTCAGTGAAAAGTTAATAAAAAACTACCACATTAGAAGCAGAAATGAATCCTGGATATCATGTCTTCCCCCTCAGAGTACAAGCTAGTTTCTTGTGTCGTACCCTCTCCATCACTAATACTCACCTTGAATTTGTACTGCTTCAGCGCTGAGCCAAGTCCCATGCAGTCCAACCAGGCAGTCCAAATAGCTACTGTGGTTAAAAATGCTCCCTGTGACGCATTTGATTCTAAAAACTTTAGATATCATCACTATAGAAATGTCTGTATGGTTATATTATTTACTTGGTAGAAGAAAATGATGTGTCATATTCTTGAAAATATGTACAAGTGCTATAGCAGACCGAGTTACCCAATTCCTGTAGTTCTGACACATATTTATAAAGGTGTAGCTTATGTAACTTCCAGTTCTACATGTTGTCTTCTTCTGATATGACTTTAGGAGTCTAAAAACACCTCTGTGGCATGGAGGAGCCTGAACCAATGAACATCTCTAGGCAGGAAGGTGTGGAGAGATTTTTGCTGCAATTCCAAATTCCTATTGCAATTGTACTTGTAATTGATGGAGGTATTATCTATACATTAAGCAGAAGAAATAGAAATAATTAATTTATTTATCATTTAGCCCTTAAATCAGTTCAATCCAGAGTTTGAAACAGGTAGAGACTATCAGACCTTGAACACGTTTCATTTCAGATAAATTAAGAGGAAATAAATAATTTTACTATTGTAATAACAAATTATTTGATAATTCTACATTTAAATGGAATCATAATAGGAATATAAATAATGTTCCTGTGAATAGCAGATGGTTTTGCCATGATGGATGTCATTAAAATAAATGATAGGAACACTTCTGCAAACAAATAGACATTAATTAAATCTTTATTACAAAGTGTGGTCTGTAGAAAAACACATTAGGCATGTCTGGTAAGTTAAAAAGTGTTATTCCTCTCAATTAGTGATGTATTAAATACTAATCTTTTTTTTTTTTTTTTTTTGAGTGTAGCTAACTTAGAAAAATAATCTCCTGAATGTAGATCATTTCTTCATTAACCTCTGGAGAAAATTATTCTCTCTCTGGGGATGAGTAATCTATATTCTTTCCACTAGTCTGTAACTAGATTGTGTTTGCAAATACAATTGTATTAATAAGACTCCCACTTTCCCAGAGTCTTAGATAAGTTTAAATATAGCATTTTGGTAGTTCTCTTATGATGAATGTATCTACTGCTACAGGCACTCCAAGCCCAATTTTTCATAGCTATCTACATATAGTTATTCAGGAAAAATGTGTTCCTTGTGTCCCAGGAGACTTTCATGCATAATGACTGCCATTTTCTTTTCAAGTTAGGTAAATACCTGTGCAAAGCAAATTATAATTCTAGCTAGCCATTTCTGTAAGCAATGCTTTCTTTTGCTTACACAATAATAATTGCACGTGTAACACATCATGCAATGTTCAAAGGCATCATTACACTTGTGTTGCGTGTGCAACTGCATGAGTCTTCATAATAGTATATGGAATAAACTCCTATTGTCCTGTACTATTTTGATCCATCAGGCTGAGCGTGAATCACTGCACTGCTGCTTCTTCTACTTGTAGAACATGTACTCTGGAAGCTTTTGTCCCAAAAGATCACATGATATATCAAATGATTGGCAACAGCAGTAAAATACCATGTAAATTGAAGTGAATCTGTAAAAAGAGTTTCTTGAGGTAGCAATGGTGTCCCAGGAAACGCTTGATGTAAGAAGAGACACCAGAAAGAACAAAATTTTAAAAGTGGGAAAAGAAAGGTTCTGAACCATAGGGGTTTGTTGTAAGATTGTGGCATTTGTGTTAAGGGGTTTAGTTCTCTTTTCCTTTCTAAGGTGGAAAAGAGCTATATGGTGACCAAAACTGAGCAAAGGGAAATAAAATATATAAGATTGTAGGTGACCAACTTAGGGAGCAACTCCAATAGGGTCAATTTGCATTTCTTTTTTTATGACATATATTTTTATGACATATATTTTTAGGTTCAGCATACAAACCTGCAACTTCATCCTAGAACTTGCTCTCATTGAGACCTCAACGCACTGGCACTGCTAAGTGTCTTCAGCACAAAAATTTGATCTTCCCTTTCTCCCTGTCACTTTTAGAAAAATAGGTCTAACTGACTCTGTAGAGAGCCAGGAACACACCCCTTCATTCCCAAAATCCTAATGCAGTTTTAAAAATAGGGAATATGCACTTTCTTTGTAAGTACTACAAAATGGATGTGCAGCTGGCTGTAATGATCTTGAGGAATTTAGTGGGAAAATTAAGTAGCAACTGTTGCTGCATTTTATATATTCAGTATTTTCACTAGGAATGTAGAAGATGGCAGAGGAAAAGCACTTCAGGCATTAGAAAGAAAGAGGTAATTAAAACATTTAAAAGGATAGGATTAAAACTAAAAGTGATCTTGAGACATTGACATGTGGGGCTGAGACTGAAAGACTGAGTCTCTTAAAGCAAGATGAAAAATCCATTCTTCAACAGAAAATGCAATCCAACACAGAACTTTGGCATTGAAGAAAACTGGAAAAGCCATGCGACAAGAGGGAAAGAGCTGGCATATGATCGAGCATGAGGTACTGGTGTCCCTTCTATTTGTGAGAAAATATAGAAAATGTTGTCTTCATTAGTCAAACATCACATGTGGAACACAACAAAGAAATAACTGGCTGAGTGAAGCTGAATAGGAGATCTGGGCTCTTTACCAAAAAAAGATTATGGTCACCAATTTGTCCCATGTATTTCCACCAGTCTTAGAAAGATGAAGGAGTTCATGATTCCAAACTGGTTTTTTTTTTTCCTTTCTTAAAATCTTGTCATTGTTTCACCTTGATATAAAGGTGAAAAAAAAAAATTATAGTGAGAAGAACCAATCAATGAAACAACCTCCCCAGGTTCATGGTAGAGTCATCATCACTAGAGGTTTTCAAGATGTGACGGGACAGGGTGCTTCATAATCTCATCTAAGCCCCCTTTCCCATGAAAAGTTGGACCAGATGGTTTTCTGAGATCCCTTCCAACCTAGGGTCTTCTATGAGTATATGAATTAATATCTGTGCTACACTATTTTTAATTTCACCCACTCCATATCCAGCCTGAGATCTGAGAGCAGGGTGGCCCATATGCTTTTGTGAGATTTTTTTTTCTCCTCAGTGTGCCTGTTTCTATATATTTCTGTTAGAGAAGACAGGTTGTGTGTGCATGTGTCACATATAAATTAAATTTTCTGTGACCCTTTATACATTGAGCTATCTGTCTCACAACTAAATCCCCATCCTGCTGTTGTCAGTTTTTCTCCTAATATCCATAGCAACAGTATTGTCTTGTCAATCAAATATTTCATGAGTTTTGAGGCCTGAAAGGATTATTAAATGTATTCTCTGGCTTTGTGAAGGATATGAGCCCAAGACATTTGTCCTATTTGTCCTGTGGTGAATCAAAAATGTGTATTTGTGAAATGTGCTTTCCACAAAAACCCACCTGTATATGGCCTGTAAAGCTTAGGAGGATGGAGCATTCACCAAGGCCACTGGTAGTTTTAATCTACATTAATCGTTTCATATATTTAAGAATTTGTGTCTTGTTTCTAATTTGAATTTATATGTTTTTTGCTTCTGGGCTCTGTTTCTTGCTATGTCTTTCTCCACTAAATTAAAGATCCCTTTACTACCTGGTATTTCTCCCTGTGGAGATATTTAAACTGTAATAGAGTCACCTCTTGATTGTCCTTTTTTAAGATAAACAGCTTGAGTTCTTTATGCCTGATTAAATAAGTCTTTCAGCACATAAAAAACCTAACAAATGAAAAGCAAAAAAATCTTCCTCTGTCTTCCTCAAACATCTCAAAAAAATTACATAGCTACTCAAAAGGGAGTACTTGTAAGAAAATATAATAATCTATACAACAGTAACAAGTTAGACTCCAAATACAGAAGATATCCCCTTATGGGTGGTTCTTTAGAAGATGGCTGAAAGGAGAGGTATGAAACAAAGATGAAAATTTGGGATAGGCTTCTGATAATTAAAAAGGGGCTGAACAGTCTCTCTTCAGAGAAAAGTATGTAGTTATTGCTCAAAGATTGGTACAGAAAGGCCCAAGCATTGCTTATAGACGAGTAGGCACCATAAACAGAACAAATCACGCTGTTCAAAACTAGGGAGACTTCACCAATGAGGACCTGAATGTAACATTAAAAGAAATATCCTAACTAAACAGTCATTCTGGGATTAGAAGCAATTGTCAATGAAGGTTTTGGAATTGTCATCAAAGGACTTATTCCAGCCTTACTATGAGCTTTCAAGATAATACAGCATGTTAGAAAACTACAGGGAATGACTAGAAAACATGTAAGTCCCCTTTTGAAGACAGAAATCCATGCTTAGCTATTTTAGGCCACATCAAGCAAGTTTCCTTCATTTGGATATAAATAAAGATGTTGTAGCACCTAATGAGCACCATCACAATAAAATCAGTGTTCCCAAAGACTTGAAGTAACTTTTTATTTTTCTTTTCTTTTTTTTTTTTTTAATTAAAAATGAGAAAATAAGCATCAGACTTGGGCAATTATATCTGGGGGGAAACTGCAGTTCCATGTTCTTATTATAGACTGTGAATATTGGGCTGAATCAGAACATATCTGATAGTGTCACAGTGGCGCCAGATCAGCACTTACCACTGGGCAATGCACCACTCTTAGTAGTAAATCAGGGGAAGTCAATCAACTAGTGGAGATCACAAGGGGAATTCTAGATCTGCAGTGCTATAAAACAAGAGTCTGACCATGAATGATAGGAAAGGGGATATTGCTGGTTGGAAATCCCACTTCGTTGTGAGCAAAGGAACACTCTTGTTCTAAGGATGAGATACCCAAGGCTGCCACCTGATTTGCAATTTCTATCAACTAGGGAACTCACTCAAAGACTTATCACTTTAGGTTCTCTCCATCCTGCACACGCAGCTGACCAATCTGATTTGTGATCCTGCAGATATCCAGTGCAGGGTACCCTCACCAGGGCAAGAGAGGAACAGTGGAGACAGAAATGTAATGGACCATCTGTGTTTATGAAGACTAGAAGAGCATGGACAGTTGAGATTAAGCTGATCAGGATGTGAAATTCCAGATTGCCAGAGACTGTACATTTCTGCCTGCAGTGTTTAACAACAATTCTTTCTTTTTTCTATCCTGTAGAATTATAATAAAGGATTAAACAGTAATTGTCTTTCCTTTGAATCAGGGCTTTGTTCAGTCTCTTACCATCTATGATTACAGTACTGGAAACTCTGAATGAATCACAACCAATAAAAAAAAAGTAGAAATACAAAACCTGGGTCATTTATCTAGTCACTTAAAATGGCATATGGCTTCCTGAATGTCCTGAAAGTCTTAAAAAACTGAAGTCACTTGTGGTCATTGCTCAGCAAGGATATGCTGTGAGGGCTAAGTACTGGTGAGATCCAGCAGGAAAGAAATTATACGATGCAGGAAATTAATGCTGGATATTCTTGCAGCATGTCTAGGGATATGTCTTCCAACATCATGCTACTTTAATTCATTTCAGATTTTAATGTAGTTGAGATTGGCTTCAGAAAATGGGAAATTCATGTGTCCATCCAACCTGTGGACATTTCTGAAAAGAATTTAAAAATAAAGCAAAGTGTGTATTTATTGTGATACCTATACCTTTCAGCAGGGAATCACAGCATAATGGTCTCCCACCGCGCAGGCTTGAGCACTATGTTAGATAATGGATGATATGTCTCCTATCACATTCTTGGATCAAGACAAGGCACTGCAGAGATGGGAAATGGTTTTATTTAAGTGGATAAATTTATATTTGGACAACTTAGGGTCAAATATTTATCTGGCTATTAATGTCTTAGCTACTAAGAATGAAGTAATCTATTTTGTTGTTAAAGCCAGGGGATCCTGCAACAAAAAGAAGAATATTTTCTTTAATATATATGTACCAACCCAAAATTTCAAGTCAGTTGATTGTGGCACACCTAAATGAATTGCTGCTGGTTTAAATATAGCATGTAGTGTGGTATCTACTTTTTTTTTCTTCCCAGACCATGAGAACCCACAGTAAAGCTGCTACAGCTAAGTATGCCATCTTCAAAGACCTGAAGGTAAGATGAAGAGATAAAGAGACTTCTATAACTTTATTTTCTATGTCAGGGCTCTAAGTCACCAATAATTCACCGTCTCTGTCAATATCTGATCAATCCTCTTCAGCCACACGTCACTCTGAAGGAGATAGTGAGCTTGGTTGGATGTCATTTTAAAGTCTACCTGAGTGTTTCTGCTTTATTTATCCCTGTGACTGAAAAACATTCACTAGTTCTTTACCTCCTGCTGCTTCCTTTTCAAATCTTGCATCTAAATCAAATTTATGATAGAAAACCAAAGGGAAAATATTACTATTACTATTATCAATGTTTTTTGCTTTTGTTATTGCAAAATCATATTGTTTAGGAAGCATTTTCAGAAGAACCAGAAAGAGCCTAATCTAAAGTCAACATCACTTCTAATTTCACCAATGCTTTTATTTGAGGTGAAATAACTTGCCTGAAAACAGGAGGAATAAAATAGTTTGAAATCCCAGAAAATGAATAGTTTCTGTATGGTACTCCATACAGAAAGTAGGTTCTACCTCTCTGACTTGTATATCTCAGCAATTAAACCCAAAAAACGGACTCTGTGTATGTCACCTCTTTATGCTTGACAAGACTCCTATCTTTCACATTCTGGGTGCTTCTCATATTTGGTGAAAAACTTGTTTTCCTACTTAGGAAACATCAAGAAAAAATATTGTGAGTGCATGCATGTTGGGGTTGTGAAGTAAGGTTAATCTGACAAAATCTAATCTCCCTGAAACAAATTAGAACATTTTCTTTCCATTGTTATTTTTTAGATAATTAATGGGTCTCAGTTGTCTGCAGCAGTGGTTATAACAATTAGTTCAGCTTAGCCCAAGTCTCTAATTTCATACATCAATAAATGTTAGATCAGGGCACGATCACTATCAAGCGTAGTCATTGTTTACAGCATATTCGTCTTCATAAGTGCTTGACTATAAACAGAATATCTTTCCACTGAGGTTTGCTTTAAAATATCCATCAGTATGCCTTAGAAATGCTAGGAAATACTGAGGAGAGAAAAAGCAATAGATCTTCTACAAAATTGAAAAACAAAATGTCAGTGCAAAACATTCATCTTCTTCTACTACTTAAGTACCTACATGAAATAGAAACTCTATGGTGTGAGGTCTTGTATAAGCTGAGTAAGAAATTCTTTTGTCCTCAAGAAGCTGCTGTTTGGAGGGTACAAGGTGGGGTTAAACATGGGAGATGTGTGAAGACTGGTGAAGGTCTGGGAGAAAAAAGAATTTCACAGGAAGTTAGTGGTGTTAATTCACAGGAATTAGCAGGAATGCAAATCAGGTGTTCACCTACAAACCATTAAGGGACAGAATAAGTTGGTCTCCAGTCTTACAGAAAAGCTGTGAGGGGGAAATCTGAGAGAACTGTCACTTTGTCTTCCTAACAGAGACCTTATCTTGTCTATGTCCTCTACTGGAACAAGATAGTGATTCTACCTGTCTTCCCTGCCAAGCTCCTATCTACTTCAGCATGGAAGAAACACATTGAAGGTAAGGAAACACCATGAAAGTACATTAATTTCTGTAATGAGGTTTGCTCTTGGCTCCTTCATAGCCCTAGTCATAGTCCTAATAGAACATTCCCAAGAAAGAACTTTGTACTATGAGCATGTATCATTCAGTGGGAGTACTTCTGCAGACTATACTGGTAGTATTTATTTATTTATTTTTACATTGCCTGGATAAAAAATGAATGTAAAAATGTGTAGGGAGGATTCAGACATTTGTTTTTATGGGACAGGAAGAATACCCAGTGTTTAAGGAGGTAGTTGTTAACAATAAATAATCCTTTGAGTACATTTTTCACAAAATGGTTCTGACTCCCACAGATTCACTGTTTCACATCAAAGACAGTAGTTCAATTTTGTTTATCAATTTTTTAATATGCCTAAAAAGTGTACTAACAAATGTGTGAAGTACATTTGAAGACAATCAGACATCTATCCTCCCTTGAGTTCATTAGATTTAGGCAACAAAACACATTGGATATTTTGATAGGTTCCTACTCCATACAGCTGTATTAGGAAAGATATTCATTACCAGAAGAGGCACTAGAAAAGAGGAAACAGAAAACACTTATGAGCACATGATTTCCTCTTTCTCCTCCCCCAGTTGAGGAAAAAACGGTTAAGCTGACATTTGTGATAATGTATTATGGCAGGTGAATTAGGCAAAGAGTTAATTAAAATCTGAGAGTTAATTAATGAGATCCACTGCGCATTAAAGATCATTACGCCATCTGAAAAGAGTAATTAGAGAGCAGAAACTGGTGCATTTTATTCTCCTGGGTGTTTTGCTGACACGCCACATAAGTCATTCAATGTTAAGCGAATAATCCACTGATCTCCATATTTACTGTGATTATTACATAATTGTGGCAAATTAAGCTGTAGCAGGGAGATTCCTCTTTCTAACAGATTTCCTCCCAACCACCCATTCGTCTGTCTCTTTATCTGGCTCCGTATGTCCCTTAATTAAGTCATTTGTGATAATAATTATTTCCAAACACCACTTTAACCAGTTGCTTTCACCCAGCATACAAGTTGTTGGGTTTTTTTAAATCACACAGAGAAGAGAGCATGAGGCTCAAGACTTCTGCCTTATCATGCTGTTGGCACTATCAAGTTGTGTGGCCATGGGCAAAATCAGCTGACATCAATTCCCAACCAGTTGTAAATTCATACTATAAACGTTTGGGCCAAGACCTGTCTGATGGCTGGGATGTCCATCAGGAGCCACAATAACCACTGCTAGGGATAACTCAGAGGAAATGGTTAGTACTCAGCAAATAAAGCCTCTTGCCATTTTCTAAGAAGCGGGTCCTTAGAAATTTCCAGACTTGAATTAGCATTGATTGCAACTGCTACTGTTGAAAATACACAGTGGGTTGACATTTCTCTCTCTGCTTGCACTAATTCACCCTAGATTTTTGTCAGGGAAGCCTTTGAGAAAGCTGTTTGTGTTTGCCTTCGCACACTGGCATGGCAAATGCACAAGTGGGGACCTGCAGCTCACTTTTCAGATTCATTAGGTTTTCCCTGATTGTTATTTGTGCTGCCTTTATTCATAAACACACTGATAGAACATTGTTTGTTTCACTTTAAGCTTGACATTTCATGTCTTGCATTCACCATCTGAGAACACTGTTCCTCTTTTCCTTTATAGGACCCTTTAATGAGTCAGCTTTTCACAAACTATTTTTCCACATCTCTCCTCCACCTCTTTACCCCATCCAGACTCTATACCTTCCCTCTTCTCAACCTTGCTCTCTCCTTCACCTCCAGCCTTTTCAAGCTGTTACCTTTCTAAATCTGTACTGCACTCCCAAATCTGCCAGATGTTTTCCATCCAGCAGTACTCCAGGTCAGGGGCTGTTGGCTGCAGGGCTCTGAAGTTGCTCATTTCACAATTAGCTTCAGTAGTTCATCTCAGGGCTTCTGCAGTGAATGAGGTAGTTGCTTCCTGCTTTTTCTTAATCTAAAGATCTCTTCAGAAATCAAATTAATAGTCAAGAGATACCACGTCTTTATATCTTAAAGTGATGCTTGAGGTAAATAAATGTTGGAGAAAAAAATTAAGCAGCATATTTTAGCTCTCTCTGCTTATGTAGCAAACACCAGGGCAGTCTCTGCTCTCTTTCAGTTTCAGGAAAAGGTTTTTATTGTTTCTCATAGAAAAGCTAATAGTTCAAAATGATTGTGTTCATTGTAAACCAATGATTTCCTAATTTAAAAAATAAACCACTTACCTCCTATAAACATTCCACTGGCAATACAGTATTCTGAAGAGCAAATGTAACCTTTCTGTCAGCTGGTGTCTTTCTTTTGGTGACTTTTCCAGGATATTTTTTTGTTTCTTTTTTTTTTTTTGATTGAGCCAAAACACCTTGTGATTCATCAGCTGTTCCAACCCATCTCTTATAAATACTCCCAATGTTTTATTTGCAATCAAATCTATTTGCCTTCCAAGTGTACCAAGTGTACCTCCTCCTCTTTTGCTTTCTTGTCTCTTCCTGTCTTACGTCTCTCTTTTTTTGTGGTTTTTTTTTTAACTCATAGATGGCTCAAACCATGAATTAGTTATAATCTTCTCATGTCTCGCATCTTTACTTATCAAATGGAGGCACAGCTCTTCCCAAGTGCAATGGTTTGTAAACAGTGCCAATTAGACTTCTGTTCTGCTCCAAGCCTGGGACAGAGCAGAGATGTGCTGCATTACAAATGGGACTTACTAAATTATGCACGCCAAGACTCTACAAAAGCCTTATCAAACAAAGTCAGCAAGGGGAAAGAAAGAGAGCTAATTATCAGGCAGCACCAGAAAATCAAAAGGAGCAGCCAAATATATTTTAAAGTCAGATAATTAAGCCATAATCTAGTAGTAGGGGGATTCCTGCCTGCATGTTCATTTTTTAACTTTAGTTTAAAGGCAAAAAGCAGTGTAAGTTACCTTTGTTATTTTGTCTTCTGTTGAAGAAAAAAAAAAAAATCCCAGAACAATGGCTTAGGTGCTTTATAAGTAAAAAGACAAATGGATCACAAAGGGCAATCTGTTATTCTGATTTTTTGACAATTTTTAAGTGAGGGGTTCTGGCAAACATGACGGGAGAATTAGACAAATTGTTTTCTTCTCTATAGTTCTTTCATCTGAGACAATCTTTCTGCAGGAAACTTTAAAAATAACCCAGTTTGCATATCAGTCAATATATCATGGTAAATCTGCTCCTAAATCACTTAAACATTTGAAAGTATTCCCAACCAAATGTCACCAACTGTAAAATCTATGTGTGAAAGTAGGTATTTTCACTCCACCCTTTCACTCTGGATTGTAAGTCCTGGTCTTGGGTGTCAGGGAATCATAGAATGGTTACAATTGGAAGACACCTTAAAGATCATCCAGTTCCAACCCCCATGCTATGGGCAGGGACACCTCCCACTAGACCAGGTTGCTCAATGCCCTATCTAGCCTGGCCTTGAACACTTCTGCCCTGAAGATTAATCCAGTTTTCCTTATGCCCAAGAGACTCCCAACCAATTGAGAGCCACCAATGGACCTTGCCAAAGCCAGGAACAAACATAATTTCCCAGATTCCTCAGTCCTGAACCTCAACTCTGATCCTAATCACCAGAAAGCAACCAATACCAGTCACCAAACCAGCAATAACCATGCTGGCCATTTGGGTTCCAGACCTCAGCTTATGCCTGCATTATTTCAGGAAATCTAGCAAGGAAACTACTCCTCCATTTTCTCCAGTTTTGAGCCTAAACTTTGCCTCAAGTATTCCTGAATAATTCCGGAAAGACTTAGGAGTTAACTGTAGTTAGCACACCAGCATTATCCCTTGTCCTGCCTTTGAGCCTATGAAAGATACACCTGTGAACGCAATCAGACAGAAACAAAAGGTTTACCTTGAACCTTGCAAAGCCTGCAAAACCTAACAATAAGCCAAGGTCTTCAGCTCTTTGTCCTCATTGCTAGCTGTAGGTAGGACCTAGGCAATTAAAATGATATTTCAACTACCAAATAACTAAGATGAAGCAGTTCTTCCTTGGCTGGCACCCAGCACTATCTTCAATGTTGAGGTTCTTCACTACCTAAATGTTTTAGCAGCCCAAAGAAATCAGATTTCACATTGTGACATTTTAGCTCTTTCTGGATTATCAATAGCACTATTGTCACAGGACCTACCTAAAGCTGTGACTAATGAAAACAGGGACTCAAGAAGTCGTGAAAAAGCAGAAGACAGGAAAAAAGAAAGAAAATTCCAGAGAAGATTGACTGAAGGGACTATTCTTTCTCTTTAATTTTCCAAAACTATCAATTTCCATAGCCTGGAAGTAAAAGAATGCATCTGACCTATATGTGCACCACACAGCCCATCTGAACACATGCAGTAGAGCTGTTGGGTTCATGGTAAGAGCTCGACATACAGCAATTAAGTCCTATGTGTCTCAGAAGCACTGGTCTCTTTTCTTGTGTACTTCTACTCTCTTGTCCAGGAGAGTATGTTACTGTCTTACAAGTCTAGGAAAAACTTATTCACTGAACAACCTGTAGATTTGCAGCCTACAGTATCATAACAAATACTTACATAGAAACATGTATCTCCACCCTTTTATTTGAAATAGCTTTTCTTGTTTCTCTTTCCTTCCCCTCTTGCTGAGTTTCTGCGCTTTCCAAGACAAAGATCTATCTCTCCATGTCTGACTTGACTTAGGATAGAAAATGTCAAGTGCAGATACTGATGAAACTCCTGAAAGCTGTGCATTGCAACACAAACCCATCGAAAACAGGTTTAAAAGCAGCACTCAGAGCCTGAGTGTGTGCTGCTTTCAATACTGGTTTACAAAATTGTCAAAGAACACTTAGCAAGTGGATTTTCTACATTACAAAAAAAAAAATATTGGAAGGAGGTATACAAATGACTATATATGGTTTAGAGAATCTCTAGAGCTGTGTGGAGTTAGCTGTTTAGCATCAAATTATGTTTACTTTTCCCTTTTAGAAGGTATGCTCATGCATAGCTGAGAATATTTAGAAATGTGTTTGCATTGTAATATGCGGAATAGAACAAGCCAGAACTCCATTATAGTTGTGACACCAAGAGTCATATTAATGAATTCCAAGTGTACAGAAGGTGGAAGATAACCTGTGATATGAATAAGAATATAAATACTATTTTGTTTTCCCAGTAACCACAGCGCAACTCTAGACATGCTGAAAATGAGAAGCTGTCACAAAGGTGATTTTAACATCTGCTTTGTATGAAACAGAGTTTTAATGATATACTTTGTAACCTCAAGAAAACAGTGTAAAATGAAGGCGAATGGGGTGTGGGGTTTGTTATGGTAGGAGAAGGTTTCAACCTTCATAACGCAATGATAACTGCCTGTAATAAAAATTATTTTAGATTTTTATTGCTGATAACTAAATTTAATCCTCAGCCATGCTAACTTCAGGGTGTCACTTCATAAATGAAGTCAAAAGAAATAAATTTTAAAAACCCAAGTAATAAAAAAAGTCTTCAATTCTATCTGTGGTCTCACTAGAAAGTGCAATTCTCAGCAGGGACAGCTTTCTCCAGCTAAATATCTCTTGTGCTGTGTTAAGGAGTTATGTGGAGAACTAAATGTAAGGTTCTAATTCTACCCATCCTCTGTCAATGATTTATTGCCAAGTCTATGGCAAAGGGGAGAAGGATTACCCAGGTGAAGTTGCAGCCTGCCAATGCAAAACCTCTCTGTCATTTCAAGCAGACCTTAGATGTGAATATGCAGAAGCAGCTTCTGCAGCAGGCTTGTCCAGCCTGAAAAAGTAGTGTCTTCTACACGTGACAATAGATTTTTCTGTTGCTTTGAGGTCAAAGAGTGCATCTCGTCAACAATGAAAAATCCCAATTATTTTTTTTTATCTCAGCTTGTGCCCATTGTCTTAGGACAAGATATTAGGAAACATTTTTTCACCAAAATAGTTGTCAAGCATTGGAACAGGCTGCCCAGGGAAGTGGTGAGTCACCATCCCCTGAGGTATTTAAAAGACCTGTAGATGTAGTGGTGAAGGACATGTTTTAGTGGTGGAATTGGCAGTGCTAGGTCAATGGTTGGACTCAATGATCTTAAGGGTCTTTTCCAATCTAAATAATTCCATGATCCTATAATTTTTGTTCTGTCACTTCAAATAAAATTCAAAGAATAAATTTTCAGATTTACCCCTGTCGTGGTTTTGACCCTCAAACCAGGACAACCCCCCTGAATAGCTATGAGCAATGTTCTATATTGAAGACTGCAATGAATTTCTAACAATATGGACCCACAAAGAAGCAAAAAAACTCCAAAACATCTGGGATGCAGCAAAGATCATTTGCCTGGTGGTTTTTGATATAAATACAGCCAAAAAAGGAGAAACTACTGCTTAAACCTTAAATCTTAGCTGGCTTTAGGACTACTTCAAGTGGCGCATCTCTGGTATTAGATGCTGCCCCCAAATTCCTGGAGAGTGAGATCTCACATGTCAAGTTCAGACTTTAAGCAATCTGAAGATCCAAAGTGTTAAGAACTTTTTAAAGTTCAAGAGTGCATTAAAGTACCCATGTAGGCATAATCCCAGAGAAAATACTTATGCTGGGAATGATATCCCTGCTCCAGCTAATGCCCAAAGGTTTTGTAGCAGAGTGCAGCAAGTTCTCTTATCAGCTTTGATGGGAACTCAGCTCCTACCCTTTCTCTCATTCAGCATCTTCCCAGAGGGATTCACAGTTTAAAAAGTTCACCACTCATATGGGCTATTTTGCACTACGTGATAAAACAATATCTCTGAGATGGAGCCACCAACTAGATGAAGGAGTTCAAGCCTCCATTTCAAAGTGTAAATAACAATCCAGAGCTACAAGAAACAAAAGAGCTACATGCAGGAAAACAATATTCAAAGTGCTAACATAAAAATAATGAATGCAGAGAAAGTTAAATTAGAAGCTAAAGGAAAACCAGAGGGAAATATAGCAAGGAACTATAAAAAGGATGGGAGATTACATTTAAAATAAAATAGACAGCAATTTAAAAATACTTTAAAGCTCCTAGAAATTGGTGGGAGAAAAACATGATGATGGTAGGAAAAAAAAAAGCAAAGTGATAACACCAAGTAGGAGCTGTGGGCACAAAATTAATGTATTAAAAGTAATTATATGCTTACACTCAACGTAGAAAGAAGGCCCATTTCACAAATGATAACATGATAACACATACTTAAAGAATCTTCCCCAGAGTAACTCCACTGAGGTCACGGACTGAAAATTGTATTCTGCATGTAATTGCAAGTGGGATAATGAAGTTGCAAGGCATACTTTAAAACTCCTCCTTCCACCTCCTGTGAAGGTGTCCTAGACGACATTGTCTATACTGCTGCATGGTGTCTAGCAGAATTTTCAGTAATGATTGATTTGGCTTGGTAGAAATAATAGGTAAGATCAAATTTGAGTAACCAGCACTCGTCTGGGATCAAGTCTGAAACAGCCAGAGCTACATTTACACATAAATAGTTATGGTGTTAATTATCGTGCACTTTAACTCCATTGTTATTATTGTCATTATTTCTTCATCTGGTGAAACTGTTAATGTCAAAACAACCCATGTCAGAGACATTTGACAGAACAACAGAGAGATGAGTTGAAAACACATATCTGTTTTCCTTTTCCTCTTTTTTATCTTCTTTGCTTCAGTTATTCCTTTTTGTGTCCCATGTTTGCAAGTAACTACTGACTGTTTATCCAGGAGAACTCAGATCTCTCCCACTGCATTTGTTCTTTGCAGAGCTGAGAAGCATTCCTTCCAGATGGATGGAAGCTACTTTGGCAAGATGCTTTTTCTCAAGAGAGAAATCTGGGAACTTTTTTCTGTTCACTTAGTACTTGTAAAGACTAAAAACTAAATACTAAGACTATACTTAGTCCTTATAAATGTAAGGCTCCTGACTGAAGCACTGGTCCAATATCTCTAAATGACAGGAATTCAAGTGCTGAATTCAAATTTCAAGTGAACCATAGATTCTCCCTTGTATTGTCAAGGTACTTTCATGCACCTGTGTGAGTTCAGGAGCAGGTAAAACTTATACAGTAACTACCAAAGCAGTTGCCTTTATATTTATTGCACTTTTGGAAAGTTCTGTTTGAAGTGAGATTATAAAATGACAAAAATTAATTTTGTAAGATATTTGACATGCAATAACAACGCTGTAGCTATAAAAGAGTATAGAAGCAATCTAGGAAGGTGACAATGGTGATCAAGCAGTTTTCCACTAAGAATGCTGCAGGGTCAAAGAATATATATATATATATATAAAATGTCGATTAATATATAACTTATAAATATAATTTATGTCATGGATTAGTGATGACCTTCCTTGTCATAAACAATAACTTAAATAAATTTAATCAGCACAGTCTTTTAAACGCATTATCTTATTGGACACCATTGACAGTCAACAACAAAAATGAAATGACTGAGAATTGGCCGGAGAAGTGGACAACGTGGAAAATCTAATCTGTTAAAAAGTGACAGGTCAGACTGATAAGAAGTAGTCAGAAACCTGTCAAATATGCCAAAGCCAAACTCAACATATCCAAATTAATCTTTACCAGTGATCACTGCATGATAGCTTCTACAGCCATGACTTACTGACTCAAGAGTCACGTTGGTTTAAATGCTATCTGTGTCTTCTTTGCATTCGTCACTTTGACAACAATTTAGATTAGATTAAACATGAATTAATATACAAGAAGTCCAGGAAACCATTAGGTACAAAGTGTTTCTGGTGTGCAGGATTAATTTAAGGAGCAGCAGTGTATGTGCCAATATAATTAACAAAGTAATGCCATAATGCCAGTTAGTACTTTCCTTGAGTGAGAATTTTATGCTGCTGCATTTCAGCATGGAAAAACTAATTTACTGCATGTCTGCAACAAGCAACAATAAAGCTCATGTTTGTTTACGAATAAATCTTCCAAGGAAATTAAATACTTGGGAAATTGCAGGTAATGCTCTTTCATTGTTGAATGCACATTGAAGGCTGTGATTTAGAGATTACCATGGCCTTGCAAAAATAGCACTCGGAGTGGAGCAAGAGTTAATCAACTACACCAATAATTGAAGCATCATGTCTGCATCAGGGCTTGAGGTAGTATGAGATGGTTAGAAAATATTGAAACGTCATTGCTCCTTAATAGTCACAGGCCATTGGTCATGGCAGAGTTCAGGAGGTAATGCTGCAAGACTGAAGCAAAACGTGATTCCATAAACTGCTGGGATTCTGTATATTTCTCATGTAGGCAAGCACCTTGGCAAAACATCCTCCATAAAATAAGAGGATCTAAAATCCTTTCAAATATTGACCAGGAGACAGAACATGCTTTCTCCAAATCTATAAGGACTTTCTTTTCTCAACATAGGAGCCAAACCTCCCCCTGTGATACATGACAAAATTTTCCAAAACCCCTCCTGCTGAGGTGCCATGAGACGGACAGAAATGAGAACTCTGGAGAAAGTAGCTGCCTTAGGACTGAAGGTTGGCATTTGTGGGTTTGGGGGACTAATAACATTAATTCCTGTATGGAATTATAGAATTTTATTGGGTTTTATTTCTAATGTTTCAAATTAGGAAGATTAAGAAGCATGTAAAAACAATGCAACAAGGTGAAGGGAAAAAAAGAAGGTCAACAAAGAAATGCTGCAGAAAGGAAATTACACCAAATGTTACCTTTTATTTGTTAAAGCCAAGTAAAGTGTCAACCTTTGCTCTTTGTGCCATATTTGGGCAGATGAAAACAAACTTTTTCCTTGCACAGATGAGGTGAATACAACAGCAGAGCTATCAGTTAAATTGAACTGAAGTTTTCAAATTATTAAAATATCTAAAGAAACCCTTTTAGACAAGTAGTTCTATAGTTTGAAAACTACAAAGGCAAAATATATTTTTTGCCTAGAGTATACATATCTCTTCAAGGGCATCCCATGCAGTGGTCATTAACTTGTTTGATGGTGCAGGCATAGGATATTTGGGGATGAGAATAGTATTTTAATCATAATAATGTTCCTGCCTATCGTGATTCTGGTCTTACACAGACATAATTGGCTTGGGTAGCTGAGTTTCTCAAGTGATTAGCACCTGTTATTACCAGATAAATGAAAGTAAGGGAGTCCTTGCAGTTGTATCAATTATTTACAATTCTTAATTACTCTTATTACAACCATTCTTTCTTGTTATAGCACCACAGATATACACAGCACACACAAAAATTAGATTTTAAGCTATTTCTAAGATGTTAATGATCTAAAGCAATATGCTGTCTTCTGAGATGCTGGTCAGGTTTATTCTTAATTTCCTCACTATATTGCTGCAAAATCTGGCACTGCCTCTCTCCTTAGGAAAGTTGCCATGAAGCAAGAGAACTAAGGGGTCCTTAGGAATTAAGAATCGACTTTAGCACACACATGGAATCAATAGCACTCCAAAAATTCATCTAAGGAAATAATTACATGTGCTGCATTTATTACTGTTGTGGGAATTGTGCACTGGGTGTGGCTTAAGCCCATCTATAATGTTCAAATGATAAAATTCACAAGTGTCTAGTCATTCTGAATGCATACAAGGAGTGGTGATGTGTGAAATCAGTAATCATGTGGGATTACACCTCAAGCAGACAAGCTCACGGTGCTGTTTCTGCTTTCAATGGATAAATTCTGCCTAAAAATCTGTGGTCTCGCAGAAAAATTCTGGTGCAAGTTATGAGTTCCTACAAAAGGAGCTCATGAACCACCTCTGCTCCTACCTGCTGCTTTGCAGATAGTTGGTCCCATGGCATGAACCCCTTGGAGGCACCTTACTGCTTGCTGACTACACTTCTTAATTTATGTTCAACACTTCCCAAATCGATAGTAATGAGCTTAAGAAGTTGTCAGTGAAAGAAACAAGCAAACTGTGTTTCTGTATCACTGCCAAGATAAAATGGTGATATGCATGTTAAGAAAAAAAATATCTAGGTAGATATATAGAGGGAATTAAATACATAATTTAAGAGAAAATGTTCTTGGAGGAAAAAAAAAAAAAGGCACTGAGACTGAGTGCTCGTTATTTCTACTTCATTAAAAAGTAATTGTTACATTTTACTCCTCTTATAGCTGAAGATTTTAAAGCACTTCACAAGCATTAGCAAATTAACTTTCCCAGCATCCCAGGCAGAAAGTTAAGGCTTATTATCTGCACTATATGGACAGAGAAAGAGACTGTAGACTCTTTTTTGGAACTCTTATTTGTACAAAAAGACCCATGTATATTCATGGAAATGATTATATATAGAATCAGTATAGTTTTAGTTGGAAAAGACCCTTAAGATCATCAAGTCCAACCATTAACCAAACACTGCCAAGTTACCACTAAACCATATCCCTCAGCACTACTTCTACATGTCTTTTAAATACCTTCAGGTGTGGTGACACCACCACTTCCCCAGGCAGCCTGTTCCAATGTTTGATTACTCTTTTGTTGTACAAGTTTTACTTCATATCCATCCTAAACCTCCCCTGGCACAACTTGAGTCCATTTCCTCTTGTCCTATTGCTTGTTGCTTGGGATAAAGTTGCAAAAACCGAATTGACATGCAAAATGAAATATTGTATTTTACTGAAATTCTAATTTTCTGTCAAACCTCTGACATAAAATACTTAACTATCTCTGTCAAGGACATTGGACAGTCTTGGCACATGTATGGATTGTGCACAATTTCACTGAGCAGCGATGAGACTTTCTGTAGTAGTTACACTGCAGAGGCCAGAGACTTCTTCACACTTACAATACAGTACTTTCAAATGCAGGATCACACTTTCACACTTTGTTGAAGCAAAGATAATCTAAAAAAAAAAATTAATTCCTACCTCTATCCTCCAGCTCGGAGCAGCAGGGGAGAATTTTGCTCATCTTCAGCATCCCTTTAGGTATTAAAAGTAAATAAGAAATAAATAAGATGCCCTACGAGGCTAACCTGAACAAAGATATTTTTTTTTTACAATAGTTATTATTAAACAAACAAGTCTGCTATTGGGGAAGATGCTATCTATGAATAATGAAAGGTCTCCTTTTGTATTCAATTTCTAGATGCCTTGTGATTAAATGGAGGTTGTTCATGAAATAATAATAAAAAAATGCTGACATTGTAAATCAACCAGAACCAATCTTCTGCTTTCCCAGGCATTACAGTAAGAAAATTAATTCTCTGCACCCGAGAACAAGCCCTCTATCTCAAAGTAAATTGATAAACTGTGTTTCAGCTCCCGTGTAATTAGGAATAATGGTTCCCATTCTTTTGCATGAGTGACAGAAGTAGGACTGATGAGTTACAGTTGTCTACTGGTGAGATATGTGCCTTGTATTATCAGCAGCTTGTACTTCTTTGCCATATGAACTCTCACACAGCATACAAGCAGCATCTTTTCAGCTGGCCTTTTTTGAGAGCACTTGAGCTTCATCAGACTCTGCAGTTCCCTTGGCTGTGACACAAGTGCTGTGCTGGTCACATCACGGTATAGGCCTTCTGTCTTGGACATCAAGATGTGGTTAGAAGACATGGCCGCAGAGGAATAACAAGGTGTTGCTATTTCCACTGTATGCCATACAACCCCCATGCAAAGATGTGTTGGACAGGCAAATTAAAGCATGTGCTGATCTGTAATCTTGTCCCTATGTTAATGGGGCAGGAGAAGGAATATGGCCCTATGCTGCCGATGTATAAATCCTGGCTGACCTGAGATGGAAAAGTGACCGCTATGTTCAGTATTGGTATTCTCAGAAATTGATGCTGATTTCAGGGATTTGTATACATGAATATTGAGGCAGATGCTGCAGGATCAAGTTTAACTGTATCTCCTCTTCAATGTTATCTCCACAAGAATTTTTGCAGCCCACATGATGTGGGACACTGACCACAGGAACTTGGCTGATTCTTCAGGTGAAGTTTCACAAGCCCCTGCAGCACGTGCTCACTTCATCCATCTGAAAATTTAGGAAAAACAATCAAATTTTGCCCAACATAATTATTTCTTTACAAACCCAAGCAGCTTTTCCTCTCTCTATATCTGTTCTTCAGAAGGTTATTTTAGCAATCAAAAATAGAGGACTTCCATTATTCTAGAAATGAAAGCTTAGCATTTAAGGAACATACGGTAACAAAAGCTATGGTAAAACCATGAATCCTAAATAATATTGAGACTGTAAATTTTCACTAAATCACTCACTTAGCTGGTAAATTCCAGCATGAGCACTGGGAGTTTGGACTGGGTCTTTATGGTTTAGACTCTTTGTAACATGGTAAAGTACTTTATGGAACTTCTTAAATCTACAGAGGCCTTGTATGTAGTAAAGGAATTGCTGTAAAACTTCAAGGCATATTTCTTACTACCTGTTGACATTATTTTTTACCCATTTTTGTTTGCTGATTTACAAATATTTTCCACTAGAGTTTGTATCCCTTGAAGGATATAGATTGTCACATAGAAAAATAAAATATGCTGCACTTCTTTAATGTTAGTCCCAGTAGTTGTGTTTAGATATAGACTCTTAGAAGCCATCAGCCAAAATCTGCAAAAAATATTTGCAAACCACTGCTAATTAACTGTGAAAACTTTGTTGAAAATTAATAGATATTTGTGGGCTTATTCTTGTATTTATATGTGACTGAAAAAAAGAATTTCATATTATTATAAACCAACTAAAGACCAATTATTCTTATAGAAACATCAAAAAAAGTTATAAAAATAACCTTTCAAGCCAATTTGTACATGGACTGGGATAGTATGAGGCCCTTCTAGTTTATGAGTCTCACCAAGCTTCAGACTATGCTGAAAATGTGATTCTTCCACTATATTCAGCATTGGTGCAGCCTCACCTCCAGTACTGAGGGCAGTACTGGGCTCCACAATATAAGAAGGATATGAAAATATTAGAATGAGTCCAAAGAAAAACAACAAAAGTGGTGAAAGGACTAGTCAGCACGACTTACGAAGACTGGCTGATGATATCAGGTTTATTCACCTTAGAGAAGAGGAGACTGAAGGTGAAGTCCTTGCTGTCTACAACTTTCTCATGAGGGGTAGCAGAGAAAGAAGTGCTGATCTCTTCAGTGAGAGAACACAAGGGAATGCCTTAAAGGTAGATCATCCCCCCTAAAAGGGAAAGTTCAGATTGGATATTAGATAAAAGGTCTTCAGTGAGAGCTTGATCAAGCACTGAAATAAGCGCCACAGGAAGGTGCTTATCACTTCAAGCCCATCAATGTTCATGAAGTGTTTGGACAACAGTCTTAGATGTATGGTCTAACTTTCAGGTTGCCCTGTGTGATGTCAAGAGTTGGACTTAATGATCTTCATGGGTCCCTTGCGGTTCAGGATATTCTAGGAAATATTGTATGAAATATTCATCCTAAGTGGCTACATATGTTTCTGTTGTGAATCTGCCATTCTAGTATATTCTTTGAAAGCTTTGGCATTTTTGCCACTGAAGGTATTAGCTGGACTGAGCTTTCATGCAAATCAGAATAATAGCAGGCCTTCATAACAATTTCTTACCAAAGCTTTCTATTCACTCGGGGAAATGCTGTAGGATTGCAAACATAATTCTGACCAATGCTGTCATCGAAATAAGCAAAGTCAGCAGCAGATTGGAGTGAAGAGACAACTGAGAACAGCTTTTTAAATACACCTGGGCTGTAATTTGTCTCACTTTCCATTTGAAGTCAAATCAGCCCTGTCTCTGACCTTAGTATCTCCATCTGGGGACTAAGATCATACAGGGATGAGATGGTTGCATAGAGCTAGGGATCTAACATCTTGAACTGAAAATGTGATAGGAATTACACCTGGGTTATATAGACAATTTACCTCAAAACATGGCAACAGAAGCCCATAATCTAATAAGACCATTAGGTCTTTGGGAGCCAAACACTTCCTAAAAAGGTGACTAAGATTTGGGGTGTGACTTTCACTTATACTCCAAGCAGCAAAGATAATCACTTCTGGTATGAAACAAAATTCCTGAGATTTACTGTTTTGAGTCGAATAAGTTTGTCATGGGGATTTCTTAGGCTGTGATAAATAAAAGCCCATTAGGTTTCTCCTGGTGTCTAGGACAGATTGACTGATGTTGTACACCATAATGGAAAGCTGGCTAATCAATACTGTGCTATTTTTCAATTTAACTATATTAATTGTGGACACTGTTTTCATTTGTGTCTGAAAGAGGAATAAACAGGTGTGAACATCGATTCCTGCTAAATAACAACATTATGAAAGAACATTATTTAGGCATGTTTCAGTTCCTTGCTATTTTTCTAGAAAGTCAACATTATGTAGAGTCCTCTCCTGCTTATTACCCATGAAAATGAGGACTTGCTAGCCTCATGTCCATCATTCTCTGATAACATGGCAGTACTTCCATGTACCCGTGATGACCGAGTGATTGGGACAGGTAGCAGGGTGGAAAATTAGGCCACAGCTCAGTAGGTAGTCATCAGTTCTTGGCTGTAGTCACAGAGAAAAAACTCACCCCTTCTAACTCATGGAAAATGATCCTAGCCGCTTAAAAATGATGGTCTCCTTGCTTCCAGAATGCAGTCTGATATAGAGGTTAGAGCAACACCTGCTAATAGACTCCTTCCAGCCCTTTCTTAGTGTTTGTTGAGAAATGTGCAACAAGTCATTATCTGTAGACACCTCCCTCCTGCTCCTTTCCTTCCTCCCCTATCATTACATCCAAGTCAGAGACAAAAGAAGATGCCACAACTAATAATCTTGCCTAAATTTATGGTCAGAGAAAACTGAATATAAGCTTTTGACCAGTGAGATTTCTGTACCTCAACAAAGACAAAGGTAATTCTGCGCCTCTACTGCACTCATGAGACCTGTCCTTGCAGTGTTGTGTCCAGCTCTGGGGCCCTCAGCACAAGAAAGACATGGACTTGTTGGAGCAGGTCCAGAGGAGACCTCAAAGATTATCCGAGGGCTGGAGCACCTCTACTATGAAGACAGGCTGAGATATTTGAGGTTGTTCAGCCTGGAAAAGAGAAGGCTCCAGGGAGACCTTATTGTAGCTTTTGATTATGTAAAGGGGGCCTACAGGACAGATGGGGCCAGACTTTTTAGTACAGCTGGTAGAGATAGGACAAGAGGTAATGATTTTAAACTGAAAGAGGGGAGAGTCAGACTAGACAGAAGGAAGAAATTTTTTACAATTAAGATGGTGTGACACTGGCCCAGATTGCCCAGAGAAGTGGGATATGCTCCATCTCTGGAAACATTGAAGGTGATGTTGTACAGGGCTCTAAGCAACCTGATCTAGTGGAGGATGTCCCCGTTCATTGTAGAGAATGTCGGTTTCCCTCCCAAGACATTCTATGATTCTGTAATTCACATATATTCTGGAAGCCTTCCCTTCTCTGACATTAGTCAGACACTAGTCTGACACAGTCACATTATATGCAGCTCTTTACCTTTGATAAAGTTATAATTTATGCAACACCTTGCTGTAGGGCCAAACACTGCTGTAGGACCCCAGGATGTTGTAGGTGGGTTGGGAAGGTTCAGTATATTGCTGTCCTTGCAAGGGACTCTAAGTTCTATTATTTTAAGACTTTTCTGATTGACAGTACTAAGACTGACAGAAGAGCTAATTAGTCTGAGGTAGCTTGGGAGCCTTTCCACTGAATTCAGAAGGTTTGGGGATCAATCAGCTGGGCTTTGTGCTGCTGGGAAGAGAAGACACTTGCCCTGAACTACTGTGACGGACTATTTCAGTATTGTGTGTGAGTCATAGTATAAATTTCTGCTCCTGTTCAGTGACATGCAGGTTCATTTGACAGTTATTTCTTATTGTTCTTCTGCATCAAATGTGTGGCAGGCTCTTCTGAGGAGACAGGTGTCCAAAATACATATTTTAAAACCGAGTTCCATGAACTCCTCAAGCATTAATAGTTGGCTCCCGCCAGAAAAATTAAGCTCTCATTTCCTGGAAGCCTTTTAAACTATATAGCCAAGACCAGCACTCCTCCCACTCCTTCTCAGATGGCAGTTTCAAGCCACATTAATTAATTAATTTCCTAGGTGTCCCAGAAGAGAAACGGGTCATAGATTATTATCCCTAAATTAAAAATGTGTAAACTGAGTCATAGCGACATCAAGTGAACTGCTTAGCAAGGTCAAGATTAAACAACTAACTGCTAGGACATCACCTCTTCAAAGGAAAGAGGCAAAAATAATGATTGCAGGTAAATCTGACCAAATAACTGAATATCTCAGACTCTTTGCAGGATGAGATGTGAGAACTATATGACTTATATCATGGTTAGCACTTATGTGAAGAGGATATGACACATAATTTGGAAAAGCTTTTTGATTGTTTGTTCTTAGAAGGAGAATATGAAGAGTCACTTATAGAAGGCAATGTACAGAATTAATCTTTAAAGAAACTGTGATCAAAACTGAAAAGGGAAGATCATAATAACTTAAGAAGAAAATGTGAAAGCCGGGAGCAGATCCCAGGAATCTTTAATCTTCCTCTGATTACAAAGGAGTGCCTGGAGCACACAACCTTTCATTTTAAAATTAAGGTAATAGTAATCTATAGCAGCAATTAAATTGCTATTTCTGCACTAGTGTCATCTTCAAGAGCAGCACTGCCTTGGGAGTGACTGAGTTCGGGATAAGAGTAATTGTCTGAAAAGTGATGTTTCAGCCTTAATCACAATGGCTGAATTTAAATGCTGTGACCTGTGATTTTAGATTATGACAGGTCCAGAGAGCCTTTTCTCCTGGCCATCCATGTCAAGACAGAGGACAGGTCATCTCTTATCCAGGTATGGGGGTTTCTGGACATTAGGTGACATGAGGCTGTTGTGCCTGTTTCTAAACAAAACAGAATCAGGCTACAGCCAAAATACAGACACAGGAGCTTGGAAGCACTAATAACCAAGTTATGATGTTTAGTAGGGATTTGTGAAGTGCCTTTGAGCAGTTGCATTTAAAGGCTGAGGTGTTAGACACTCAGCCAGCTTCTTACTAGTCAGCCTTTTCTTCCTCCTGTCCTTATTACTCTTTCTGAAAGATGCAGACAAGTGAGAGGAACTCTTTTTTGAAAGGACAGACATCAATGAGTGAAAGACCAACAGAGCATGAACATGTAGAAAGCAAAACATCAAAATACAGTAAGATCAAAGAATAGAAAAGTATCAGGCATATAACCTTTGTTGTGAGCATTAATCCAGCAAACCCCTCCTTTTCCAACATTGTTATTGTCTGCTTGAGATGTGTAGGCTTAGGGTGAGCTGAGTTTCTGTATTTGCTAGTTTTGTCACAAAGTCCATTTTAATGGTTGACTGAGAAAAAGGGAAGAGATTTTCCCAGCTTTGGTCCCCAGACACATTCAGACAGTCCAGTGTAAACTGCTTCATCGAGTTGCCTTGGAGAGCTGCTGCTGATCCTTTTAATCTCATGCCATCATCCCCATTGCTGAGGTGTCTAATCCCTCATTATCAAGGGTTGTTTTATCTTTAGAAGTCATATGAGGTGATACAATTTACATTTCATAGAAAAAGACCAATTGGCCAGAGAGAAATCATAGATAAATCACTGAGATATAAATGGAAAACTGGAACTCTTTATGACACAATTTGCAAAGACAATCTCCATTTCCTCTAAAAGACAATTTAAAATCAAGAAGTTATTTAAAATTACTCCAAGTATTACTGAATATGTCATTAATGGCATCATCTTCAATATTGCTATGCAAAAAGTATGTATCCCAGACAGATGAAAACTGCTGACATCCTGAGAAAATAGGGGCCTGAGCTACTGATGGTCATTGCTGGAGTCAGTGAAAGACAACACTTTACTAGGGCGTGCAATTACAGCTTTTTGCCAAAGTATGAAGTTTAGATGCCTTAGTGATGAATCTGCTTAGCACATTCCAAACAGAAGAAAAAATACTTGCCCCCCAAAACATCCAGTCTTCAAAATGACACAAGATACAGAGCATGGGTGTGTAGCGCTGGGCTTATCCAGAGTCTGGACTGCAGGAAAAAAAGGAAGGATGGGAAAACTCTACAGCTGAAGAACTCCATCAGATGTGCTAAAAGCACATGTCCTTTTGCAGTTCTTCTATTCAGCTCTCCGCAGAAAAGTTTGCCTCTGGGTGGTTGTTAAAATGCAAAGGAACTGATAGATGGTATTTTACATGAAGGTGACAGGTTTTAAGCCATCAAATGACTAAGTCTCACTTTTGTGATAAAATCATAGCAAATGTGAATTTGTGATAATTTTGGAAGGGAAGAGTGTGCTATCGTACTGACTATTAAGCAGAAAATCTTCCCAAGTGCAAAAGTTAGCCTAGAGAAAAAGTACAAACAGTCTGGTTTCAAAAGTCAGGCATTAAAGGCAGGAGGTGCCATTAGTGTCATAACTCAGAAATGGGATGGGAAGAAGTGCTTTGAGATGTAACAATGAACAAAAATTGCACTGTATTTAAGCACTATATCAACAGATGAGTAGGTATAGTCCCTCCTAAAATGTCTGTTTTCTGAATGAAGCTATTGTCTCTCTGCTAGATCTCCCAAGCTCTAGTTCAAATCCAGGCAAGGGTTAAGGGATCATGTATCTTCTGGTCAATGCCTGAAGGCCAAGCCAGTAGATAAGTTAGTGAGGGCTCCCGAGAAGTTGGCTTTGGTCATTATCAATCTAAGTAGGATTGATATGGACTCAATTATCACTTAGAGTAATCCTAAGTGCTATTCAATAATCATTCACAATCTTTGAGATGGACTTTAGCTGTTCTAAAGCTAGATAACTTCTCCAGCACTAAGTACTAAGTCATTGTCTGGATTATGTCCTCTGCAATCAAAAGGAATAAGCAAAGAACTTTACACTGTGCTACTTATCTTGGAGAAATAACTTAGAATTGATGAATCACCTTTTCCCCTTTGACGTACAAGCTATGATGCTTAGTTTCAAACTTGATACTTGGCTTTTGGGTGACTAACATCAGGTTAATTAAATCACTTACACCTGTGGGTGGGTTGGGGTTCAATTCTAGCCTTTGTCGCACATTTTAATCATTTCCCAACAAAACAGGCTATTCTTTCAGGCCCTCTACTTTAGGACAGGGATATTTTGTCTTGACTATCCAGCTTCCAAGCTCTCTGAAGAAATGTCTATTTCCTTTTTGGTCATTCAAAAAGAACTTTTATTGGCAACATCAGTGCAGTTCCTCTTGGAAATCCATTGTCTCATAATAGACAGTAGTACAGGTGCATTAACCTTCAAAGGTGAGTTAAAATTCTGGTTAAAAGTAACCAGAAGGAAGCCATTTTCCTCTCCAACTTCCCATTTCCAAGCATTGCCTTCTTGGCATATTTTCCCTTCTTCATTTACAAGGCCATGGAAAAGTCTGAAAGGGAGGAACAAATCAGAATTTGTAGGCTAAAATAAATTAGCGCAGAAAGTGTTTGCTTCAGGTTTCTTAATGTTCATTCCCCCGATGTAAAGATTTATGATTTAAATAAAATAATAATAGTAAGAAAAGACAAAACCCTGAAGTTGCACTTTTACAGATTTGCATATTGTTTTTTTGGAGGAAGATTCACATCAGGCAACAAAGACTGAATAAATCATTAGGTACAGACAGAGGAATGTTTTAAAAGAAATGATTTGCAACAGATATACTGTAAAACATTACCCACGGCAAATGTTGGATCAGCATTATATATAGAGCTGCCACTTATGAATTTTATGGGCTTCTTGGGAGGTTGCTTATGAATAGTACTATGGTCTCTCCAGCACAGGGCTACGAATCAGGAGATCTGGATTCTATTTTCAGCTAAGTCAATGCCCTTACAATGTCAGCTAAATAAATTACTCAATTTCTCTGTTTGCCCTTGCAAAAATAAAGGTGAGGTATGCAGTCACATGAATTTTGAATCTTATATAGGAATATACTTTGAGATCTTCAGGTAGGAGTTGCAAAATACAGTTTGTACTAAGGAATTTGACATATTCCTAAGGCAGGGGAATTTGGAAACATTTTAGGACTCTGTATATTGTATGGCAAGATTCAGTTCAATTTTACTGGGCACAAAATGACAATTATTTATGGTAAGAAAGTCTATCAGGGCGCATAAAGCCCATGTATTGGTATGTAAGGATGGTTTTCTTAATGAGAGGATTTTTAAACATGTACTTTTATTTTACGAATGTGAGGCTATTTTGCTCCTTAATTAACCTTTAACTTTATTATCCACAGCTCCTAGTCAAACATTATAGAACAAAAGAATGTCCTAGCCAATGTTTAACTGCTTTGTATATTTAGTAGTTTACACATTTTAAATGTTATGTAAATCTAGTGAATCATGGGTGTAAGATAGAAACCTAAATGCACATATCAGCAACACTTTCTCCCGGAAGAGTTTATTAGCTCTGTCTCAGTACCCTGTAAACAGAGACCTGCACTGAGAGATGGCTCACATTAGCAGTGCAGAGAGCAAGCCTGGTTGGGTTGCAAAATACCACGGAGACTTACCTTTCAGTGCTGAAAGCTGCCGCATCTATTTGTCTTGACAAGGGTAGATCACACACTTCAGGGACAATTGGTGACTGCCTCCATCAGCTGCCTGAGGCTCTGTGGCCACCGTGCCAAAGAAATGGGTAGGAATGGGTGGTCTGAATTCACCACCTTGTGATTTGAGGAGACTAAAATTAATCCTCACATTAATTGTAAGAAATCTGCAGAATAGGGTGGATGGTCATTATGAGGTTGGAGGAACAGCTAATTCCCCCATTGCTGTCAAATGATTTAGAGATCAAGGATGAGGCCAAGTGTTTCTGGGCTTTTCCTCATACAAAATGCCTCGGTGCTTCTTTAAACTAAAATGCCTACCTATTAAGATAGGACATGCTTCTGTAGGAGGGGAAGTTTGAGTATTTCTTTGTTGTCAACTGTATATCTGTGTGCTGTCATCATGACGAACAAGTTTCCCATAACTCCATATGTCCAAGTACTAAAACATGGCCTTGCCCTTATGTTCTTATGTAGGTCAAATCTTTGCCTTGCTGTCATTGACAACATCTCTTTAAATCAAAGATGAATGGTCTCTTTGTGATCAGTGTTAATGCAATGAATTTCAGGAGAAATTATAATAATGGAGCACTTAAAAGTAAAGAGCTAGCACTTGAGCTAGCTAGCTATTAATTATAAATGCCAATCTCTATCAGGAATTCTTTTTTATGTAAAACCGATGTGTTCTGAGTACTATTTTAGTGTTAATTAGAGAGAAGTGAAGATGAAGTGCTATCCAATGATGAGCATTCATTACAAGGTCTGCTGACCCCTTGTGCTTATTCCTGGAGATGCACTGGTAGAGCCGCTGGTATCAACAAATGCATTTAAGATACGGAAGTTTTGGGGTTTCTCCCAAGCAGCTGTAAGGATGCTTGCAAAAGCTTCTTCTTCCAATAGGAGTATCTATAAGCATTTAATTGCAGCACAATAAGAATATATTTATGATATACCTAGATCCATATTTTAAGAAAATTAAAAAAAAATTTATTTATTAAAAAGCCCTGAGGAATGAAATCACTAAGGACACTGACCAAGGTTTTAATATGTTTTGACCGTCCATCCATGAGCCAGGAAGCAGCCAGATTTTTTGAACACATTCAGATGAACCCTCCTTGAACAATTTCTATTTTCAGAGAAGCTGACAGTAGTGTTGAAGTTCATGGATGCCAATAGCCATTCTATTGCTGAATCTCTAGTCTGTGGAGTCCCACCAGTACAACAAAGACTATGGGCCAAGCTACAGTGGATATTCAAAGTTCTTTCCAAATCACTTCTGGGAAGGTGGGTTTTCGGTCCTGCAGGCTTGAAAGAAGAGCAATGTGTTACAAAGCTTTACAACCTGGTGGAAGATTGCACTGTTTTAGTCAACTCCTGTACACATTCCAAAGGTAGATGAGATTGAAACAGATGGAATAGGAAGTCTGAATTTTAAAACTAATTTTATCTTTTGAACAGAAATAAAGCAGACAGTAACCTTTATTCTGCATCAGAACCATGAGAGTGAATCAGAGTGATCACCCCTTTGGTGCAGGATCCTTTTTTGAACTATGGCCAGTTTGACATAGTTCATATGAAGGCGTAAAAAGATACCTAAAGCTGGCCTAATTATGTTATCCTGCCTACAATAAAGCCTTTTAAGGTTCCTACTACTTGTAAATGCAATAATTTCCAGACATTTTCATCTATTCTTTACAAATTTAATCAGAGACTCTTATAATCTACAGGAAAAAGAGAATTTGCTTTAAAATTGATGTCTACATCCAGAGTCCTGAAGGCTGGGATATAAGCTTTCTTAGTTCCTGAATTTTCTTATGTATCCCTTTAATTTTCTCATGCATGAGAATGAGCCTCATTTCTTTGCTGAATGCTGCCCTTATGCCTCCTTTTCTGCCATTAGTGAACTAAATGTTTGGAGAATGTAATTGTAAAAATCATTCTTTAATGTAAAAGGCTCTAGAGACAAATGTCAGATTTTATTTCCACTACAGAAGATAATGGTACTTGATAGAACCATTTATAATTTCTTAAGAGGGAGAAATAATTCTCCTTAACTGATTTATTCATATAAAGCCATTTACTCTTTCCCTCTATGCAGTGGATCAAACTGAGTTATGTTTCCTAATTGGCTATTGATAGGTGGGGGGCAATTCTAACGATGCCCACCAACATCTTCTTTTACAACCCGTCATCATCAGAATAGGCCTGAGACCTTGGATAAACCAGCTGGAGACCTGCTGATATCTACTCTCATTCCCCAACCTCTTAAAATAAAGTCATTCTGTACAAAAGAGCTATAAAATATACAAGGGAGTTGAAGGCAGTACTCCCTCCTATCCTACTGGGATATGCTCTGCTTTGGAGGACTGAGGGCTTTCAAAACCCACTGGGTGCTGACCTCTGGATTGCTGGTTCACCCTTACTAATGAAACCACCACCTTGAATGTCCTGACTGAGGAGACCTTTGTCAGGCAGAATAACCCAATGGCTACATGTCTGAAAGGAGTAAAGAGGTACACTTTGACATCTTGGCTTTATAAATAGGCACAAAGCATGGCAGGGAGGCTTTAAAAATAGCTTTCCTCTAAGGGAAGGGAAGATGAATGCTGAAGATGAAATTCTGATCCCACTGAAGTCAATGGAAATTTTTCCGACTGATTTCAGCTGGGCCAAGGCTTCATCCAAAGCGTTGATCCATTTTGATGGCCTTACAATAGTTGCACAAAGATGGAGAGGGCCTTTGAAATTGTATTCAGTGTTCCAAGGTGGCTGGCAAACCGCTAGGTCTAGAAACCAGGGAAAATGTCACAATAGTGTCAATTATTTCAGTATTTGCAGAATTGTAAGTGCCCAAATCTCATATACTAATTACAGCTTTACCTTGTCACCCTAAACAATAATAACAAAAATTTTGTGTAGGACTGTATATGTGTTTAAATCCCTATAATTTTTTGCTGCTCTTGTTTTTTGGGTGTGAACAGAATTTTTCTGGTGGTTTTATCAAGAAGCTGATTAATAAAGCTAGTAGAGATTTTTCTTCATCCCAAGCTGGTTGTAAAACACGTCACCACCCACAAATCTTGTAAATATTGTGGATTTCTTGGAATAGTGCACTCTATGGTAAAGCAGTGTCATTGCCTCCTGAAAAGGATGATCAAAGCAAATGTAAAAGCTAACCATTTTGTTAAGGCAAGGTAGATACTCCTGCCGATAGTTATCAATTCAACTTGAATGGACGTATGCTGATTTATACTAGCTGATGAAATTACTATTGTAATATACTCTTGTTTTTATAAATGTTAAAATGCTTTTATTGCTTGCTTTACTGTTTCACTTCATGCGTATAACTGCCACAAATGTAATACACAATTCTTCTCACCTGAGAAGCAATTCCCATACATCCCTGAACTTCATACATTCTCATTTTTTCAAATGGCCATTTTCCCTGTGTTTTATGGGAAAATATTGCCCTTCTCTGGCTTTCTGTATAGCCCACTGATTCTTTCTCCTTAAACTAAGTGATCCTCAGACAGGGTTTGCACCAGTACAATATTTAACTTTAATGGAAACTCAGCAACAAATTCCCAGCAGGATGCTTGAAAATTCATCCTTTGGCATTATAATTGCTTTCTTCTGTTCATTCTCACCTTAGTTCTTTTGTTTAAATTTCTTCCTGGAGTCCATCACTGAAGAGTCTCGGTCTGTGCTTCTAGCAAATGTACACAGCTCCTCACTTGCACTTTTTTTCACCCAATATTATTCCTAGCTTTCCTCCAAAAGGCTGTAAATATGGAAAAAAAAAATACTTTTTTCCATTAGTCATCATCCTTTTTGATGCTTTGAAATAAGATGGAATTTTTTTTTGAAAAAAAAATCAAGTGAGAGGAGAGGAAAAGGAAATTGAATTGGCAGAGAGAATTCAATTAAAAATTAAATTTTTATTAATATAAGAATATCCCTCTTTGCACAAATCTATATTCTTATACTTATCTTCTCTGCCAAGTCCTCTTGATTTAATAACCCACTGTTCACACTGCAACTCACATGTGCTCTGCCTACATTCCTGAGGAGGGGATTGTGTATCTTATTATGATGCTGTGTCAGACAAGGCTGGATACTTGCACATTTTACATGCCTGACTTCCACTTGCAAGATTAAAATTGTTTTTAATTGCATAACCTGTACCTATGGCAGTAGAAGATTATAGTTGTAGTTTCTGCATTATCACTGAATCTTTTGTAAGATTATCACATTAACACCTAGTAATTAACACACTTCTAAGCGGGTTTGCAGTCCATGGTTTTGGTCCTTCCATCAAAAATGCAGCTAGCCCCAAAATTTATGAGGGGCATCACAAAATTATATTATTTCTTCCTTTGTTTTATTCTATCTACAGTGATTTGAACCCACAGAAACAATAGAAATGGTAATTGGGAAAATGGTATAATGGACACATTCTCTCAGGAAGACTTGAGATCGAGTCCATGTCTGACAACATCCTTCCTGTGTGACTTTGGCCAACTCACTTCATCAGTTTTGTGCCTTGCTTATGTTTTATAGGTAAGGAATTCACATTTCCTTGGTGCAGAGGGCTAGTAGGATGTATGGAGGTTTTTAGCATGAATAGGGAATTAGATACTGCAGCCATAAGCATGCAATATTTGCCAGTGAAATTATGTGAAGTGATGATTGGAGGCTGGTACACCTCTGCTGTGAGGACAGGTTGAGAGAACTGGGATTGTTCAGCCTGGAGAAGAGAAGGCCCTGGGGAGACCTTAGAGCCCCTTCTCATACCTAAAAGGGGAGTACAGGAATGTGAGTGATAGGACAAGGGGTAATAGTTTTTAAACTGAAGGAGGGAAGATTTAGACTAGATATTAGAAAGAAATTCTTTCCTGTGAGTGTGGTGAGGCACAGGAAGAGGTTGCCCAAAGAACCTGTGGCTGCCCCATCCCTGGAGTGGTTCAAGGCCAGGCTGGATGGGGTTTTGAGCAACCTGGTATAGTGGGAGGTGTCTCTGCCCATGGCAGGGGGGTTGGAACTGGATGGTCTTTAAGGTGTCTTCCAACCCAAACCATTCTATGAATCTATGATCTTTGATCTACAGCATCTCAGCACTCAAATGGAAGAGTACTTCCATGCTTCAGCTTTTATTTTCACATTGGTTATCTGGGCAGTAGTTGGAATAGTGTAGGAGTTAAAGGGAGCTTAGAAAGGAAAAGATCCAGACCCACACTGCCTTTCCAATTTCCAGTTACCTAGAAAACATGCATAGACTGAATCTAGTTTTTTAGGGTTGCATTTAGAAACTGCTTGCAAATATGTGTAGGCTGCAAAATGAAGTAGGACAATGCAGAGTTGGGTAATATGAGTTTAATTTGATTGTAAATGGAAGGTGGATATCAGTGAAGGATGTATATGTAACAGACTGGAGTCTGTAAAGGTTCTTTTAAGTGATGTGGTGGAAGTTCCATAATTTACCTTGACACACAAATCACTACAAATATCATTTTTTTAATAAAAAATACCTATTAAGTGTTGCTTTTCAAGGCATTTTCTGTTAGTGACTGGAAGCTCTCACTCAAAGTGAGTTCTGTGGCTCAGAAAAATCCCTATTTGTTTATCAAAAAGATGAAATGATAAATAGTATGCCCATAGACATTGAAACACTCGAGCTACTTCTGATAAATTCCCCAGATAAATAAACCTATTATATAAGGGATTAGAGAGTTCAAAAAAGAGAATTATTTTGCAAGTAAATTCTAGAGAAGGGGGAAATATTAAAGAAATACTTAGAACTTTCATGTAGTATACGTCTGCTAAACTCTGCACCACTTCTTAAATTAACTCAGCAGAAACTTTTATGAGTTCCTGGTAAGAACATAAACATCAACAAAGAAATAAGCACAATATTCTGAAATTCTTGAATAGACTCTGTCTTGTCATTGTGAAATACAAGGTCAAGTCGAGTTTGGAAAAGGGCATTTTTTTAGTTCTGAAGGTAAACAGAATTAAAAAGAAATCATACCATGTCTTTTGTCTTCAGAAAGAAAAAAAATACCTTAGGTATCTTTGCAAATGAAATTAGAGAGCAAGCAATGGAAAAACCCCAGAAGTTATCATAGTTAGAAAACGTAGCTTTCAAATCTTTTGGTTCTCATGAATTTCATGACAGGGTACTTAGGCTGAAAGCTGAAGAAACTGCAGATTTCTTAGCAGATATTTTTGAGAACTTATGAAATGCAAATGAGTTCCTAGATAACTGGCAGAAGAAAATCTGAAAATCTCTTCTTAAAAGTCAGAGAGAAGAGAAACCCCAAGGAACACTAGACCAGACAGCTTAACTTCAATTCCTGGAACAATACAGGAACAAATAATCCATCAAACTATCTATGACCACTTAGAAGATAACAAAAGGATGAGTTGCAGCCAAAATAGATTTGTCAAGACAAAATTGTGCCAAGCCCTCTGAAATCGTACTATGACAGTGTAAAAGCCTTGCAGATATAGAAAAGCAATAGATGTCATCTGTATTATATTTAGGAAGGCATTTGATACTATTTGTCATGGTAACCTTTTTTGGGAATATGATCTAAACAGAACTACTGTGATGTAGGTGCATAACTGGTTGAAATACTATGTTCTTAGTGTGATTATTAATAGATCAGTCATAGGAATCCCCCACTGAACTTTCAGGGACTTACGAGTCTTCAGAGTACTGTGAGTTAGAATATAAAGTAGAAGATATGCTTATCTGATTTCTAGATGTCACTATACCAAGTGAGGCTACCAGGAGGACACAGTGGAAGACATGATTAGGATGAATTGGCAAAATTATCCTGAGAAATTGCAGTGACAGTCTCAAAAAAATTATATTTCAATTCTTTAAGGTCAAATGCGTATTTTTTTATTTTTATCCTTAAGTGTGAATAAACATTTGTTTTAGGTACAGATAAGAAATTTTAGACTAGACAGCAATTCTGTAGGAGAGGATCTAGACTGTTATTGGTTCCCAAGCTGAATAGGAATTTAGAGTCACAGTTTAGAGTTTAAAAAAGAAGACAAATACTATGCAGAAATATGTTAAGATGGGCGGTATGCTTTGTTAGATATGTGAAACAATCTTTCAGTTTAGGCCACAACTGGAAGAAAGAAGTAAGTTTCTTGTAGAAGAGACCTTGATATTAAGCCATTTAAATGCTATGCAAAGATGTCTTCATGTTCACTTAAGTCATATTTCTATTCTATTCAAAGCACACAGTTGGGTGAGCATGAAGAGCACACCATGCCAGATGAAAGTGGGTTCTTACGCTTTGATCAGGTGAAGAATGGTTTAGACTCCTTCAGCCATCTGAGTGGTATCTCAATGAGTGTAACAGATGCCATGGTTATTGTTCATCTGGAGTAGTGTCCTTCCAGTCTTCAGGACGCCCAAGTGCTGCATCCATATCAGCTGTGGATAGGACAAGTCAGCTCAACCAATGACAAGGAAGGTTTAGGTTAGACATTAGAGTTATAGATCAGTGACACCCCTCAAAACCATTTGAAAATTTATATTGGGTTTTGCATGGCCTCCACCACTGTGAGATTTCTGTGGCTTCTGTGAGCCCATGTTGGTATCTTGGACACCTCAGGGTATCTCAAATGGTGCTAAATGCCTCTACTGAAGTAACTGAGTTCACATCTCCAGACAGTGAAGTTTTAGCAAGCCCTAAGGAAAAAATAAAGTCTCATGGGGAAGGTGAGAGTGCACGGAAGATTTCACAGAGGTGACATATGGATTTAATGGCTGGATGTTCCTAGAGAAGTGGTTAGGCAGACATTTGGTTATAAAAAGATGCAGCAGAGCTTATGTTGCCTTGTGGCAGAAAGAAGGGCTCGTTGACACTTGAGGTTTCTCAAAGGATTGCTCTCTGTGCTGCTGTGTATTGGACTGAAGATATATGTTGCTTCCTCTGTTGTTTTGGAAATGAGATGCAGAATGTTTGGTTGCTCACTTACCAGCTCAAATGTAGTGTGAGCTGCCTGCTTGCGAAAGCTGTGCACTGCCATTCATACTTGTTCATTTTCATATTCTCCTCAGTAGTGTCTCATTGTGCTAGTCTCTATTTGGGCTGTCTCAGTATGTGTGAACTCTTTGTAAAAAAAGGCAATGGATTGTTAAGAGAAAGTACATACACTTTGCCTGTCATCTGCATAACTTCCCTGCATATATGCCTATTACTTGCCTGCTCTGTGGCTTCTATTCTGTCTGTCTACATGCCTGTATATAGCTCTTTCATCTTCTTGCTCCACCTAAGTAAGTCTATTTATTATTTCCTACAGTGATCATCCTTTGTTATTCCCACCTATCAAAATTGTTTATAAAATCTGCACCATTGTGGCATCCTCCCTTTCACTAAACATAAATTCTCTGTGTCCAAGGCTAAGCAAGAGTTGGATACCTGCTTTGTTTCCCTGTTAAAGGTATCTTTTTCATCCCTTTGCTGCTTTATACATTCCTTTGACTGAAGGATGTTGAATATGAAGGATGAATATGAGGAAACCCAAACTGTCTTCTATATTTGTTTATAGTCTTATCTTTCACAGAGGCTGACATGATCTAGAATTTACTGAAGTCACATGGAAACATGACAGTTACTCCTATAAACAATGAGAAACCTTTAGTTTATGCAATAGCTGCGACTTAGAGATGCCTAATGAAGCAGTTTCTTTGCTGTGATTGAAGAGTTCTGGAGATTTCTGTGTTCAAAGAAATAACAACTTTTCACTGGAGCTCTAATTATGAAGCAGGTTGAAAGCATGCCAAAAATACAATCTTTTAAAACTGTCTTTCTCATTTAAATTCTTATCTGACATTTTTAAGACACTGATACTGCATTAAAAAAAGAAACACAAACAAATTTAAAAATCCAAAGCAGCTGAAAATATGAGACACTTTGCAGAATACGTGCTGGTCCTTCAAGTTGATCAGTGAAATGACTATTGAGTCATCAAACTTTTTTCTGACAGAAAAAGAGAAATATATGTAGATACTAGAAAGCATTGGTTTTATTTCATCTTAATTTCATAGAATCATAGAATCGGTTGGGTTGGAAGGGACCTTTGGATCATCAAGTTCCAACCCCTCTTCCATGGGCAGTGACACCTCCCCCTAGATGGGGTTCAAAGTCCCATCCAGCCTGGCCTTGAGCACCTCCAGGGACGGGACATCCACAACTTGTCTGGGCAACTGGACCAGGGTCTCACCAACCTCACAGTAAAGAATTTCTTCCTAGTATCTAATCTAAAGCTCCCCTCTTTCAGTTAAAAACTGTTACCCTTTGTCCTATGGCTACACTCCTTGATTGAGTCCCTTCCTTCTCTCCTGTAGCCCCTTCAGTTACTAGAAGACTGTTATAAGGTCTCACCGGAGCACAACTGGCAAATCAAACCCTCACACTTTGGCTCCGTAGGACAAATTTACACCAGTTACAACAGAGCTTTTCCAGGCAACACCTCATGGTTACTTAGGTATTATTTATAAACACAAAATATATTCTTTGGCATCTTCATCTCCGTTTGAAATTAAACTTATATGTTAATTTTCCAACTGAATGCCTACAATCATTAATATGTAGCTTGTACATATGATATTATAATGTGCTTCTGAGGAATATAATATATTAAATGGGAGTAGTAAAGGCTTCCATTTCAGTCCATGAACTGGTCTCCAAAAGTTGTCCCACCCTGCTTGCTTCGTCTCCAAAAAGGAAATATTAACATACTTTTATGTTCACTTGGCCCATTTTTGTCCGGTGGTCTTCTGACAAATACATTGTACCCTCATTTTGGCTTTTCTTTGAAGTAAAGAGGCAGATATATTGGTTTTTTCTGACAGTAATTGATAAGGAAATGTGACTTTACTCACTCTAGTAAATTGAATGTGAGGATTTAATGGGTATATGAATTGTATTGCGCAATGAAGTACGAGTGAGTACAATACCGTCATTACACTGCAGGTGGGATATTAAGTCCTGGAAAAGACAGTGCTGCAGTTGAAGAGAAGAAGGGAAAAAAAAAAAGGAAGAAAAAAAAAAAGATTAATACGTTGAAAGAACATTAAGTGGCATTTAAGCTAGAAACAATACTTGGCTCACATCCCAGAATCTCTATGAATGTCTTTGCATGAGTTTTCAAGTCTACAATAGGCTTCGATTGTTAAAAGCTATGAAAAACAGGTAAAAAATTAGAAAATACTGAGTGAGTAAACTCCTACAGGAAGCAACGAATGAGGGAAGAAAAGAGACAGGTTGCTGTGGGTAGCAAGAAAACAACTGAAATACTGAAGAAAGCAAAAGATTCAAGCCTCATGATTGGTCATTCACTACTTTAAAAATACCTACATAACAGAACAACATAACATGAGGATGTAAGAAAAGCCAGAGTTGGTCAGAACAGGGATCCACCTTGCTCAGTGTCCTGTCTTCAACAGCATCAGCTTCCTAGCAAAAGAAGGTAAAACAAGGAATGAGCTTTCTGTGTACCATTTCACAAGAGTGTCTTGAGCAATTTAGCTCTTTCAGGGTAAAATTCAGTTCAAGATTTAAATCAAGATTTAGAAGTTTAAGTGCCCATATGTGAACAGTTTCTCCATAATAATCAGGAAAGATATACTCACTGTCATAAACAAAGACTAGAAGGAATTTAGCTATTGTTTATGGTTAGAAAGAATTGGCACTATTTGTTTCAGGATGAGCTGTTTCACTTTATAGGCTCCTGTGAGTACATGGACCATCTCTTCTGAGTATCACAGGAGCTTTGACATCTCATGGACATGTCTATACCTGTAAGCAAAGGTCTAAATTTAGGCATCTTCACTTACAGTTCACTCCCACCATTGGTAAGTAATGCCTGTGAATCCTGTCTAGCTCTATGGCCATTAATGAGAAATAGGGTTTGTGTTCTCCTTTTATGAAAGTTAAACTTTGGTAATACTTATGCCTCTCTGAATCATCACTGCTTCATGGAGTTCAGAGGTCTAGGTTCATCCCAGAAACAATAGCTGTAGTCTGAAATAACCTTCTGTACATGATTTTGGTTAGCGGGAAGTAAGTAGAAAATAATTGCTTATTAGTTTTTAATGAGGACCCAGAACTCGAAGGAACCCTCCACAGAGATGGGCATCTGCTTAGGGGTGTTAGTTCATTATCAGGAATCCCCCTTTTTACACTCTTCTCCACGAAGAGTGTAAAATTTCTCTACATGAAAAATTCCAGACCCTCTGTCCAGAAGGGCAGGTTACTGTTCGAAAGCATTTCAATCTGTGATGTCCAAGCCATGCCACCACATCTGAGACACATGGATATTTGCTGTCTAGTCCAAATTTATGGTTGAGTTCCCTCATTACACAACGGAAAGGGAGAAGTATCTGCAGCGGGAGATTCATCTCAGCGTTAGAGACCTATTTTAGGATGGGGTATAGGAAACAGGAGCTCACACATACTTTGGTTTTAGCGACTCAGCCTGTCTGTTTATCCTAGGACTGTCATTATGGTCTCTGCTTTATTACATTAACTCAGCAAAAGCATACACATGTGTCAAGTGCTTCAGTGAATAGACTTAAGCACATGATTAACTTTAAGAGTGTGCTTAAGTACTTTGCTAAATCAGGGCTTCTATGTTTTCCCCCTCTCAGTACATCTGGTCGATTTGCATATATTTTCCATATAAAGAAATTCATATTCCGAGCAAAATGGAACTATTTCCATGCTTGCACAGTCAGTGTTACTGCTGCTGAAGCTAACTTAAGCAATTCCCTTTCAGCCCCTCTCCCTTGTCCCACCAGTTTTCAGCTGGTTCTTCCAGCAACCACAAACGTTGTGCCGGAACAGCTCGATGGGCAGCCATTTGGTGGATTAAAGCAATATTTAAGCTGAAGAATAAGTATGCTTTTGGTGAGTTGTTTTATTCTAGGTTGATTTATGACGTGCTATGTGACCTGGTTGCATGAACTGTTGATAAAACAGATATAGGAACACATGATCGAATTTGGAAGGTGCTTAAACTGACATCAGTCAAATGTCACATGGAACTCTTTGTTGCTTTACAATGTTTTGTGTTGTGACAGATTCAGAAGACCTTGCACTACATGTTCCTTCCAGAACTAGACTTTCTGTATGCAAAAAAATCTTGTTTGAAAGAAAATGGCAAAATGCAATAGGTTCATTTTCAGCCAAGACTCCAAGCTATAACTACTATTCTGCTAACAAAGAATAATGCAGAACATCTTGTGATTATCATAATTGTTTGAAATTACATATAATGAGAATGAAGCATGAGAAAAGTCCTATTTAAAGCCAAAATAACTCTAATTCTAAAAAGATATTTTTATTTTTCCTTGATTAGAGGAACCAGTTTTCCCATAATGACAATTTTGTTGTGCCATCAAAGACAGAAGAGCAAAAAATAAGCATTCTTAAAGGTTGATTTCTTTCTCAGATCATTTGTGACATAGCTGAGAAAATCAATCACTTCAAAAAGAGCATTTGGTAGCAGTACAGCTCTCCCTCTGCAGTAACCTAGGTCAGCTGGATCAACAAAATATTTTCAGACTAGGACAGTTCATAAGAGATTGGTAGATCTAAAGACCTGGCACTTTCTGTTGTCTCTGTAGGAGTAAGACGACAATATAGAGCTCTGACTAGTCTCAGTTCTTTGAACTATAGTGTTGCCCACCCATAGACTGCCTTTAAAGGAGAAACTCTGCTTTTTATAAAAGCATTTATCCTTGTGGAATTTCTTTTTTGTCAAAAAGAGAATCAGTATGTTTAGATAAGGCAAGATTAGACATGAACCTGTGGAGAAAAATATTGTTCAGTACTAGTAATTAGTTTGTGGCCTAATAGCTTATTACTGCTAAATATTTTACTTTCTTACCAATTAAAAACTAAGAACTTCTTCACCAGTGACACGTGAACGGACTTTGTCACCTCATGTAGGCGAGTCCTGGAACTCAAAATATTTGTATAGAGCTGTTGTTATACTGTTAATAATTTAATTCTGTAAAATATATGCAATTACTTTATTGCAGCTAATCCCCTCAGGAATCTGTGCTATTGACTAGGAATTGTATTTTTAATTTACCATATATTGTCATATACTATATATTTAACTGACTCGTGACTTACTTTCTGATATAGAAGAAAACATTTGGGCAAGAATGTCAAGCCTAAGGATCTTTTTTAGAACCTGAATTTCAGTTTTAACCTTCTAAAGGAAGAATTCTTTCTCTCAGAAGTTCTGCATGACTCTATTATCTCCCAGAAAAATGACATAACTTTTAGTGATTGGAAAAGATAACACGGCTTTGCACATGATTAACAGATTATAGCAAGTAAAATTTGGGAATATTCCCATCTACTTATATATAATTGCTCTTGGCTGAATGGGATGCAGATATGTTTAGCTGTTATTTCCAATCAATGTTTTTATTGATCAGTTATGTGTATTATAATATAATCCAAAGAGCCTGGTCCATGCTTTTAGTAATTTTCTATCAAACACTACAGAAAGACTAAAACAAAATTCCTACATTCATAGCTCAGAGTGTAAGGAGGCAGATTGATTAAACAACATATTCTTTCTGTGTGGTTTCCAAGCAAGATGATAAGCAGATAATGTACAAAGTAGCTCAAGCTTTAATTACTGACTACAAACCCATTGTAGACAAAGCCTACCAAAGAAAATCTTGAAAGGTTTCCCTGCTCTTTTCTTCACACAACACTTTTAGAGCTCATGATGTATAAAAAGTGTAATTGATTGGAACAGAAATAGTTTGGTTTCTTTATTTGATAATGTGGTCCAGTGGATTAGTTGTTGTCACAATGTTAACATTTATGAACCGTTACCCATAATGAGCTAAGGTAACCTATTTTTTTTCCTGCTTTTTAGGTATAAACAATTCCCTTGATTTATCAGTTACTGTAGTTTGGTTCTCATGGGCAACCATTGTTCACACTTGAAAACTCATGGAAAATAAATTACAAACAGAACTAGATAATATTCCTATTATTGTACCTTATGATATTATTAAACTCATAATACTATTGACTAAATCACCTTGGATTTTTTTTTTTTTTTGCACAGCATGTAGAATTTACCCCTTTGCTGATTTAATTACCTCTTGTATTTACATTAAAATGAGATGATAGAGGAATAAAGAGTAGTGTCAACTACTTTCAAAGACAATAGAGTTAATCTACCTGGATAATGTAAAAGGCGATTGAAAGATGTATTGTTCAGGAAAACAATTAGCACAGGCACCTTAGCCCCTAACTGGGTTATCTTTTGTAAATCCTTGAGTCACACCAAACAAACCCAGTTAACGCATCATTATTTAGCTCAGCTCAATTAGAGTCCAAAGTAATTGCTAAGAATATGCCTTGCATGAAACAACAGGCTGATATTAACTTCCAACACTGCGTCTCACCACAAACAGTGAAAGAATCAGAAGGGCATTAATATACTGTGAAAAGGGAGGTGAAATGCGTCATGTGCGAGTCAGTTGAGTGAAAATTGATGAGTTTTCATTCCTCATATAAAGCGCTGCTCTTTGGAGTTTCTCTGAAACTTCCAAATGGTGTTAAAGTCATGCTAAACTCTACCATGTACAGCAACAGTGGTTTTTTTTCTGTGGTAGTAACACCTATCTGTAGATTTGCTCATATTTGAGATTTCTCCCTGAAACAACATTCCTTTCAGTCTTGCTGTTCTTCACAAACAATCTAGAAAACCAGTGTTCATGACGACCTCTCCACTGAGTCAGAGCAGATGAGGTTCTGCAGGATGACCCTGAACCTCCAGGAGAAGTTACAATGACAGCACACTTCTCACTATGTCAACGGCAGCAAGTAAGTGATATCTTTTGATCTTTTCAGAGATGACCTCTGATTTGCTTTGGGTTGCCTGGAGTCAAGTTTGTCTCTTTGAAAAATTGGATCCATTCTTTGTCTCAGGAAGGACCCCAAATGTAAAATCCCAGGGAAGCGAGAAAAAGATTGTCTGCAGTCTGACAGAAGGAGATTTCTGCAGAAAAAGACAGAAAATACAGAACATATATCCCTAAGCAGCCCTTTTTGCTGTCATTAGGTTTGTTTTGTACTTCACCAGCAACTTTAGAAAGAAAAAGTCACCAAAACAAAACTTTGTCTTATTTTGTCTTCTTGTCTTGTGAATGGTGAGGGAGAAATGCAGCTCTGGAGGACACCATCTCCAAACCCAAAACAAGAGCCTAAATTAGGGAATGCATCACTTCAAGAAGTCCAGTTCTCCTTATTATTTATAAGGGCAGTCTAGAGACATATATACCTACTTTTCATCTCAGTTAGGCAACAGGAACCCTGGCTGTTCTTGATCTTGTTACTTTACCAAGCATATCACCTTTATTTTTTAATTCTCATTAAATGTTTGGTCTGTGGGGCACCATGTGTGCCACAATTAAGAAGTGAAAGAAAAGGGCTATGACTAGGAAACTGGAGAAATGTTTTCAAATTACTTACCAGAAAACAGGTCCAGAAAAATGCAGGTTGAGATTATCGATATTTGCAACAAACAACTCCTCAGCTTTGCTTTCACAGGACACCAGTCCAGCAGAGTGGCCACCTCCATAATAATAATCTTCTTCACTCCTAGGAGATATAAGAGAAGTTGGAGAGAATTTCAATAAAAGTCCCTGCTGCAGGGACAGAGCTAAAATGAAAAGCTGCCTCTCCACCCTGCACCAAAGTAGCTCTCGAATTAAAACACGCAGTTCACCTCACTCTGGCAAATGGTGATGGAGAGATAAAACAGCTTTTTACTCACAGAATTATCCACTCCCTTCACAAACACTGTTAGGAATCACTTGAGGAAAATACACTGATACTGGCTTATCTTTTGTAGTGTGTGCGTCATAACCTATGATGCTGTTTTTAACTTACGACATTTCTCAGTTCTTGGCCTGAAACAATTAGAAATATATTATAAGGATACAGCAACCCTTTCAGAGAAACACTCAGTGACCACAACATTGAGTGGTGGTTAAAATTTCCTAATGTCTTACCTCTACCAAATTAATTTTTATTTATGGTATGAAGTCTAGTTTTTAAAGGACATGTTCTCACAGAGAATGGAGGCAATTGAATGCTGCAGGTAAGCAGGAACCCAGAAATTACTTATGATAAAAATATAAAGAAGAAAAAACCCACCAAAACCAAAATGGATGTTTGTCTTTGGGAGTACATTAGAAGAATGATCAATCTTTAATTCTTTCAGCCTTTTTGGAAATGTCATTGTTATTTAACTTCTGGGGGAATAAGTTAACAAAATAAGCAATTTTAAAGTATGCATTTAGCAATGTAAGAAAACTATGCACCTCTGCACACAAAGGCATTCAACATCCTATACCTCACAGTGTGGGTCAGTGCAGCTAGGACTCCGGGATGGGACAGAAGCTAAGAGGAAGTACTTTTTTGAACATACCTAATCTCCAGGATTGCACAAAACACAAAATTTCACATAGCCAAGAACAGCCAAAACCTGAGAATGGGAGAAATAATTATTCCCTGAAACATCAGTAAAGACAGATCAGTGTAAGACCTTATTGGCAAATCAGAAATACTGACAGAACTTCAGCTGAAGTGAGGTAAACATCTCTGTAGACTAATACAAACTCAATCTTTATCCTTTCTGCATGTTAGCCACAAAATGAAGCCAGCACTTAGTTACATTAAAAGAGATTGCTATATATTTTATGCCATGCATTAAGAATATTTTACACTGGAGATTTTAAACAACATATTAAAAAGTACTGAAATCACTCATATCAATTGCCTATGGTATAATTGAGTTCTATAAAGATTATTGAAATACTTTTGAAACTATAAGAAGAAGTAAAAATAATAAGGGGAAATAAATCTTCTTTCTACTTCCCGCTTCAGAAGAAACAAACTTTTTAGCATTTGCCTCTGCATTCTTGCCAGCTAAAAACATCAGTGCAAGGAGACAAATTGTCTATCTGCAGACCAAGAAGAGATATTTTTGTAAAAATGAAAGTAATAGCATTTTTCCCACATTTGCACCTTTAAAATTCCCCACTTCTTACTCATTCCTTATTAGAATTTGTTCCTTTGCATTTTCTTTTCAAAAGGATGTCCATGCAGGTATAGTACTACACTCAGTGACTACACAAGAAAGGGTTTTTTGATTTTGTTTGGTTTTTTGTTAGGTTTTGATTGCTTGTTTGCTTGGTTTTTTGTGGTAGTGGCTTTGATGCTATCTGAAAGGAGCGTGATCCAGATTTAGACCTGAAGGAAACTTGATGTGTCAACTTACACACCAGCAGATTTCCTTGTGATGTTGACAAGGCTGTGCTAGATGAGACCACAGACTTGGGAGGAGACTCTTCATTCTCTGAAAGACAGACTCATCGTTTCACTTCAAAGATGGCAAGGTCACTCAGTGGCCTGACATATTGTGGCACCAGTATATTTCCATAAATGACCCAGGTATCACCCCTGTAAAGCAATTATACCAGCCACACACACACACAATAACAGAGATTCTTTACACCCCCAAATAAAATATCATAGTGGCCCTGAGAATTCAATACACTACCTAATATGCTCCTGCAATCCAATATATTTCATTTACAAGCCAATATATTACCCAATTTATAACCAATCTGTCATGCACGTGAATCAATACAAATCATGAAAACACACATACATAACACACTTCACATAATTGAATTTTCTGCTCCCTAGCCTCTCATTACCCTGCCACAAACTGCTTGAAATAAATACCTCTTATTACTTTCAAGGTACAAACACCGTCAGGGACACCAGGCCAGTACAACACAACTTTCAAGCATGTATATAATCCAGGATAAACTTTCAGAAAGACCGTAGAACCTGGAAAACTTAACTGTAGTTTGCAAACTGTATCAGGGCTTCCTCTATTTATCCTACCATTTATTTTCCATGGAGTAAATGAAGCTAGATCACATATGACTGAAAGGGTCTCCAGTTCTTAAGATCTAAGAACACAAGGACTCGCATGATTGCATTTGGTGTTACTGTGACCTGCTCCTGACTGTATCATGTCCATGAGAATGTGGTCAGTAGATCAACACAATTACTCCCATCAGGTTATCTGTGTAGATCTCGGTTGGGAAGGAAGTAGATGTTACTAAAATGAACTGTTTCTGCCAGAGGTTAGGACGACACCTGCCAAAAGATGTCCAGCATTTTGGACAGATGGAAAGAGTTCAGAGCAACTCCACAGTATAAAGTCTGATGGTTCTCCATTTGTTAAATGATTCTACATATCAGAGAGGGATTTTAGGCATGCATACGGATTTTCTGAGAGTAGATAATATTCAGTTCCCATTAACAGGAATTTCCATTTGAATGAACTTGCTTAATTATGATTGGCCTTTGATTGGAATTTTAACCAAAAAAAAAAAAAGAAAAATAATGTAACAACAACTCTTTTTGTTTCAGCAATTAGAAGTTTTAGCCCACTGTCCCAATGTGGGACAATGTGACAATAAGCACAAAATTGTCGAAACCAGGGCTCAAAAGGGTAAGAAGTTTAGCCAGCAGCCCCAAGGTAAGAAGAGCTTCCCATGAGTCTTTCTGACACCTGTTGCTATAACAGAAATCAGTATCTTCAACCCAACATACTGCCTGTGTTTAGTGTGCTTCAGCCTCTGAGATCTGATACCTCTTTTGCTGCAAGTTAAAGATGGGGATAGATTTCACTCTACTCTGTTTTCTTTCATATGCAAACAACAGGCTTGGGATGACTGAACAAAACTCTTGTCATCTTTGAGGCTTTATTGTGCACTCAGACATACCAGCTAAGGAGGACATCTCATCTCAGAAGTGTAATATATGTGCTAGAAATTGAGAATTAAGCTGCTGTTATCTTCTGTTGTGTATCTGGAAGAACCTACCTACTATATACACATCACAGACATTTCCAGGCATCTTTTATAGTCCTTTTTTTTATCAAGTCTTATTGAACTTTTTCTCTTGATTACAGTTTTTGCAGCCAGTTCTTTTGTATTGATTTATTACAATAAAAAATGCAAAGTGTGCTTAAAAATCAGAGATATCAAAACTCTTTCTGACAGGTTTACATGTAACGTCTTTCAAAAAACGATTACACTGCATTTACGTGTATGAGGCTCGAAGCTGGCAAACAACACTGGACTGACAAGTGAGGAAATTGAATTTCTCTATCTAAAGACAGATACACAGCAAGCAGCAACAGTATAAGCTTCTCTCACAATCCTCACCTACGTGCTACCCATAGCTGGGTGGCTGGGGCTGTGACATGATATTTTTGAACTGGGCACACATTTCTTCCCCAATCCTCTCACTTCTTCAAGGTCATCTTTGAATGCACCCCATCTCTTTGGTTCTGCAGCTTCTCCTACTTCATAGCAGGAGATAGCAAAAAAAATTTCAGACCTATTCACCCCAATTTAATTTACTCCCTTTACTTTTTACTTGCAAGTGTTCTGTTGATGGGTTTGAGGAATAAGATCTTGCCTTGTTCCTGTGAATATTGTTGCCACTGCCTCTCATTTTGGCTATCATTTGTCAAGCCTATTCTGGCTCCCTCTTCTCTGTTTTCTCTGAAAGCAAAAGGAAGCTGCTTCTTATCTGCTGTTTTCCAAGTTCTCAGAGGATGTTCCCAACATTTTTGCTATCCTGGAAGCAATCTCAGCCTCTCTTAACAGATTTGGATATTTTATATAATCACCAGAGCTGCCTGACATCATGGAGGAGAGATCCATGAAAACCTGCTTCCTTATTTACCTTCAGATCTTACTTTTGTTTAATTTTCCATGATGACCATTCAGAAAGGAAACAAAATTTGTGATGTTGGTGTGCTACAGATTGGTATCATCTTATCATTTTCTGGCAAAAGCAGTACATTCCTTATTTTCTGTCTATAATGAGTAGCTGTCCTTGGTGTTATAACTTAAGAGCAGGGACCAACTCCATCATTGTCTACCCTTGTCCTAAACCTGTGTTTTCCTATTGGTCCAGTAACACTAGTAGAAATAACACAGTAAAGTGAAGAGGTGATAACTATTTTCTCCAGAAATCTCCAGTTTCATCCTCCTGCATGACGTAGTAATGTGGCCAACATCTCATCTGTAGATCAGATCACCTGTTATTTTGCCTCACCACATCCTAAAATCCTCCATGGGTAAGATACCCCTGTTTCACTAAATGATCTGTTCCAGTCCTGCACTGTCCTTCTAGTTAAGGGCTTTGTCTTTTTTCCCAATGTAGAACCAGAACCTGTTGATCCACAATTTGTGGGATAACCAATTGCCTCGCATTTTAGCTGTCAGACTCTCTTGAAAAGGGTTTGGTGCCCTTGATTCTAAAATTAATCAAAAAAACTGTTAGTATTTTCAAGTTTTTTTCTTTTGAAAAGAATTATATTTTATCAGAATAATTAACTCACTCCAATAAAGCAGATGAACTCTTAAAATCCTGTTTTCTGTGAAGAAACCTTCAGAAGGAAAGAAAAATACATGGAGATACCTGAAAGAATTATATTAATTTTTGAAATTATTAGTTTTTAATAGAATTTATTGGGTAAAAATAAATAGCCAGAGTATGTGAGCTAGTTATGTGAGCTGAGAAACAGGCAAATAAAAAGTAAACTGTAATCTGGTCAATGACAAAAAAAGATAGGAAACATAGCTAGTAATGTGCTAAAGATTGTCCTCCTGGTGCCAAAAAATGTCTGGTTTTTATGGAGTAGAGGACCATGTTAAAACGCAAATGCTTTCTTTTTATTTTTACTGTCTCTAGAATGAGTCGAGGTGCTTAACAGTAGCCATAGCCAAAGTCAAAAGTTTAATCTCTGTTGTAATTTACAGCCTAAAAACTGATGATAAAGGTGGTGCAAACCTTCTAAAATTGATTGTGTATCTGGGAGAGAATGTAGCACCTCGTTTGTCCTTGTTCATTTCAATAAGCTCAGAATTAGTCACACAATTTAGCCTCAAATTTCCATGTTCTCACTCATCAGGGTTAGGCTGTAATGGTTTTAGGGTGTATTGGAACATATCTGATCACATTACTTTGAAGTTTGCACCACAACCCTGTGAAAAAAGCTACATATTCATTTCTCTTAGCTTGTTAACCCCTTTGCTTGTTGTTGCATGCAAAAGAGAGCAGGGGGAGTTTTAATGTTGTAACATTGACTAAGTGAATCAGAACAGTATAAAGCATTTCTTAGGATTCTTAGGTTTCTTCATGCATTTGTAATCTTGGCAGACCTAGGAGGATTTGCAGCGGGACTTTCTTTGGGTGAGAAACTTCTTAGGCAGGTCTAGCGGTAAGTGGCAGTTTTACAGATGAGGAAGTTAATCAAGTCAGATGTCTGACTGAGAGCAACATAGAATTGCACCACTAAGATTGGTCTGGTCTGGAGACATAAATGAGACATTAATATTTTTCTTTTAATTTTTTTTTTCCCCACGTAAAGAAAAATTTCTTGCAGTCTTTGCAAATATAACAGCACTGAATCTGGTCTCCTAAGCCAAACACAGGTATTTACAGTTTACCCTGCTTAAATTCTCTTTTAAATGTCAAATTGATATGATATTCTTCAGCCTTGGTCTATTGAGGAATATCGCAGTACACCAACAAAGAGCCAGGAGAATCCACACGTTAAGGTCACAGGTGAAAACTCTCATATCTGGGCTGTAGATCTGGAGCTGGAATCTTTGAGCTGCCCGCCTTTAATGTAGCAGATGTGTGATTAGCTGTTATCTGGACAGTTGGCAGAATTCCTTCCACAGCCTACAGAAAATCTCTGAGTTGCAGAAAAAGCAACAAATTCTCCCTGAAGTAGAAAATAACTGCTCAGTTTAGAATAGTCATAGCTTGAACACCTTCAAAAGGAAAATTTGGTGTCCCTATGTACTAAATACTCTACTTTTGTAAAGAGTTTTGTTTCATTTAAAACATCTTAGTGGTTATCAAAGTTACTTAATTTAAATATGTCTTAAACATATTTTGTTTTATATAAAACATTTATTTGCTTTATATAAAACATGTATATGTTTTATATTACCTTCTTTTGTGAACATCTATTACTCAACAATGTGGAATGACACACTGTGTTTAATTAAAGAGAAGAACAAAAGCCACCATAATGTGGTCAATATTTTTATCTTATGTTATGTATTAAGAGTTCCCATATTTTTCCAAACTATTGTCTTTACTTTTCTAATATGTCATGAAAAAAGAAGCATCAGGCAGCCCTTAACTTGCTACAGAGAACTTGTTATGCCCAAAATAGTCAGCTTAAGAAACAGAGTAGCACCTATGCCTATTTAGGCATAAAAACCCAAAAGCAAAGCTTCTCAGAAAATCTTTCACCAGATTCATAAAGCTCAGCTGTAAAAAAGTTATGGATGATGTCAGAAACCTGACATACCACATTCTCCATATTTTATCTTTCTTGTAGAAAACAAGGCAAGAAATTTCTAATATCCTCTCACTGAAAGTTCAGCCCAGCTCCCGGTGATCAAAGTTCTTCAAACTACCATGTGAACAAATCACCAGACAAACATTGCTGTGTCCAGAGTAAAAATTTCAGAATTCGATATGTTAATCTCTTCTTGTCAGAGAGACCCTTGGTCAAACACTTAGGTCTGTCTTTCATTCTTCCCATCTCCAATATAAAGCTAATCTTACTTGCAAGGTTTGTAGGAAATGTAATGAATAACTGAAAACTTCTTTGAAAAATCTCATATCAAAACTCAGCAAATTATTCTTATTACTAATATTACTAATAAACCTGAGGAAATAAGCTCATCTTTCACCTTGTCTGGAACCATAAAAGGCAAAATAGGACAGAATATTTTCAGGAGTGGCATTTAGCTGGATGAGGCTGAGAGCTGCACAAAATATTTTATCCAACAGTAATTTAAGCAAAGTTGGAGTGCACTAAAATAGGAAATAAATGTGTTAACAAGGTGACAATCTGTAAAACTCACTGTAGTGTATTAAGACTGATATGTGGCATGGACAAGGTAAGGGGGAATATAAATAAAAACGTGACTTATTGTGCCAAAGTTTCAAAGTGTTTTAATTTTCAACCCCATAAAGATTTATCAGCCAGAATTATGGGTCCTCTCAGAGAAGCAAGAAACAGGGGTTCTACAACATTATTCCTGAAAATGTATCTTATTTTCTTTTCTCTGTCACTTTTTTCTTGGACAATGACAAAAACCACTGGCTACCCAAAGTGAGTTTGGTGGTTGATTTCTGATTTCTACTAAACAAAATACCCTTGTCACAGATTCCAAGCCAAGAAATGAGAAATTATTTCTAATTTGAGATTCCCGTGCTCTAAGCAGTGTCTCTGCCTGTAAACTCTGACAGTGATGCACTCCTGTTTTTAATGGTAAAAAGGAATCCCCAAAAATGTGCCTTTCTGGGTCCTCAGAACTCTGAACTCCTATGGCTAATGCAATACTTATTACAGTATTAATTATTTTACTTATTACAGTAAAAAATTTACTCAGAAAGTTAAGACATAAAACCTAGTAGTCCCAACATTAGAATTATTAATTGACACAACTGATTTAATTAGAGAAAAAAAATTGTAATCTTTTGAACATGGTTCTTTCAGGGAGTTTGGGATAACTATGTTTCAGATAGTATTTTCTCTTCAGTTTTAGTGGAGCAATAGGGATATCTCTGGAGGATAATCACAATTTTAGACTGAACAGACTCATCCTATTACCATGCCTTCCTCTTTCCAAAAACTGGAAAGGGAGGATAAAATGATTAGGTTCCCATTTGAGGGTCCTCTATTATGTGTCTAAAGATAGATTGACCTTTATAAACAAACAAACTTAAATTTACTACACTAATAAAACAGAAGACATCTGGTCTTTGAAGCACACATCATTTCAAAAATAGCATCGCTTCTTGGTGTATGTAGAGTTAAGAAACCATTAATAACCATCCCCTTTTTTTTTTTTCCTAAACTACTTTATATGTCATCAGAACTGTTTCTCTCCAGTGGTGTCAAAATGTGGAATCGAACCTGATCATATGACGATTAATTTCTCATATAAAACATTTCCAGTCTTCATCATGATGCCCTTCATGGGACTTAGCATTAATTAGTAGCATAAGGCTTGAGAAATTGCCAGTGTCATCAAATCCAGACCCAATTATTGCTGACAATTACCTTGTATGACCCTGTTGACAGCTCTTCACATTCTCAAGGCAGTCTCAAGGCAGCCAGATCTTTTTCTGCCATGCCTCTGATCAGATTACTCCAGAGTTTAGAAACTTTCTCTCAATTTTCAGCTTATATTTACTCTTAGGCTGATGTTCCTCAGTCTTCACTGTCCCATAGCTAGAGGACTGCAGACCCCTTCACTGTGAATTAAATGGGTTAGTCAGCTGCAGATCAAAACAGCTGGAGTTGAATTAATACAGACCGTGTTAAACTAAATGTCACACCAGATGAGCACAACAAGGTCCCTCCTGACATGCAATTCTGACATCAATCTTTGCTTCTGGATTTACTATTCCCTTACTTGCTTTCCTTTGCAGAAGCAGATCCCTGATCTGTTGAAGATCCTGGTGAATATGTGACCCCATGTTCACTCCATGAACAACTGCAAACACCAAGTTCAGCATGGCAGCTTCTGGGATGAGCTGAATAGTGTGTCAGAAAATCTTAAAGAAAACATGGTCCAGACTTTCATAAAGACAACCACTTTTGGTGACTGTTCCATATAGTGAGAGAGGGGAAGTTAAAAGAAAAGCATCTTCTTTCAAGTCAAGCTGTGTCCTCTCCAGGAGTACCTGCTGCCCTCTCACAGAATCACAGAATTATATGAGGTTGGAAAGGACCTCTGGAGATCATCTAGTCATTTAAAACTTGTTTGGACACGTTCCTGTGCAACTGCTCTAGGTGAACCTGCTTTGGCAGGGGGGTTGGTCTAAATAATTTCCAAAGGTCCTTTCAAACCCCATATCATTCTGTGATTCAGTGATTCTGTGAAATTTCTAACTAAGTGGATACTGGTGGATCAAGACCACCATCATGAAAACTTCATTTGTCTGCTTCAGATTACAGTTTTTACTGTCAGCTTCACCAGAAGCTGTATGGAATTAGCACTTAATTCTTTTATTCACATTAACCAGAAACTTCATCTGAAAGAAGGAAGGGGTAATGACGTTATTATAAAAAACTCTAGGCTTGGAGAAACTGTACTTGAAAAAACTAATAGTCAGATAATTTTGGAGAAGCTTGGTGTATGACATTTTTGTAAATACATTACAAAAGTACCACAGAGGATTTGACATTATTAGCACTAAAAATATTATGAGAATCTAATCCTGCAAGCTGCTGAGTCTATGGGAATGTGCAGCATTTGTCAGCCCTCAGGAAGCTCTCAATAACTCTTAGATTCAGACTTAAAGTGCTGTGATCCTGAGTTGCCCATTAAAGATGCACTAAATGTTTCCACTAAGGGAAGTCCCAATTATGTGGTTTTATATAGAAAAAGGGAAAGTTAATGAATGGAAATGTAACAGCTCTGACGCTGCTGAAGCACTGAGCTGTCATCCTCATAACTTTCCCAGGGAGATAAATATGCTCTTTCCAGCTTCTCAGAAGTTATTATTGCATCTGATTTACAGGCAGTATAGAGGCAGAGAGGGGGGAAATCAGTGGCAACTTTTTTAGGTTTTTCATAATGAAAATTTTAAAAGTTTTTTAAAATGAACAGTAGGGAAATGCCAAATTTTTATTAAAGAAGAAAACATGCATTATAAACTGGTTTGTATTTAAGTAAATAGTCATGTTTTTTAACATTCCAGCATGTCATGTTATAAAATTCCTGAATTAAAAAGCAGTCTCGATTTTGACTGAAACTTCTGATGTTCACAGTTGTTCTGTAGAGCACTAAACCCACACATATTTTAGCCCTGTTTGGAAAAAGGACCTACATGCATTGGAGTGGGATAAGATTACAGTATGAATTTTAGGTAAATTGTTACTGAGGTGCATGCAATCCATACCCTGTATGACAGTGAAAAAATTCACCTTCTGGAGGTGCCAGTCTGTTTCAGCTGTCTACTGAAGAACTCGTTTAGGTTAGAAACTCAACTTTTATACTTCTGAAGTGTATTAGATTAATGCTACTTATCCTGTCTGTTGTTTCCACCATCTGTCTCTCTGCTTGTTTCCCTCTATTTTTATATTCCTGGTAACACATAAGAGCTCCCGTTTCCCTCTACAGCTTTTTGCTATTATGATGATAGCAGCTGGCACTCTCCACTGATATTAGAGCCCTGTTGTGCTACGGGTTGCAGTTGCTCTTTCTATAAGGCAACTTCAGCCCTGAGGACTGTGCAGATACAGCAAAGAAGGATGGAGGTAAAAGTGACTATGGGAGAGCAGGTGAGTTGGACATAATCCTTGTCTCACCTGCATTGAGAATCAAACCCAAGTTTCTTGCTGCCAAACCTTGCATGCAACTTGAAAAACCTTCACATCTCTGCATTTCCTGGTTTTAGTGTCATTTTAAAAGAGTGTCAGTAGTGATGCAGAAGAATGAAAAGCCATAGTGAGAGACGAGGCAATTCGTGAGTCCCCAGGCAGGTAAAAGCTGTACCTATCAAAGCGGGTAAATCCTCAGTGTTGTGTTCAAACATAGGTTTCTGGAGTGTAGGTTTGTCCCACCCCAAGTTTTCATGTCGACCTGGGCTCACTGGCACACATGGAAAGGAGTCCACATGGGCAGTGGATGAAAATAATCTCATCTTAAAGAAGATGCTGATGTTTATTTGGATGAGTCACATCCTTATTTCCATTGACTATAGAGTGTACTGCCTGTTAACTACAGTGAGAACCTAAATGCTCTGCTTACATGGAGATGGCTGAATTGTGCACCCCTAAAACAGAGCAGAAGTCATTTTTTGTTCTTTTATGAACATCTTTTATGAACATCTTTTATGTGGGACCACTCCACAGCAGACCTTAGCATTTTTATCCATATGAGCTTCAGTGACTTCTTTGTATGTGTTCAGCTGCTTTGTTCGATTTTATGGAGAAACTCAGTGATTTCACCTTCCTCATTTAGAAGTTTCCCTCCTACCCCAAGTTCTCAGGTCACTTGATAGCTGACAGTTTTATGCCCTTTTACTTTCTCTGTGGGAGTGGCAGGTGGGGAATGGGGAGAAGGAGGAGAGAAGATATGTAAGAAAAGGAGGTTGTTTCATCTTGTATTTTGCAGAGATCCCAAATCAGAAAATGAAAGTGTTCCATTTTTTTACCATCTGTAACTCCTGAAATATTTTACAACTAACTTCTGAAGAATGAACTGTTTACAATACTTTGTTTCTGTAGACCCAGAAGCTGAGATGGAGCTGAAGTTTGGGAAACTATGTGCAGCTATTCATTGCCTTTGTATTTCCAGTTGCCACACTTTGGGCATCCAGCCTTGGCACGTAAAAGAAGAAACAATTACTATACCTAAAGAAGTCAAGTGTTCAGCATCTTAGTATTTGGTGAACAGCAAAGCCAGCATATTTGTCAGGAAAATATATTTATGGATCAGATCTTGCTCTTGAAACACATAATATATCTCACAGGTCATGATTGTGTGAAGTCTCTACCTCTGACAAAGAGATTATAAATGAAATTTTGATGAAAGAGGAAAAAATAGAGTTGTTGTCAGTAGGAAAGAAACAACACGTTGGCTTGTTGCTGTACATGTACACCTCTTTCAGATAAAACAGCACAAATCAAAAGGGGGGAAAAACCCTGCAAAATTATAACTAAGCTACACCTCAGGGCACTCTGATTTAGAATTTGCCTATTTTTGTCCTTAGTTCATAACCTCTGTTAAAAGCTGCCTGGTGATGATAATATGCAACATGCCTTGAATCCGAACAGTAGGTTAACTGAATGTAATTTCAGATTCATATTTTTCCTTCCAAGCTTAAAACTTCCTACCTGCTCCTACAGCTCAGAGCAGCCTCACCTCTACCACTAGAAAATATCAGCAAAATATCTAAAAAACAGAAGCCATCTAAGCAATGGTAGATAGATATATTGAAAGACTTGCCACTTACACCAAGGCTTTTTAAAGCAACCTTTAATGCAAACAGAAAGTGGCTATTCACTGGAGAAACTGATACTTTTTTTAACAGATGATATTATGTGTTGGCCTTGGACACAGGAGTGAAATGAGCATATAGCAGTTCACTTTTGCTGGGGAAAGGCTACATTATTCCTGTAAATGGACTAACAAGAGTGGATAACCTTGTACCACATTCCTGTGTTCCTTTGATTATTTTTTTTTTTTGTAAGACTGTGAAGATGTTTTCACATCAAGTATCTTTTATAAGTGAAAAACCAAGCTATGTTCTCAGGTATACTCAAACAATGTTTTTACAGTATGATGTTAATGAATAGAAAATATTACTGTTTAACATTAAATGAAGTACCCAGCAAAAAGACACGGTTCAAAAAAGTACATTATGTAGTTAAAAGTTTTATAAATAAAACCATAAATAAAAATAAAATAAATTTCTAGATAAAATAGAGAGAAAAGTAATTTTCCCTGGAAGAAATTCTGACATCTGTCCTTGGTCTTGTTTTTCCTTTGCTTGAGAGAGGTTGAGAGGTAAGAACAGCTTGTCTTCCTTAAGGAACTTAAATAGTGTTTATTAATTTAATAAACTATCATTTCTCCTGTTTTAGTGTACGAAAATGAAGTATTTCCTAAAACAGCTTTTAATATTCCCTGTGACTGTTTAAAGTGGTCAAATGACTTCAAAAGCAATTATTTACCTTCCCTACCTTTATGTCTACCAGATATTTAACAATTCACAATAATTATTTGTTTCCCATTATTTGTCTGCTTAATGACCTTGCAGCCATTGATACATTAATTCTCTACAGTCTGCAGTGAGGTAAAGGAATGGCCTTAGTCTTAAAGAAAGGGGAATTAAGGGAAAGTAAATGTGTTTTTTGTGACATTAAGGGATTGCTTCTACTCTCTCTGGTTCTCACTCTGTTTAAACTGCAAATCTAACTTCCAGGTTGAAGCTGGATTTGACTGTTTAGCTGAACCACTTCATCTGCAGTTAATGTACTTTTGATGGGCACAAATCTAATGCATGCATTTAAGAAATGATAGAATAGATTATCAGCACATTTAAAATTCAGTAAGTATCATAGGAGAAATATTTCAGTTTTTATGAGTGTTTCTTTACATTTCATGGGGAAGTATCCTTACAGATACTTCATCCAAACAATGAGCCGTGAGCATATTACTTAATATACAATAAAGAAAAGAGCAGTGTTTTATTTTTCTTTTAAGTGAAATAAATAAATAAATAAAATTGTTTGTTCTGTGAATAAAAAGATCCATCCTCAGGGATACAGTGTGGTTTTCACATAATTACGGCATTAGCCTGAAGGCAAAATGCTCAAATGTGGAAGATTTCGCCTCACATGAGTTGTTTTACAGCATAAACACAGTTTCGGAAAGGTCCAGCCAACCATGTGGTCTGAGACTTAATTACTGAAACAGCCAGGCAGTCCCAGCTACTCAATTAAGGAGCTATTTTCGCTGGCCCAAAGAGAGCTTCCATCTAAAACTGAAGGATTCTGCACAGGCACTTCTTGAGCAGCAGTGGATGCATTTACCTTCCAGGAAAGAGAAGGTACCGTGGGAATAAAGCGCAATAAGTAATCGCTCTTAGTGGGGTAGAACTAAGATGTCAACTGTTAACTCCAATGGCGTGTTACAGCACGGAGCCCCAGATGCTAAATCATATGGGAAGACATATGTTTTCTCTGATGAATTAGGCCTGCTCCCTAAAAGAAATAAACTCTGTTTCCTAACATTATATTAAAGATGCTAATGTGTCTTGCACAACGATGAGAAGTGATCTGCTTTGGGAAGAATCTCACTCCGTACTTATTCCCTGACGTTGCTATTCCATTCTTTATTATTGTGATGATTTATTGTTTGTTACTAAAGCCCTTTCCATTAGAAAGCTCCAGTCTCCACTGCTGGTAAGTGCTTTCTAGATGATTGATTTGGGGATTTCCTCAAATTAAAGTAAAAATAGAAAATACATCAAAACCAAAATTAACATTTCCATACTTGCCTGTCAAATGGTTGACATGCGGACCTGCAATTCTTTAGATGGGTCTCCAAGAGTGGAACTTTATTGAAATATGTCCATATAGACAAGATATGTTATTGAATAAAGTATTTCTAGGCAGAATCTCCCAGCAAAAGTGGAGCTGGCTGTCAAGGGAAATGACTAGGATTAGATAATTTCTCTTCACAACACATTTTGGGATTCACCCATTATTAGTTCTGACAAACCCTTTTTTTCCCCAGCTCCAGGGAAATTCAAAATTAGAGGCTGCTGCTTTGTTTGGTGCATGCAGGGAATTGTACTCTTCAGATTCACGTTTAGCGCTCATACATAATGTTGAGCCAAAAAATGGGAAAGTAAATGAACTGGTGCTTGAGAGAGTGCTACAGATCCAAATTTTTCCATTCATTGATGATATCTGCAGTCTGCGTCAGTGGATACCTATGATGGCTGTACCACCTCGCAAGTACACTTCCAGGTACAAATCCTATTTAGGCTGGATGACTAGTTTGAGAAAACTCATAACAATCTATTGTTATTTAGACAATTATTCTATCACCCAATGATCCCTCTCCACTAGAAAAGGGAAAGCAGAAAAGGGGAACACAAAGAAACACAAGGGTTGAAATATAAATAGATTTAATAGACTAAGACTAAATAATTAACAATGATACTTAAAAAAATATGATAAAAAGTATACAAGAATTATAGTCAGCCAATTCTCTCAGCAGGAAGCTGTGCACTCCCAGCAGGGACAGCAAATGGCGGACACTGGGAGCGCAGTGGCTTCAGGAGGAAGGGAAGGCCTCAGGGGTCGGGCTCTGGGGCAAGGAGTTGTCTGGACCCACTGCCATCAAGGGAGATTGAGCTACGCAGTAAACTTTTCTAATTTATATTGAATGTGACATTCATGGTATGAAATAATCCTGTTGCCCAGGCTGGGTCAAATGCCCAGGCCTTGCTTCAACTTGTCCCTGCACCTGGCAAGGCTCGAAAACACTAACCTTGAATCCCACAGAGCCTGGCTGACTATAAAGCAAATATTTTCACAAATTTAGAGACTAGAGTCTTCTAGAGGTGTAGATTTCCCCAGCATTAGAAGAAAAGTTAGTCCTCTGTCTCTCAACACAGGATAGACTGTAGGTTCCTTACCTACTAGAAGTGTTACCAACTTTGCATTTGATTAGATGGGAATGGAACTAGGAATCCAGTCTGATTCAAAGAGCTGTCTGTCAAAATTTACAGACTGGCTGTCGAAGGGTGTATTTGCAGTTTTAGGCTGTTGTACAGGTGGTTACCATTGCCATGTTTCATGCCTGTTCTGGGACGGTTTCTGAGTAGGCAGCAACCTCCCCCTTACTCTGATTTTCATGCAAAGAAAGCAAAAAAAAAAAAGTACACAAGAGGAAAGCCAGCATAAAGTAAAATTCTTAGCAATCAGCAAAATTTTAGGGCCAGGATTGTGGCCCGTATGGTCCGTGTCTTACAGCCTAACAAAAGCGTTGGCTGCTACAGCAGTTGGGTAGCAGTGGGAGGAGGAATGCAAGAAACATGAAATAAAGGGTCAGCTTTGCCAAAGGTTTTGGTGCTAGTTTGGGGAATTCTCTGAATTTTGTCACCCAGAACAAATAGCACATATTCAGATTTGCCTTGGCTGGCAAATCTTTCAGGCTAGCAATCATGGTTTTGCACTGGTCCAGAACGGGGATCTGGAAAGTATGGGGTGCACAGCACCTGGCATGGCTGTGCTGGGTCTGGTGGGGAAAGGGTTAATTGTT
>BJBW01003552.1:199098-212488 GCA_004320125.1 Scolopax mira
TGGTCCTTTGTTCCCATCTGCAGCCAAACCACGACAATGGCTCTGAAGTCAGTTCTGCTATTGCTTATCTCCCCTTCACAACTTTGGTGAGCTTTTATTGTGGAAAAATAGATACTTTTAAAAAGATTTATCTCATCTGCCTCGAGTGATGTACAAATAAGTCTGAGCAATTTGTCAAAGTTTCCTGTCCATGTGATGGAGAGAGAGTGAAAGAAATACAGAAGTTTCTGTAGAAGAAGGGGGACCAAAGCAGGTTTATAGATTCTAATTGATAATGGTAAGTGTGTTTGGGGAAAGAAAGGGAGTATCTGTGGTGGAAAAGTCTTGATCTCTCTTTTTCCCTTATCTGTGCATGAATTTCTTGACCCATGCTCAGAGAAAACAGTTGGATGTACCCACACATTTAGCCAGTGACTAAATTAAGTAGTTTTTTCTTAGAGGGCGAAGGGCAATACATAGTGGATACGTGGTCTCTTTCAAATTTAATATTTTTATTCTAATACTCATCTTATATTTTGCATAATTTGGAGATCCAGGGACAGGACTAGATATATAAATACAGTAAGAATTGGGATCTGCTAGTTTCCTTTGCCTTTGATTTCGGAAGAACTGTTGAGGTGCAACCACATAGATTTCCTCCCAGAAGCTTCCAGCAATCTGGAGGTGCGGAAGAAGATGTGGGAGTGGACAGTGTCGTGGAGGTGTCTCAAACTGTTCCAACAGAAAATTGTTTTGACCTGCTGGGTAGAAAGACAGGGGTTTCAGTGCTCATGTTGCCTTGGACACATATCTTCAGTGAACTCCCTCAACTACACCACTAATTTCTAATTTGGGTTGAATTTAAGTGGGATTGTGTTGAAGTAAGAAACCCTTCACACCTGTGTCTGTTGGATATTGCTATTGGCTTGCTGAAATCTCCCTTGGGCTCCCAGGAAGAAAACATCACTCAGGACTATTTCTGAAATTGGGAAGTTTCCCTTGCACAACACGAAACTGATGAAAGCATTGCTGGAAATCTCTGTACAAAGGTGTATCCCTCAGCCAGTTTTCAATACTGTTTTCTGCTTCTCCATCTCATGGTAAAAGTCTTTCTGACAAATATGCCAGCCTCAATTTTGTCAGTGAGATCAGTTCTGGAGCCAAATTTAGTTTAACAGCAGGAGGGAAGGGAAGGAAATGCCTTTTCTCACTTGCTGTAGGATATTGTGAAACCCGAGGAGATGCTGTTGGTTTTGATAGGTGTCAGAGGAGCCACAGGAAAAAGCTTTGCAGAGATCCAGAGGGTCACTTGGCTGGTCCCTTGCAGGGTCAACCAGATACAAGTCTTTCTGACAGGCGTTTATCAGTGCTTGCTACCCTTGAAATCACCCAAGGATAGGGGTCGCCTTCACACTTCTGAACACAAACCACATCTTCCCAAGCCTTGCTGGCTTTCCTACCATAAAGTTTCTCTAACGTAAAGTCAGATGTAAGGATTCCTTCCTTGCAGGTGTGTACACTGCTTTTTACTTATGCTGAAAGTGGAACAGTTCATTCTTTTTCTCTCCATGGTGTCTTTTGCACATTTGAAGACTGATTAATTATTTTTGACTAATTGCACAGCCAGGATTATTACTGAATTTTTCATTCTAAAAGACCTTTGATTTTCTCCCTGCTAAGCACACACAGAGCTAGTCTGTGATACTGTATAATCCCATTATGGGTACAGTCATCCTTCCTCATGCAGCCTCTTCAGCTTTCTTACAACCAATTGTCACACCTTAATTTGCCATGACAGAACACGGTAGGGGGTCTGTGAACACCTTTCAAATTACATGATAATATTTGGCCTGTCCCTGTTATGATTTGCATTAAGATCTCTTGCATGGTCCTTGTTTGGACTCAGACATGAATCCCAACTGCCCCAAACAGATACAGGAGCTTAAAGACAGTGTCTGGGTCTGTCTGGTGACAGACATGGGAAGGAAGTAAAGATTTACGCTAGAGATTTAATTTAAAGATTTTGCACTGTTGTATCACATAGGTTTAAAATATAGAGAACATCTCAATCTTGGTGGAGTCTATGCCATGAAGAAGATATTTGCAGCCCCTCTACTCTGAGGGTTGTTGGAACCACCGCCTCCTTATTCAAACAAAGTGGGGAGGATGAGACGAGATGGGTGGTTGGATACCTTCTGCATGTTAGTTTTTGGAATAGGGTGAAATATCAAACTGTCCAGAGTCATGAACGTTTTTCATTGTTTGTTTTGCTTTGCTTTGTTTTGTTTTGGTTGTTTGGGGTTTTTTTTGTGTTTGGTTTTTCTTTTCTTTTTATAATCTTTGAAGGAGGTGTATTTCTACTTTGTCCCTTTGAAGCTCAAATTTTATCCTTAGGATACTTGAAAATATCAGTATGACTAAGCTTGAATTCTAATTTTTTCTAAGAATAAAACCTGATCTTTTTTTTCTTTTTAGTGTTGTCCAAAAGGCAGTCTGTGCAACAAAAGATAAATATTATCTTTTAGTTTTCTCTCCTTAGAGATAATGCTGGGACCTAGGAATACCAGTGCACTTAGTGGTCTGCTTTTATATGCTAATATGTATCAGACTACTCAGATCTTTTCCTATGAGAAAACTACATACTCACAATTTTCTCAATAAGAATAAATATAAAGATATAATGTAGTTGAAGAATTTCAAGTCTGTCAAGGATATATGTGTTTTGTGGGTTTTTTTGGGTTGTTTTTTTTTTGTTGGTTGTTTTGGGATGGGGTGGGGTTTTTTTGCACTGTACTGAATTGTCATTCAGGATTAAACCCAACTGGAGGTTAAGAAAAGGACACCTAGGTGTCCTCTATGATAAATAAAGTTATAAAAGGTAATAAATAAAACATGGCATCACTAACCACTGGAGACAGCTGGGGCTTTTATCTGCACTGTAATGAAATACTTAACCAGTGAACATATGTGATACTTGAAAAAGTGACCTTTGCTAAGCAACAGGATTTCTGTCCTCCCTTGTCTAGAAAAGAATTTAAAAGGGCTGTGTGGATTCCTACAATGTTTGTGATTTTATTAAAGCTTCTTTGCATTTGTGATGAGATACATGAGTGACAGCCTCAGAACAGGTCTCAGGTAAACAGGTCTGTTTACCTACAGAGCTGAGAAAGCTCCTCCATTGCACTGGACAAACCAACATGCTTTAGTGATGTCCTGCAGGGCCCTTCTCTAGTGAGGAGAGACTGACTCAATCCACATTGTTTGCAGTTTTCTGTCTCCCTGAAGAAGACACCAGCCTTAGTACCAGGAGGGTATTTTGATGAATGACCACTCATATTTGGATTAAACCCACCAAATGCTTTTTATTTAGTGAAGCCAGCAGATAAGTAATGAATTTTGGATACTACTAAACTAAGACAAATGAGAATAGATGACTTAGACCTGTAAAGTTATATAGCTCATCAATAGTCCCTCGGTACCATCTACTGCCATCATCTACCAGTTGCCCTCACTACAATTTACTTTAGCAGAACGAGAACATTGCTGTAGGTTGACGAATGAGGGCAATAAAAAGTGGTAGCAAAATACTAGAAAGCAGTAACAATTTACAGAAATACCTTCAAGCTGCCAGCAGCTGCTGAGAGTTATGGCTTATCAATGGCTCAAACCCTGCTCCATGTACTGTTGGTGGTGATCCAGGAAGACAGTGAAGTTATCCATTGCCAGTGCAGAGTTCAACACAGAATTAAAGTTTATTAAAGATGGGATGTGGTAGTTCAGGATGAGTTTTGAAGATTGGCCTTCATCTTTTTGCCCAAATGACATATTTGCAAATACCTATGAATGCTGTAACCAAAACCACTAGACCCTTTAACTTCACACCCGTTCAGCTTACTTTGATATGTTTGTCCTCTGTGTTTGTTGAAGTGAAATATTGGACTGCATAGAGGAATCACTCTGGGATATCTCATTTTAAAGCTTCCTCCGTTGCTTTTGCATCTGTTGTCATGTTCTGCAACAGTCTTGGTGACAGTTTCCACCTTACCTTGTCCTTTCTGTGCCAGACTTTTGTGCTCCATGAAAAGTGCAGCTCTTGAGGACACACAGCTTGGTTTCCCTTCTTTCTTATCAGCAATGAAATAGTTCAAAATGCCAACAATACATCAAGGTGTTTACATAAATACATCAATAGTCAGTCAACATCTTCTTGAAAGTCAATGGGAAAGCTATGTTCTTCTAAAGCAGTCTTTCCATGACTCTGCAGACTCAGGTGTTCTCCCCTTGTTTCAGGGGTTTTGACCTAGATGTTGAAGATTACAAGTTCAGAGTGACAAGTCCATCCTATGATACCTTTCCCATTCAAACAATAACCCAGCACCTTAGAAGTCTCCAGGTTTTAAAAGCAATCTTGGTCTTCATCAGTTTTTTCTCCCTAAAGAGTGCCTTTTTTTTTTCCCTCATAAACCTCTCGTTCTCTTAAGGGAGGCATGATACTGACCTCAGGCAGCAATGATTACCTAAATATCTATGCTTCTAACCAGCAATAGAAATATGACAAATGAGTTTCAGTTGAAACCATAACCCTCAGCCTCCCCTGGGATATACCAAGATTCTTAATGAGAGAAACAATAACCATTCTGGTCCAGAGAGAGTTGAAGATAAATGACTGTCTACAGTTGATATTTTGATCTATAGGACAAATATGGTGTTTCTATTGAGACCGTTTATATAAAGCCAGCTGAAACCCATAGACTGTGTTTTTTGTAGGTAAATGAATTTGATTTCACTAGTAGAGAAAAGCAGGAATATGTTTTTAACTCACTACTTTCCTCAGGCTCAAAAGAGACCTTTTTTCCTCCGTTTTCTACTTTCTTGATCTTGATTTTTTTTTTTTTCTTCTGTCTCTATTTTCTTTAAGAAAAATGAACACCTAATGAGTGGGACAATAATTGCAAAGCCAGGTTAAAAAATTCACATCTTTTTCTGTCCATTTGACAACCACATACAAAAGCTCTGAAGGCCAAAGATACTCTGAAGGTCAACAAAATATTTTAGTAGAAAAAAAAGATACATATAAAGAGACAGACTCTAATGGATCTCAGAGACAGAGTTACAGTAATATTTCCCAGTATTTCCAGTAATATTGCAATTTTTTCCTTTAGCTTTCAGACTGTATTGTCATGTTTTGTGATATAATATCATTATATCGTGTAAAGACTGTACATCATACTTACTTTAATTAACCCAGACAGCTCATTTCTGTCTGATGACAAGTTTCTTGGTAGCTAGGATAGTGTCAAAAAAACCCAGATTCTTATCTCAAACAGAGCATAATGACATTACTGAAACCCTTCTGTTGTGGTTTAGCCTAGCCAGCAGCTAAGCACCATGCAGCCACCTACTCACACCCCTCAGGTAGGACAGGGGAGAGAATCAGCAGGGTGAAAGTGAGAAAACTCATGGGTTGAGATAAAGGGTTGAGACAAAGACACTTTAATGGATAAAGAAAAAACCGCAAATGCAAGCAAAGCAAAATAAGGAATTAATTCACTGCTTCCCATGGGCAGGCAGATGTTCAGCCATCTCTAGGAAAGCAGGGCTCCATCATCACATGTTAAGAGTTACTTGGGAAGGAAAATGCCATGGGAAAATGCCCCCTTCCTTCTTCTTTCCCCAGCTTTATATTCTTGGTCCTATCCTGTCTCACTTCTCATGCACATCTCTCCCTCCCCAAATGTCAAATCCTTGTTCACTTGGGGTCAATTTATCCTGCAGAGTTCTGCCTCCAACATCTGAACTTTATAACATCTTTCTCTCCAGATTTTCCCTTTGTGAAGCTCAGATGTCAAGGTTTGTTAAGCAGCAAAATTGACAGGGACTTTAACAGTTGTGCTCAGTTTTATGGTAGGTGTCATCTCAGGGATTTTATAAACGTCCGTTAAAATCAAAGGGAAAAAATTAGTACGAGAAGTTTTCTTTATAAAATTTTATTTTATAAAACTATTGTATTACTGGTTACATATACTGCAAAAACAATGAGGTTAAGCCAGTAATGGAGTTTATAGGGCAAATTACTCACAAGCAATAGCTGTGTGGTCAAGAAGAAACACTAAAGGACTTTGACCAACACTGCTGAGACCTTTGTGGCTTACTAACTAAATTACCTCTCTCCTGGTCGCATGACCCACTCCAGGGGTTTAACTCACCTGCAATCATCCCTTCAGACCTGCTGACGTGGCCCAGACAGTCCCCCTGATTTATATGTTTTTATATTATACTTATTGGCTGTGATAGAGACCAGTAAGAGACCATTCTCTCACTCCTAACCTCCTGCCTCCATGTAACTTATAATTGGGTTGTGGTTGGGGAACATTAACTCTCCAAAGGTGTATGGAAATGTTTTCTCTGACTGGTGATCTGGGAGATTTTATTGTCATGATTACCATCTTGCTTTTCTATTCTTAGCTCCAGTTCTTGATTTTAGTGCCTGCCATATCTCAAGAGGTTTTACAGAGACAGAAGTAATTTTCTGGAGAATGTGAAAGTTTCCATGTGATACAAAGTATGAAAAGGGAGCACGGTCAAGTGAATAACAAATCAGGGTATGAATCGAAGACTGAAAACCAAGAGGAACATTATTATTAACTGCAGGGGGGCTGGGTCCTGGGAGGCAGTCTATATCTTATAAAGTCACTGCTCAATGTAGGGGACAAAAATGTAAAAATATCACAGTTGTTTGTGGAGAACTATGTTTAATAATACGTGGGAGAGACTGCTGAGAGCAGGAGAACAGCATTTTTCTCAGTTCTTCTCTAACATGTTTTGGCTCTCTAGTTATACAGGGTTGTGTTTCCTTTCTTTTCTTTTCTTTTTTTTTTTTTTTTGAGATTGAATACAAACCCTAAGTCCTTTTGTTTCAACACAGTCTGAGAGTCCAAATCAAACAATCCATAAATCAGTGGTAAGCCTTTACTCCTGGTCAAGTCAGGAATTAATGAAATCAGGAGGCAGTGCCAGGATTGCCACTCTTGTCTGCATGTAAGGAGAAAGCTCTGCTCCCAAAATGAACATCTGCATTCTTGATTGGACAGATCAGACCACTAATTATACTATGATGAGCTTGGGGGAAATCCATGGGAGAGCATGAAGAGGGAAAAAGTTTCAGTGCTGTGGACAGAGAGGTGTGAGGGGCAAAAAGTGACAAGTGAATAATACCCTTTTCCAGAGAGATGGCTTTCCAAGCCATTCCAAACCCCCTCCCCATTCCAAACCCCCTCCCCATTCCAAACCCCACTGAATCATCTTCTAAACTCTTATCTCTTCTCGCCATCCCCCCTCTGCAGTTTCACCTGTATTTCTCAGAGGCCTGGCACCATTTCCACATCCTTTCCCTGGTATTCCACCAGCTCACACAAACATACAGTGCCTTTAAGGGCTAGAAATAAGAGTGAGGATCCCAGGAGCTGCCAAGCAGGTATTCTGCCTTTTGGAGCTACCTCAAGGCTATCTTATTGCCACACCTGAGAGAACAATGCACTTTCTGATTCAATTACAAACTTTTTCCCCACACCAGCAAATTTGAGGTAAAAGAAAAAACTTCCACACATTGCTCAGCAGAGAAGCAGGCAAAATCAAGCTATTTTATAGTCAGTGACTCACCAGTTGGGGAGAATAATAGTATACCATGGTGATATGAGGTTCAGCGTGGCTTTTCAGTGCTGCCCTTATGTCTTTGGAAACTGCCCTTGCACTTTAGAAGAAGGTAAAATCCAAGCTTTGATGGATGGTGTAGTTCAGACAAAGGCAGAAATGTTTACCTCAGATAGAAAGCTGGCAAATGTGAAGTGATGCTTCCTTTCACTATTATTGTTCTTCAGCTTCTTATACAAAAGGAATCTTAAAGATTTTTAGCCCAGGAACACTACAAAGATGTTGAAGAGTAGCTATTGACTGGCAGGAAAGTATGATGCATCTTTTTCATGTTTTAAAGCACAGATCGGTTGGTGATATTTGCTGTGATTTCTTAATAAGGTCAAGGATCAGGAACTGGCTTCTATTCATATGAGGCCAAACTTGACCCTGTTTGCACCTGGGACCTAACTGGCTTGGAACAAACAGACACATTAATGGAAGAACTAATACCAGTTTTCACCTGAGCTCCCTTTTATCTGGCTACAAACATGGGAAAAAAATAAAGCTGTTTGTTCTTGTCACGTCAGTTCTTTTTGTCCACTGCTCAGTTTTCTCCACATAGATGTATCTGCCATCTTAGAGTTGTCCTACTAAGTCTTTTCATAACACCAAGTGCTATAATTTTGTGCCTGTACCCTGTGGATATAACTTTTCTGGCTTCATCAACTGCAAAGTTCTTTATAACAAAGTTTTCTGATTTTGAGTAATATATAAAGGCATTTATGAATCCTCTAATTGCCTTAAGGAACGGAGAGCCACTTTTTTCAGTCTTTGCACTGTTCTTGCATTTTCTCCTTTGAGGACCATAAATATTGCAAGAACCTGGAAACATTTACAAAGGTTGCCTTCTGCCTTGCTTGGCTACCTCTGTGTAGTGTTTTATTTGGTCTTATGTCAAATGAAGATGCAGTCTCCGAAGGCTTTTAACGCTTAAAAGCAAAGGAAAGACCAATATGGGATTTGGAAAAGTGGGAAGCAGCAGCCCTGATGACACTTTATAGCCCACCAGAGAGTGGTTTTTGTATTGGAGCATTGTGAAAGGAAACTCAGCCCAGACTCACCCCACCTAATCAAGGCTCTAAATTTTGAACACAGCAGCCCTTGGGAAACATAAGCATCTCCGGAGGGTAGTACAGCCTGTCCCAAGATCTCTTTCCACTGACTGTAAAAGGAGCTGAAAGCGACTATGCTCCTTTTTTTAGATGCTTAAAGTAAGATGAGGCAAACCTGGGATCACCAGCAAATCCAACTTACCTGTCAAGAAAAGAAAACCAGCTCTAAAACCACCTTGTAGATGGAAAAATTGCTGAGTCTGTGATCTGAATGTGCAGGACTAGAGGATCCTGGCGCAGGCTTTCCAGCACGTAGCAATGCTGCTGAGCATGTCAGGAAGACCCCCAGTGGGGACATAAAGTGAGGAAAGAAAAGGGAAAGATGCAATCACAGACTTGTCTGAGGTTTTCCTACCTGCTGCTGTCACAAGTGTTGGTCACCACTGCATGTTTCTGCGTTCTGCTAACTGCCTGCTTGTCATGCATTACAAAAGCTGTTTCAGGATGTCAATGTACTCCATGGGGTTCTTTCTTTTGTTTTTCTTTCTTTATTTAGTGTGACAAAAAACTGGCTACTCAGAAGTGAGTATCACAGCTAGACAAATAATTGCAGTAATTGCTCCTGGGGTCCTTCTCTCAGCAAACACCTTTCATGATCTCACATCCATGCATTATCTTCAGCTGGCATCAGCAGAGTCCCCTGTGCTCTCCAGCTTCTCTCTACTGGTGCTTCCTTCCTCCTCCGGGGTTAATGTCCTGCAGTGATGTTACTACACACAGCAGGGAAGCAGCCTATGCAGCTACACAACCACTTCCACACTCCACAGACTCTGTAAACCATGCTCTCAAACACACCTCCCATCTATTCCCTGAGACACACGGTGCCTGAACAGTCGTTCTGGGGGATAATATGAGCTGACCTTGTGTATTCACTGTCCCAACAGGTTTCCCTCAGGTCCTTAAGCAAAATTTTTCTTTGCGTTCCCATGCCTGCATCTTTCTCTTCAGAGATTTCTCATGCCTTCTCCACACATTATCTTGTCCATTTTGTTATGCTCAATGCACATCTCTTCTTCCTCTGATAGTAGTGTCTCATACAATGCCCAAGCACTTAAAACAGTCAGGTGTGCTAGAAATATTAAAATGTATATATGCATCAATCTGCCTCTTTAATGTAATCTCATCTCGATTTGTTGACCTCTTCCCTTATTTGTCATCCCAATCTTGTGGTTCCTTAAGCTTGTGTAACCTGGAGCATCTTGTAAAAAATACCAATTAGCCATGGTCATGTCTGTAACCTGTTCAATAATATATGTATGACTTTCTCTCTCTCCTTCCTTCTCTTTGTCACTTTCTCTCCCTCATCTGTGCCTTAAATCAATATAAGTTCCTAATATATTTTAAGTTCCATTCCCTATGCCTCTGGAAATACCAATTGTTTCTATATTTTCCTTTGGACACCTTGAGAAGCCCAGACAAAAGAGGCATGCATGTAGTGTGGAAATCCAGAAGACTTCTTTGATGCTCTTTTTCCCTGACCCTTCCTCTGACATTTAAACCTCAATGGAATTCTAAGTCTTCTAACTGAAGTAGTTATATTCTGATAATGTGTAGTCTAAAATATTCATTTTCAATACTGTCTATTTCTGTTTCTTCCAACTATTCCACTTCAGGGACAAAAGAATGCCACTTTCAACATTTAAAATGGTTTCAGAAAAGAGAGAAAAATAAATAAATAACTAGAGAAGAGAAGAGGGAAGGAAGGATCTCTAATGAAATTAATAGAGTAAATCTTTTAAATATTCCTTCACCCAGTCATTTTTGTAAAACCTCACTACAGGGTTTTCCTTTCCCTGTTTATACCAACCAAAAAGCCTAACATGTCCACCTTGGTGACAGGTCTTTATTTCATTTATACATGTGCCTATAGTTGCTAGCTATGATAGCTAGGGATTTTGGCATTGGTCATAACTCTATTTCACTAGAACAAAGGTTACAAAACAGCAATGACCTTTCTTTCCAGTCACCTGACATTCCACCAACAGTACCCAAGAATCAGGAATCTCTGACTTTTATTGTGAAATTCATCGATTTCTGCCATTACTGCATATAATCATCAACCAAATTACCAGTCATTGTCATATGTTTTATTCATATGCTTTCCATGGCAAGGTAAGCTGGAGTTGGTCCACTGTCTGAAGCAAATGATATATTCTAGAATCTGTAATATAAAGAAGAAGCCAATTGCACTACCTTATTACATTTTACTAAGCAGCTCCAGACCAATTATAACCATATTTCTTTGTGGCCTAATTAGGTTCAACTCAGTTCCGTGGTGTGGAAGCCCGTAATGAGTGAACACATGAGAAACACAGTTCAGACTCCATGTGAGACATCATTAATATGCTCTTGGCTGCTGCTTTGGAGGAGGCTGCACCTAATTACGTGGGTTAATGCACTTAAACTAAATGGATGAATTGCAGCCATTTTCAGTGTTTCAAGGCCCCTTATACTGACAGAACTGTAGATTAATAAGTTGTTAGAGAGTGATCTGTTAACCTGCCCCATCCTTCTTCGCTTTCACTCTGTATGTTCTTAGAGGCATGAAATTCTAAAGTGGAGAAATGTGCCAATCACTGTCATTTCCATTGTGTTGCTCCCTCTGGCACTTGCCTAAGAAATGAACGGAATTGGTGAAGAGCAAAATACAATGCCTGATATGTATCAATGATTTGGACGTTTGGATCAACCAAGCACAGGAGATAACAGGCGCCTGGGGAGCATAAACCAGCTTAGACAACAGACTGAACTCCTTTCAGACAGCAGTGGCTGTCTAAAAGTCAGGCATATAGCCTGAAGTTAGTGTTTAGGATATCTCTTTAGCCAACTGAAAGTATAAGTCATGCAGACCAGGCAAATTATCCTAGGATAAAATCAAAGGCCAAATCAGCTGGGCCTATTCACATCAGCAAAGAGACAACCTAGGGACTATTTAACAGAGGCTGAAAAATCCTGATGGGATGGAAAGGCTGTATTGAATCACATTTTTAACCACCTTTTTTGATGAAAGAAAAAAAAGATGCATCAAATTACATCAGTAGGAGCCAAGTTTACCTTCCCACCAAAAAAAAAAAAAAGTTTTTGTTTTTGTTGTTTTTTCTTTTTTTCTTCCCATTTGGCAGGTGTTTGAAACTCCTTTGCAAACCACACAAAGATCAGGAAATCCCCTTAATGGAAAATACAAGAATGGACTCTTGAGAGATTATTAGGGCGGAAGGATCATAGGTACTTTTTCTGTCCTCTAGGTGATTGTTTATGGTCAGTGTTGGAGACAGAATATCAGGTGATATGGACCGTTGAGCTTAGTCAACAGAGCTGGTTTATGTCCTGTCTTGCAGGGATTAATGCCCTTCAGGAGTTCCTTTTGGTTAGATTAAACAGCCATCTTCCCAGCACAGTGGATTTATTTATCCTGTAAAAATTTTCAGATATATCATAAAAGTGGGCCCAAGGGTCAAAAAGATTGCTGGGTAGTAGATGGCAGGTACAACAGTATCAGTTTTGACAGCTCTATCCCTTTGTAGGCCTAGCTTTGGGGAACAGTCTCCATTTGCAAAAATCTCAGATCTGAGAAATTTCGCTGGCTTCTGAGAGGTTTGTCTAAGCAACAACAAGAGATGTTCCAAATCGGTGTGTCTCTCATTTTCACACTTGTCCTTAAGGCACTAGAGACAAAAACTGCTTCCTATTCCACTCCCAATTAAGAGGACCTGACAACTTAATAATTCAATTGGGTACTTAGCTCACTATGCTTCTGATGTCCTTCTTTTAATTTACTTTGTCAGGATCTTTTTAACTTTTATTCCACTGTTGCCAGCATGCTCCAGCTCATCATAATACCCATAAAAACAGGTTTTATTCAAATTTTCCCCTGTCACATCCAGTTCTTATATTATCCCTCTGTCCCATGATGACTTGCAGACTCTGCCCAAATTAAACCACATGTTGGAAAACTTTGAGCTTTGTGTCTCTGCCTGTGATATTGTAAAGAAGGAAAAAATATGCCAGTGCAAGAAAAAGCTATGGCACCTGGACTGGGACAAACACTGCTATCAATACAGGCTGGGCAGAGACTGGATTGAGAGCAGCCCTGAGGAGGACTTAAGGGTGTTGGTGGATGAGAAGCTCAACATGAGGTGGCAACCTGCACTCGCAGCACAGAAAACCAACTGCATCTTGGGCTGCATCAAAAGCAGCGTGGCCAGCAGGGCAAGGGAGGGTGTTCTGCCCTTCTGCTCTGCTCTGGTGAGATCCCACTTGGAGCACTGCAACCAGCTCTGGGGTACCCAACATAAGAAGGACATGGATCTGTTGGATTGGGTCCAGACAAGGGAATGAACACAATCTGAAGGCTGGATCCTCTCTGCTGTGAGGACAGGCTGAGACAGTAGGAGAAAACTCTGTGGAGACCTTATTTTGTCCTTTCAATATACGAAGGAACCTTGTAGGAAAGACAGGGAGAGACTTTTTACCAGGGCTTGTAGCAACAGAACAAGAGGCGGTGGTTTTACGCAGAGATTCAGACTGAACATAGAGAATAAATGTTTTACAGTGAGGGTGGTGAGACTCTGGAACAGGTTGCCCAGAGAACTTGTGGATGCCCCATC